>JAHWFO010019317.1:44847-75521 GCA_023313115.1 Rhysida immarginata | reverse complement strand
GCGCCCTGTGGATTGTCCGCGCTTGGACAGCAGCACCGCGTTGCCTGCTCAAACTCCTCGGTCATCAAACCTGATTAGGTCGCCGCCCGCTATCACTGCGGCATCCATCGCAGCCAAGACATTCCGTTTCCCCCAAGACCCAGATAAAGCGGAAGTGGTGCATCACTACTCTTCGGATGTCACGGAACCTACCCCGAGAGGGAACATTGGATACCCAGACCCGATGTTAGTTAGAAGCCTACCGGATTCATCTGAGGAAGATGACCTGGACTAATTATCATCTAAATCTTTTATATTTAACTCGCTAACTCTGCCGAGTTTTGTAATTAAATTAAATTCAAATTATTAAATTTATTATTCACTTTACCTCCTCGTCTCCACTCTGTTCGTAATTAAAAATACACGACAATAACCAAGTACCGAAAGGCTAAACCATTCACTAAACCATACTCTTCAACTGTACTATGTTCACATTGAAAGTTCTAATGGACCATATGATACCATTAAACCACGTAAGTTTGAATTAATTTGAATTATCATTTAAAATACATTGTGTTCATCATTACACATCATTCCAAGTTGTTTGATATATAATATGGTATAAATTATCATTGAAAGTTCCATAGAACCAAAATGATTCCTCTAATCCAGATGCCTTTGAATTAATTTCGACTATCATTAATTTTAGGTTATATTCATTATGACACGTCATTCCAAATTGAATGATATATTGTATGCTATATCTTAGCTTTGAAATTCCAATGAATCATAATGGTTCCACTTCATCAGGTGCCTTGAACGAATTTCGACTATCATTAATTTTACGTTGTATTCATCATTACACACCATTCCAAGTTGTTTGATACATAACATTATATATATTAGCATTGAAAGTTCCATAATGCTTCCGCTAAAAATCATTTTATTACTGGGGCCCACTGGCCAGTTTTGTGGGTATTACTCTCTGTCTAGCAGAAGACTACACTTTTCCTTATCGGTCACGATGGCTCAGGATTGCGTGATCGCCTCCGATGCCAGAGGACGCGGGTTCGAACCCGGCCGAGGAAGACAAGGATTTTTCTAGGGAAAAAGTCCTGTAATCACGCACTTCCTTCGGAAGAATACCTTACTAAATATATTAATATTTACTGCTTCTAAAATCCATTTACATTATGTTTCAATAATAACTGCACAAGTAAATTGCAATAACAGTAACGGAAAATCTAAACCATATAGATTTTTTTAAACATATAACTTCGACTTTTCTCAAAAAATTCATCCAGCAAACAACATCATAGGACCAACGGGTTTAATTCCCTTCCAAAGGAAGTGCGTGATCACATGATTTACCACCTGAAAAAATCTTTGTTGTCTTCGGCTGGGATCGAAGCCACATCTATTGGCATCAGAGGCGATCAAGCTAAAGTTAAGTATTTGTTGTTGAACACGTAATGCATTGTTAAGGTCAAAATAGATTGTTAAGTTTGGGCTGTAGCCAAATTCAAGCAATAGAGGGGGCATAATTCGACTCTTCAGTTAATACAGCAGTCCAATTGTTGACTCCAACAACGGAATTTGCGCGAGTGCACAGACCAGAGGATTAAAAGACCATGGCCAAACTAATTTTTTATGGCCTATTTTTGCAGAAACTTTGCTTAGCATTGTAGGACATAACATACATTGTTTGTCCGCGCCAAGGACGTATATTAAAGATAGACTCCGAATTCTTTTGTTAACAGCGGCAAAAAGTGAAGCAAATTGAGCCATGACAGTTCTGGGCAGGATGAGCCGTGGAGTAATTAGCTGTCTGGCCGCTTTGTTTTTGAAGATTATGGGCCCGAGGAATAATTAATACAAAACCATTCCTCAAAGTTATTCTGTGTACAGACAGACATGAAAAATAATCAGGAATCATTTTCCACTAGCATAAATCAAAAATACGTAACTAAAATGAAAATATATAACTGAAAGAAGAACGAAACGAAATTGAAATTGAAACCATGATCGAGAAATGTATATAAAATATAATTAAATACTTCAAATGCAAAGTAAAAGAAAAGACAAACTTATCACTCCGTGATCGGCGTGGAAAGAATTATTAATCAGCTATTCTCATGTTTAGCTATGTGTTTTGCATCATCTTCACTCACTTTCGACCATGACAGCTCTGGGCATGGAGCTTCCCAATTTGCTTCAAGTTACAACAATTGCTTCGGAGTCTATCTTTAATATACGTCATTGGTCCGCTCATAATGTAGGTTCATGTCAGACAGACCAATGACATATATTAAAGATAGATTCCGAAGCAATTTTTGTAACTTGAAGCAAATCGGGAAGCTCCATGCCTAGAACTGTCATGGCCGAAAGTGAGTGAAGATGTTGCATAACACACGGCAAAACATGAGAGTAGCTTTTTAATAATTCTTTCACATGCCAATCACGGAGTGATAGGCTTATCTTTTCGTTTACTTTGTATTATATATACATTTTTTTGATTGTGGTTTCAATTTTAATTTCGTTTCGTTCGTTTTTCAGTTAGACAATTTCATTTTAGTTACGTATTTTTGATTTATGCTTGTGGAAAATGATTCCTGGTCCTTTTTCGTGTCTGTTTGTACAGTTGTACGAAGAATAACTTTGAGGAATGGTTTTGAATTAATTATTCTCTGAGCCCAAAATCTTCAAAAGCCAGACAGCTAACTACTCCACAGCTCACTCCTGCCCAGAACTGTCATGGCTCAATTTGCTTCACTTTTTGTCGCTGTTAACAATAGGATTCGGAGTCTATTTTTAAGATACATCATTGAGACAGACAGATTAAGCAAAAGATTATTTTTCCCTTTTTCCCTTTGGACCAACCTGACACTCGGCACATGTAAACTTTACCCTGAACCTAACGAACATCTCGTGAAAATATGAGCTCAATAAGAATAAGTGGTTCAAAAGTTTTACCCTGATTTTTTATATAGACGTTTCCCTGGAATCCGAAACTGGATTAACTGCGCAGAAGCAGGACAGCAAAAGTTTCAATTTCCTGCCTTGAAATGTGCAAACACTACTACATATCAGGAGGAAGACGGAAGTTTTTTTGCTGTCCTGCTTCTGCGGTGTTACTCCAGTTTCGGTTTCAAATAAGAGATCTGTATAAAAAAAATAAACAAAACCTAGCGCCATCTCTTGAGTAAACAAACAAACATAAGCCAAGATATATGATTTTTACCCCTTCACCCCTCACTTTGAGGGCATGTAAACCTTACTCCGGACCTAACGAACATATGTTGCGAATATGAGCTCAATCGGATGAGTGGTTCAAAAGTTTTTAGAACATTTACAGACGCACCCTGAGTCTGAATTTTTATATATAAAGATATTATCTTAACAAAGCAAAAATCATTGGTAATGACAACTATTGTTAAAAAATTAAAAACGTCAAAAGAATTTCAGTTTAATAATGACTACTGAAGATGTCCAAATTGGATGAAAGTTGACTTTAGTGAACAAAAAAACAACAGTATTGTAAATATGGAGATTGTTAAATAACTGATATTTAAAAACGTGAGAAAAAATGAATTTGTTAAAGGTGGATAATTTTTTTAACGAACAGAATATTTTCTTAGATATGTATATCGAATGCAAGCATATAATAAATGGTTTTTGCATATAAGAAAACTTTTATTGTAAGATTATATACAGTCCGTCCAAAAAGTTTATAGACATCAATGTTTTGCTGATTACGTCACTATGACATCAATTATGTTATGGAAAGTTTTTAGGTTTTGAATGAAAGCATGTACAAGTTGATAATATGCAAACATGACAAAAATTTTACTTTTCACAAAAGCATTGAAAATGTTTATGATAAACCATTGAAAATGCTGTGTCACAAAAGTTTATAGAACAACATAATTTTATGCAATATGTAAATATTTAGTCATGATGCAAGGTTTGGGGTGTATAAATATGCTGTGAAATGGCTCAAGAGCGACATTTTACTCATCAACGAAATACCTAGAGCTTCCCAGCTAACAGCTGATGAAGTTGCCAGAATATTCAGCTTAAAATCGCAGGGTGAATCTGTTCATGACATTTCCAATGCGTTAAACCGCTCTAAAGGTATTATTTACCGAGTTCTAGCTCGTAGAGAGCCACATCAACCGAAACATCGTTCAGGAAGACCACGTAGGACAAGCTCTCGTGATGAAAGACGGATACTGAGAAGGGCTTCCTCCCAGAAAATGTCCATACGTAACATCACTGTTAGTTCACATTTGCATATATCAAAGAATGCAGTTCACAGACGTATTAAAGAAGCTGGTTACCTTATTCACAAGAAAATGAGACGTAAACCGCCACTCACAAAGCTTCACCAAAAGAAGACGTCGCAGTGGGTTCGTCAGCACATGTCTTGCGGTGATAAATGGCTGAGTGTGCTGTTCAGTGATGGAATAAAATGGAATCTGGATGGTCCTGATGGATATGCAAGCTACTGGCATGATTTAAGGAAAGAGCCCCCAACAGTTTTTAGCAGACAACAAGGTGGTGGATCGGTGATGATGTGGGCGGCCTTTTCATATAATGGTCAAGCGTCCTTAGCATTTTTAGATGGACGACAAAACTTAGAAAAGTATATAGAGATACTACAAAGTCATTTGATTCCGTACGGTGAAATTTTGAGAGGAAAGAATTGGATTTTTCAGCACGATAACGCATCCATCCAGACATCCAATGCTTACAAAAGACTATCAAAACAGAAAAAATGTATCTGTTTTTGACTGGCCACCGATGAGTCCTGACCTGAACCCCATTGAGAACGTGTGGGGCATTTTATCTCGGGAAGTTTATACCAATAGACGTCAATATTCTTCAATCAGTGAACTCAAGACATTAATCGAGTATGCTTGGTATAATTTAGATCCTAAAACATTACAAACTTTGATTCTTTCTATGGAAAATCGTGTATATGATGTCATACGAAACAACGGAAAATCGATATGCTTTTGAGAATCAAGTGTTTTCTTGTAAATTTGAGATTCCCATGCATTCTATATATTTTTGGGACAGTGCTCTTTTCATTTATTTTCTATAACAATACGCTAATGTAAGTTTATTGTCATTTCTGTTTTGGTTAAATACAACTTGTATGTGTTTAATAATAAACCTATTTGAACTCAGTCGTATTTCTTTTTGTTCCTTTGATACATGCATTGTACTGATGTCTATAAACTTTTGGGACGGATTATAGCTGAGTTATATAGCAATATCATTTCTTGGTGCTCGGTTGTCAAGGTTTCTGTTCTTTTGTCAAGAATCTAGTGAGGAAATAAAATGCTCTCAACACTGAGAGAAATCAGAGGAGCATATTTCAAGTTTAGAACCATATGTGAATCCATCACCATATTGTTTACATTTCCAAATTTTTGCTATGTTGAATAAAGATTAAATCCTAGGTTTTTGTTCAAGAGGCTATTCAAAAATGCTCTTGTCACAGGACAATGGATGCTTTCATTTGCGCAAGCACCAGCTCATTTGATTCAAGCATTTTAATTGCAGAAGGCCAGACGTGAAAGCAGTTTGAATGTACGATAAGTCAATTTGCATCTGTTAAGTATTTTGGCAGGGCAAACAGATGCAGATTCATCCTCATCTAAACTGTCAATGACTGTTCTTTATGGAGAACAGTCCACCCTGTAATTACAAACAAAATTTGTTGTAACTTTTGAACCATAACTGCTACTTCAAATCTGTTTACAGGATTGAAATTGTCAGAAAATGCTGATGTTATTTGATATATCACACGACCCCCTTTCCATTTAAAAAAATTGACTTAGATTCATGATGGCCGATTTCAAGATGGCGGCCATGTTCGGCACATACCGTAAAAGATAGACCACCTCACCCATACCTTACTGGAATATTCAGATTTCCCAATTCCTGCAAGGTTTTCGAAAAAACATCCTCACCCTGTAGATGTTGTACGACAACCGTCGACGATCCGCGCAGTGGTTGGACTACGAAGAGGTTCCTCAACACTTCATAAAGCCCAAGTTGCACCAAAAGAAAGCTATGGTAACTGTTTGGAGGTGTGCAACCGGACTCATTCATCACAGCTTCCTGAATCCAGGTGAAACCATTATTTCCCGGTCATACTTCAACAAATCGACGACATGCACCAGAAATTTCAACAACAACAACTACCATTAGTCAATCGGAAATGTCACATTTTGCTTCGCGACAATGCTCGGCCGCACGTCGTAATGGTCACCCGACAGAAGTTAAATGATCTTGGCTAAGAAACTCTTGATCATTCAGCATATTCTCACGTGGTAAAGCAGAACAAAGAAAGGTGCATGAATAATAAAGTTTATTTAATGAAGCAATTGAGTATTCTAAAGTAATAGTTTACAAAGCTGAACCCCTTGCCAGCTAAATGAATGATTAACAGCAAGTAATTAACTGGAAATAAGTAGAGTGGCTTATGGAAGCGTATACAGGGTGTATCTAAAACCCTGTCACAAACTTTTAGAGGAGGTAGTATGGATGATTCTAAGCAAAAAAGTTCATATGAACATGGGTTCGAATTTGAACGATAACCGAGATATGAACACAAATAAAAATGCTGCCACTAAGATCAACAAGCTAATAACACCTAGGATAATGAAGTTTGGAGGAATAATAGGGTACATAAAACTGTATACCGCTAAAATTTGATCGAATTCCAACAGAAGTTTCCGAATTACTCATTCAACATCATAACACGTGTTCACTTTTGATTGAAAATCACGTGACACATACTCACCTGATCTTCCGCCAACTAAATACCACTTTTTCAAGCACCTCGACAAATTCCTGTGTGGTAGATGCTTCAAAATCCACGACGATGCGAAAACTGCCTTCAACGAGTTCAGAATTCTACGCCACCGGAATAAATATGCTTGTGTCTTGCCGACAAAAGTATGTTGACTCTGCTGGATGTTATTTCGATTAATAAAGTGTTGTTAGAAGTACTTACCACACATCAGCCATTAATTTTGCACCAACCTGATAGTTTGTTTCACTTGTACAAGCAAGTGACGGATGTAGAGAGAAAAACGAGACACAAAAGCCTTGAAGAACAGGAAATGGTCTCGAAATGGCAAAACCTGAAAAATAAAAGAGACTCTCCTTTGTAAAAGAAAATAATAATAATAATAATAATAATAATAATAATAATAATAATAATAATAACATCAATACTCCCACGAGTGCATAACTTTCCCTCCCTCGCATTTGAGTCCCTTGGGCTTTGGCCCTCTTTTGGGTCCGCCTCTGGGATTGGCTTCCGGACTTAATCCGAGTTTGGCTTCCCCAAACAATGATATAATAATAATAACAAAGATGCTTTTTTGTTATTAAGTAGCGGAACAATAGAGCACTTACTGTTTTTACAATGGCCGTCTGTCTGTCTGTCCGTTACCTTCATATTTTCCACATATTTTGATTAGAAGATTGAAACTCCGAACGTAGCTTACCATAGGCATGCCCTATTTCACTGTTGGTTTTGATTGGCTCACTGGGATCGGAGTTACGGGGGTAGGAGTTGGATATGAGAGGACCTACGTGATATGTAGGTATATAAAGGAATAAAATTAGATATGCAGATTCCTCTAGGTAAAATCTACATTATTGTAAAGTTTGGACCAAATTGTCCCGGTAGGGGTTGCAGTCACTTGGTCTTTAGAACTATAGCAACATATTTAATTTGATATATCATTCGATTGGAAATGATAAGATAAAGAAAATAGAGCTCTTTTATATTTTCTACATACTCGTAGTAGGTTTAACATCAATTTTTTGATTAAAAAAAATAGAGGGGGGGGAGGTTAAAGGTGCAGATAAAAATAGATGAAATCAAGGCTACCGCTGCTTTCCTTTATCTCCTCAGGGGGGATTAATTTCTTGTGATTATTTTACTTTCACAAAGGACAGTCTCTATTTGCGACGTCAACTTTTTTCCAAGGTTTTACCATACTGTATCCTTTTCTAAAAGCAAAATAATATAAAAAGCAAAAACCGGCCATTGAATTAAAGATCGTTTATTAGTATTGTTTTGAACCTCCTTTAGTCCTAATCACAGCACTTATGCGATTGGGTATGTGATTCTACAAGATGGTTAAGTGGAGCATTTATTTGGTATTCTTTACATCTAGAATTAATAATATGGAGATTTGTCTTCAAATCACTCAGATTGGATGAAAGTGAATGATAGCTCGTTGCATTAAGTATTCTAATTCAGTGGCCGATAATTCGTATATTTCTTATACTTTTGTAATTTAAATTTTCCTTTATAGGATGTTTGGCGATGCTTGTCTTACCGCTACTCGTCGGAATGATCTCAATTATCTTGATTTATTTCTGTCCATTTGCGTGTAAAGGTATTCATTGCACTTTGTTTGTCTCTTTTCTATTCCTCTTTAACCTTTTCAGTGTTCAGGATGTTAAATATCCATTGGATCTATTTGAAATTAACTTAGAAGGGGATGAGCCTACGGAGGCTTTGCTTCGTCTTTCAAGCTTATCACAGAATAAAAGTTTTCTAACTATAAGTAAATAAAATTTGCAAATAAAAATGAAACCTATGCAGGTTCCAGACGATGGAGACAATCTTCGGAAGATGATTCCTTTCAGGACGGAACAAAATGATCTAATGAACAATGAAATCACAGTGAAATGACTGTGTAGGATTTAGCACTTTATATACCATACCTTTTATATATAAAAATTTTAAAAATCAATTTAACTTCAACGGCTCAAATTTGAAGCTCTTCTCGATAGATTTCTCTTTAGGAATCTGAGGGGGAGAGCCATGAAAAATGCTAGCACTCCTGTAATCCATTCAGAAACAATTGTTGTCTACGATAGGTCAAATTCACACGATTTTCCAGTATAATCGGACCTATACAGACTAGCAGAGCATATCGCAAATAATGACAAGGGTCTGCAGGAAGTACATGTTACATGATGTATCATAATTTAAGGTCCCGATTCATAAGTGAGGCAATCGGTTCCAAACAGGGAAAAGAGACTCGTCCAACCACCTAAATTTTTCCCACTGAAAAGGTACAGTCGGGTGCATAAAGGTTTTTACCTAAGTCAAAATTGTTCGGCTTCCTTACAATACTTCAATCCAATGAGATTACTTTTTCCAGGTATCTAGTCAAGCACGCATACTACGGAACGATTCCATTAAGTTTTTGCTTAGCATCGGGGGTAGGCAAGTTTTATGTCACGTGCTCAACTATGTTGACAAAAAGATTATTTTGGCTGTTCTGATGAGAATCTTTCTTTTATTAATAATAAACTAATCTATTTCGTTAATAATGTAACATAAATGGTGCACAGTATCGACATAATTATATGCGTGATCAAGAGATAAGCTGATGTAGCGCTCCTTATTGTGTGATGCCGAAGTGATTTAAGGTGTAAGCAGGGAATAAGGAGTGCCGTCTCCGTATTCCCTGGGTGTAAGTGGAAGCTATTTTTTTTTGACTGCTCGAAAGGTTACAAGTCTCATTTTTTGTGTGTATATAAAATAATTCTTTGTTTGATTTCCTTAAGAAATCCTAGTATGAGATTTAGCTTTTTTGGATTATTGCTGTTATTAATTTGTGTATCTTAGATTTTTATATTATTTATACATATCAATAAGCTTTACCCTGTGCTTAGTTTGCAATGTTTTTAAATTTATTATTTAACTAGATGGATCCCGTCAAAATTTGTTTGTGTGATGATGCAATCATTGACAGCAGTTGCTGGCATTGCCTTATGAGATTCATTGCCGGCGGATTCTCGCCCTCCTTCAAACTTTTGGCACCAAGCAAAGACGGATGATCAACCCATCTTATTATTAATCCCCATCTCTTTAATTAAAAAATAATAAAATAAAAAATTGTCAGAGCAACAAATAGAATAATCATTATGCACAAAAAAATAGAATAATCAGAGCTTAAATATCTCATTATGCTCAAAGAATAAGAAATTAGTTAATATATAAAATCAAAATAGCTTTAAACTAAATTTCTCTGAAAGTATTAAACTGAGACATAAAGTGTCAGCGGATAAAATGATCAGTTTTTAAAGCTCTTTTTTACGATATAACATTTTCAGAGTTTTTCAGTAGTCACAAGGAAACGTCGTAAAATGATCAAGGCAGGATTTTCTTTCTGCAAATCTTCAGTTTATTTAATTCAAAACAGTGATTGAATATTATCTCATTGCAACAATCCCTGGCTTCTGATGGATTGTCGTAACTTTCTTTGTTGGCTTCAGATGCGCATGCGCAGAAGTGCCAATTTTGCTCTTACAAAAAATGCTTTGCGTTTTAATATGTAGGATTATATATTTTAATAGTAGAGAATATTAAATGATTTGAACAAAATAGGATTTTTGTAAAAGTAACGGTGATATGAATTAGTGTATATTTTATTAAAAACTAAAATATAGAATAAAGCATGACATGACAATTAACATGAAAAGTTTTTTAAACCCTCAAATAAACAGATCAAATTGCACATTTGGATGAAAAAACTTTAATCTGTTTATGGTGTTCTTTACATCCACTGTTTAAAACTTAAACGAAATCAAAAACGCGATAATGAACAAAAAAAATGTATCTCCATATCAGATTCGAACTCTGCCATTCGAGGAAGTAGGCAGAGACTTTAACGATATTGCTGTTAGCCGCTATCGCTTATTATTGTCAGGAGGGAGCAGGCGACGAGCACATCCCAAGCGTATACCTGCTACCCTATTTTCATTCAGAAGGGACAGGTCCATTCTAATCTGCCTTGACTCTTAGTACAAGTAACTGATTTTGCAACCGATCAACATCCAGAAAGCTCAGCCCCTACGGAGCAGGTAAAAACCTTTTCGCACCCGACTGTACATTCCTTACACCATTTAAGACGATTTCCCCCCTCATCTTTTGTCATCACACAATGGTTTTTGGACTACAATTACTTTTTAGAACGGCATTGCGGATTATTTTTGCAGGATTGAACACTGTCATCTTTTAAAATTCCAGTGAGCCCCTTTTTCACATTTTGAAAGATCTTTCATTTTCCCCATTGTCAAAATGAGCACTATCAGTTATTGCTATTCAATGATTTCAAATATTTTCAGATACCGCATGGTAACGCTTTTTCTCACATAATTTGCATTAATGATCGTTGCATTAATTTGCATCAAAGCTTCTAATCATTGGCAGGTATGGTTCAAATTGGAAATATTTTCTTATGATAAAAATATTTTTGATTTTCTTTAGAAATCCCAGTGGAAACATCTCAGCCGTATGAAAATATGACAGGTAAGATCTTTTTTTTGTGATCTAGAAATACTTTAATTTCAAATGCTTCCTCGAGTCAAAGTAAGAAAACAGCACAACAACATATATTTCAAATAAAATTATTTACAGTATCGCTTTTCGAATAGATAATATGCAGTTTTTTGAAGGTATCAAGCGATCGTTCATTATACGAGTTCAAGGAAAAGTTATGGAAGTATCAATATTTGGGTGAAGAAACTATCTTTTCAAAGATACAGGTGAAAATGAGCCAAGAAACTGTGTATACAATTATCAACCAGCAAAAATAACGAAACCACAAATCCATAATACATAATAGCATGCACACGGGACGATCGTTTGGTTGAGTCACATTTGCTCAATTGCTCATGATACATTATTAATTACATTTCTGCGTCACAGCTAATGCTCCTTCTTGGAATGTTTGCTAGATTTTATATGAAAGTACATTTACTACATGACAAAGCTAGAAAGGGTTCAGTGAGTAACCCTGATAAAATGCACGGTTTTTATATACAGGGTGTGCCCCCCTCCCCTTCTATCTTGGATAAAAGTAGTTATGCAAATTCCAATAAAGAGAGTGAATAGGAAGTTGAGGGTGTTCTTTCTCATGGTGACACAGTGTTGTCAACATGGAAATTCGGACTTATGCAAATCGTATCTACTAAACCGCAGGAAATACAGAAAAAAACAATCACGAACTTGTTCAGCATCAAATAAGCAACAAAACAAAAAAATCAAAATCCTATGAACGGATCACACGGACAATCGGCTCTTGTATTGTTTGTTGTTTACAAATAGTCAGGTGTACAAATTAAGTCTTACAGTCAATCCAGAAGGTGTTCAATGTGACGTCCACCTGAACCATAACATAATTATGCACGGCATTTCAACGATGCCATTACATTTACAAAAGTTACCGGTGTTATTGCCCTGTATGCTTCCTGAATTCGTTGTTGCATATCCTGTTGTGACATGGCTGCTGTGGCATAAACTTTATCCTTGAAGTAGCCTCACAGAAAAAAGTCAAGCGACGTAGAACAGCTGAGCGTCGGCCAATCCATCGATCCAGAAATATCTCCTGCAAACGTTCGCGAACCATTAATTCGTAATATGCTGGTGCTATATCATGTTGATACCATATGTGCTAGTAAGAGGCTAGTGACAAAGCATCAACAAAATCAATCACTACAATGTTGAGAATCTCATCTCTATAGCGTTCTGTATGAGAGTTCCTTCATAAAAGTAAGGTCCCACAATGGAGCCATTGTACATCTCACACCACACATTTATCTTCCAGTTTACTTGATGTGTTGCTTTTCGCGACATCGAGGATACTCTTCTGCCCAGTAATGAAGACAACTCCAACCCGGGAAAACTGGGTTTCATCTGACCATAACACTTCGTCAACAAATTTCGGATTATCATCAAAGCGACAAAGAAACCACTTGCAGAAGTTATTGTAATCGGACGTCAATAGTTCTTGGTGATTATGTATGTGATATGGGTAGAAACGATGTGCATGCATAATCCTGGTAACCGTTTGTTGAGAAGAGCCAGCTTCTGCAGCAACTGCTGCCAAAACTGCTACTGTAGTTTCCTTATCAGTCTGCGTCCTTGATCGACCTTAACGCTGGTGCTGATGGATAGTTCCTGTATTTAGAAACGATTGTAGAGTATGTCTGATTGCGGATGACGTTGATAAGGATCTCTTTCTTGATATAACCGAACTGTTGCAAGATAGTTTTGCCTTGTCTCATCAAAGCAGAGAACCATGTTTATCGTTTCTTGAGCAGTGTACTGTGTCATCGTACTTTGGTCTGCTCTTGTTTCACCTTCAAATGCATTCTTATACCAATTGCACAGGAAACTGGTGTCTTCGTGGTAATTTGTGGAACTTTCCAGAAAGAATATGGATAGTAGATGAAATAATTTCCATGCTTTGCAAATGGTATTAAGCAGAAAAAAAACCTCAATAGTTACTCCTGGGGCTTGAACTCAGGAACTTCGGACTCTGGTGCGCTTCCTTTCCCCACAGGCCACTCATCCCTTTCTCAGTCTTTGCAAGAATCAAGGTATTGATGTTGCAGAGATTGCAGTGAGGTTTTTGGGTAATCCGTTCATCGGATTTTGAAATTTTTTTTGTTTTATTGCTTATTCGATACTGAACAAGTTTGTATTTTTTTTTATCTCCTACGCTTTAGTAGATACGATTTGCATATGTCCTAACTGTAAGTGGCACCATGAGAAACAGCACCCTCAACTTCCTTTTCACTCACTTTATTGGAATTTGCATAACCAACAAACAAAAAAAGAAAAGAAACGATAATTCCACAAATGAGATTTTTAGGATGCTGTCCAGAATAAAAAGACACACCGATGAAGAGGACAGGGTCTTCGAAATGTACATCCGTGGCTCCAGAATAAAAATTTCATTTGTGGAATTGCAGTTTTTCTTCTTATTTTGTTTGTTACTACCGTTTGTCCGTTTTTGCCTCTATCTATATATATATTTTGGTATGTCCGTCAGTCTGTCAGTCAGTCAGTCTGTCTGTCATGAATGGAAAATACGCACTTTTCATTGGCAAGTGAAACAAGTGACGCGAGTGACGCAACAAAAGTAAGTGATGCAACAAAGTAAATGACGCAGCAAAGTAAACAATTAAAAATCTCTTTTCTTTTTAACAATAATAATATAACACATAAAACAGTGTTGATTAATATTAATTAAACTGCTTTATCACGCAATGTCTTAAATTAAACTGCTTTATCACGAATTTCGTTAAAATTTTCAAAGTTTTAAATTCGGAGTTTTCATTGGCTCTTCAGACCAGTGACCAATAATAAGTCGTTAATAATACTACTTACTTTTGTTGCGTCACTCGCGTCACTTGTTTCACTTGCCAATGAAAAGTGCGTATTTTCCATTCATGACAGACAGACTGACTGACTGACAGACTGACGGACATACCAAAATATATATATAGATGAGGGAGGCAAACAATGCCAACAGGCCATTTATGTACATAGCTAACCAATCAGGTTCCAGTTATACAGATACATGGAAGATTTAAGGTTCAATCAGATAAATTATCTTGTACAGTGATTTATACTTATTTTTAAAAGAATTACAAGCCACTGGGGTAAATTATAATGCATAGTGCTTAAACATCACATTAAAGGTAATATACAATCAGTGACTCAAGCATATTACAAAGGCCGATAAAGTAAATAATTCATAAGAAAATTCATAAAAAAATTAGCAGGAAATAAAAATGTCGTAGAATAAAAAGAAAAAATTAACAATAAATAAATATCAAACATAACCATAGTTCATTACATGTATTCCATAAGCTTAATCCAATCTTTGATGTCCAAAGGACCCTTATCACTATTCATGGATCTGTCCTCCTGTATTTTCTTAATCTCCAAAGACTGCAAAAAATTGAGCTTACGCCAATCGCCGGTCTTGTGGAGGATCTCATTAGAGCGAAGCTCTGTTATCAGGCGAAAATCAAAATTCTTTGTGCGCATAAAACTTTTGAACCAGTGAACATAGACAAATGAAATTTTGCACACAGCTGGACATGACCATCCTGATGGTCACTAAATAAAAATTTTAAAAATCGGTTCAGCCATCGAGGAATAATCACCATTTAGCTGTTCCCATTGAAATGCATTGAAAAAAATGTAAACAAACAATTGCACGCGCTAATAGATTTTTCAACATAGAAAATATGGCGAAGCCCTTCGCAAATTTTTTTCTGCACCATCGATTTTTGAGATCATTTTATCGAGTTCTCAGAACTTTTATCACCTGTTTTTTTAGAGCGAAGCTCTGTTAACAGTCGACAAGTGTAATTCGATGACCGCATAAAACTTTTGACACGTAATAGTCACAACAATGAAAATTTGCACGTGCATGCGCATGACCATGGTGATGGTCAAGAAAAAAAAATTTTCAAATCCGACCTACCATCGAGGAATAATCACCCTTCAATTGTTCCCATAGGAATGCATTGAGAAAAACATTGCGCGTGCAAATAGAATTTTTGACATACAAAATACGGCGAAGCCCTTCGCAAATTTTGCTCTGCACATTCGATTTTTAAGGCCAAATTTCGAAGTTCACAGCGTAATCACAATATCTTTTTGGTGTGGTTGTCGACATTGTCTACTCGCCAACTGAAACTCGCAACCACTTGAATGAACTGCCGATGTGCATTCTCGTCAAATTCGCAACCTATACTGGACCAACATTAACCAATGAAGCAGTTCCCATTTTACTGATCGCCGTTGGCTTCAAAAAAGGAGGAGTATCTTGTACGCGTAAGCAATTTCCGCTTAAGTTAGCCTATGCAATCACCAGACACAAAGCACAAGGAATCACTGTTGATAAAGCAGTCATAGACATTGGTGATTCAGAATTTGGACTTGGCTTGTCGTACGTGGCATTTTCACGAGTGAAGACCATCAACGGTTTATTGATCGAACCGGCATTTGCAAAGCCGCGGTTGATTAATATCAACAACCATGCATCGTGGAAGGTTAGGCGTGAAGAACTTGCCAAATTACGCAGTTTAAAATGAAATTGTTTCAACAATAAAAATTAATATCAATTTAAAGAATTTAGTTAGTCATTTCCTTAACAATCAATAACGGTTTGCTCTAAATTATTGGTCAAGAAAGCGATTCGCGAGTCGCAGTCCGCCCTAGTAATAGTTAGGTGTTGTTCCATGTCCGGTGGAGATCGCATGGTTGTGCGAAGCTGTAGGCCTGTGGGTTGTAGTTTCAGATATGTCTAAAGTGTTCTTCTATCCTTGTTGCAATCTTCCTCCTCGATTGTCCCACGTACACAGATTTACATCCTCCGCACTTCAATTTGTAGACCTAAGTGTAGACAGAAAAGGATAAACCTAAATTTTGGGTCATTACCCACAATAAGGACATCACCAAAGGACTCGACAAAATTGCAAGAAGGTTTGGATAACGGGTTGCATACAAAAGCTCGCACACACTGAAGAAATTACTGGGATCCGTCAAGGATAAAATACCCGATGACCAGTGTGCAGGTGGGACAAGCTCTCACAAATTGAAGTGCGGAGGTGTGAATCTGTGCTCGTGGGACAATCGAGGAGGAAGATTGCCGCAAGGATAGAAGAATGGCAATGCAATGGCAAGAGAATGATTGTGAAGCAAATTATGACAGGATCTTTTAAAGGTACCAGGGTATTTATTCTAAGAATCATTCTTGCACCTGACCTTCCGTTTATATTAAGACGAAAACAGTTTCCATTGAGACTTTCTTTTGCAATGACGATCAACAAAAGCCACGGACAAACACTGGATTCACTTGGCATTTACTTACCATCTCCAGTATTCAGTCATGGCCAACTTTACGTTGCATTTTCAAGAAAAACATCTTTCGAGACAGTCAGGGTAAAAGTATTTGCAAGTGACGAGCAAGGCAACTTGAAGAAAGACCGCAGAGTTTTCACTAAAAATGTGGTCTACAAAGAAGTACTGTCCATATAATCAAATTCATTCATTGTTATATGTGGTTTGTTGCAATAAATTTCTTTCGATTAGCATCCAAAACACGTACAACAAATATTGGTTATTGAGTTGCAATGTTATTCCTACACGTTTCAGCAGCAGGGTGGCTGGTACCAACACCTCCTAGAAAGAAGGCCTATACACGGAAAAGTCATACCTTGTTACATCAAAAAAGTCAGTGTTAATTGTATATCTACCAATAATAATCCCTAAATTCTGAGTTTTTATGATGTTGTAACAATGTATGACGATTCCGTGCACAGGCTTGCTTTCTAGGAAGTGTTGCCGGTATCCTGTTACCCAGCTATTATCGTAATAAGGGTTCTGTAACACTCCGTTGCGAAGCACGAGCGGCCAGCTAGTCCTTTTATAAATTGTTTGAACTTAAAGTGCACTCATAATAGATTCAACAAACGTTATGTACTCTGCACACCTCTTTTCACATATCCCGAATGAAAATGATTTAGTAACATGTTAGACTACCCTCTGCTGCATTGGCTGCTATAATACAACGAGGAAGGCAGTCGACAAGTTTTTTTACATTGCTCTGGCGGGACATATTTTCACTCGGTGTCATGGATAAAAGAGTATTGCGCAGTGGAAGATTAAACATTCTAACAAGAGACAACAGAGCATATCTTTTGGCATAAGTCATTTATTAAAATTAAGTAAATAAAAGGAAATAATTCAATTACATGAATAAATATGAAAATGGGCGCAAGAAACGCTTAGGGCCTTGGGCCTTGCCCATACGGAATAGACAAATCCGTTTAACAATAAATTATTATGAATATCAATTAACAAGTATTCCGGACCCCTTGTCAAGCTCTAACATTAGGCGAAGACAAGCGCGACCAATGAAAGGTGTTAGTCCATCCAAGAAACGAACCTCGGATTTACAATCAATATATGAATACTTTGATTCAAGTTTTCGTATGTAATGCTAAGTGGAACCATCAAAAAGTTCCGCTTAATGTCCAACAAAAAAAACTCATGTCATTACCCGGACGAAATGACCTGGGATGACCGAGACAACAATGGACGTAGCAACCGACTGTCGTAATTACCATACTGGTTTTCTTGCGCCGAGTAGGGAATCATCTATTAAGCATTGGACGCTACCTCCGCTGCACCGTAAGGGAAAACGGCGACGCCTCGCGTTAAAATTGGGCTCGAAGCCGCTGATAACTAAAATAGTTAAAAGAGAGGCGAATTAGAAAATTTCTAAACGATGCGGAAAGTACAACATAAAATGTTCAACCAAACGCGCGCGTTGCTTAAATGGCTTACTTGAGATGAAATGTTCAGCGAGCGCAAGTAACACCCCCCCTCTCTTGCCTTAAGCATTAAGCAGCGCGCGAGCGGGAAAAAAATATTGCACAAGAACGTAGGAGAGAGCAACCGCAAATATAATAATACATAGGAGATTTACTGGACAAAAACTTCACCCACCTTATGTAGGGCACTATATCGCCCAATCCATGAAGCCAAAAGGCTTCATGCCTCCACGGTGTAATCCAGGCACTCCTTCCCTCCGGAATTAAGCTTACGTCCAGGGAACTCAGCCAATGTAGCTCCGACGCATCTAAATTCGCTGCGACGACCAACGTCCTTGTAGCGAAGACGGTGAGAGGCTCTGCGATGAGTCGAGGGACGTCTCCTGTGATTCTAGATGAACGAACAGGTGTTTCACTGGCCACGGGTTCCTTGCTCGGCGTCACTTTGGGCTCATTCGCTTCTGAGTAAAAAGCTACCGTCTGCTGGACTGGCTTGGCCGCCAAAACTAAATTCATGGAACACAAAGAATGTTTCAATAACAGTTCATGAGATTGCGCGTTCGCTTCTGGCTGCGGGGGCGTTTTCTTTAGAAGCTCCTCACGCTCAGGGGTGTCGGGCGAATCGTCCAAGAACAGTGTTTCAATTCATCTCGTCACACATGTTGGTCGACAGCTGTGGTCCTGTATCACGCATTCGGCAGTGGTCTTGTTGAGGAGTACCGAATTATGACGTTCCTTCTGTTCGGCCGTGATTTTCTGAGGCGTACTAGAACGACCTCGGTTTAATGAACCGGAGCGATTTCCTCGTGTCTATCTTGCTCGAATTTTCAGTTCTCTCTCCACGATCTGAATTTTCTCGCTCCGCCTCTTTCTTCTCGCGCATCTTTTTACGCACCTTCCGCCTTTTTCGCTTACGACGCTTCTGCCTAGGACTTTGTCCTGCCAAATTGCTTATGCTGCGGCTATTAACAACTGATGGCGCTACCGTACATCCAAGCTTGCTCCTCGATTGCGATGAGCGATCAGGAGCCTTGGGAAACACCTCAGTCACTAAACTTGGTGACACTCGGCCTTTTAACTGATGACGTTCAGTGGTCGGTGACTTGTGCATCTGAATCTGCTTTAGCACATCTCATATCAGTTCAATAGGGTGTAAATCCGGATTCTGAGTAGGTATGGCAGCATCTTGATGTGAAAACAACGCCCTTGTTGAGCAAGGAGCATGGCATGGAGTGCTGTCTTGCTGAAAAAAGCAGCCTGCATTGCCCAAAAAATTCTGCAATCGCTCCAGATAGATGATTTCCAAATCTCTTCGAACCTTAGGGAATTACGTCTCATGCCAACACCAGTTGCACGGAAAAAGGCCCGCATGATGACTCCTCCGCCAGTGTCCTTCCCTATGGGCACGAGACACTCTTAATCGTATCTCGTTTGGTTGCCTCCATATCCACACAAGACCGTCAGATTGCTGGACAGTGAAACGGTTGTCATCACTCCAGATGGTTGTTACGGATCTATGGTAAAATTTAACATATTTAATAGCATGTTCATTTCTCGTGTCACGTGGAATATTGTTAAGGCAGTTATGAAAATACTTGGTATTCGAACAGCGAGCTAAAAATATTGATAATTATTGGAAGGTCTACAAACCAAGCCTTTCCGACTTCAAAAACTACACAAAACTTGATTTCTTTCTGATTATGAAAGCATGCAAGAAGCGAGGCTTTATAGTTTCCAAGAAAGGGATATCAAGCGTACTTAAAAACATTGGCAAAACCAGAAACGGTGCCATTTCTGAAGTAAAAAGCAGGCCAATCCGAAACCTTCCACAAGCCGTACTCCTGAAGTCGTCCGGAAAATTAAGGCTCTCGTAGCCGGATGTAACCCACCAACACAACGGGCCATTGCACAGAAGAAAGGGACAACTATGTATACGGTAAACACAATTATCAACCGTGATTTAAAACTGGAAAAGCGACACAAGAGCCACGTTCATAAGTTGTTGTCGTACATATTCAAAAGCGACGGACCAACTGCCGTAAATTGTATGAACGATACCTGGCGGATGAAAAGTGAAAAATACATGGTCACAATAGATGAGGCGCATGTTTACTTAAGCGACTGTAACAAAAGCTGAGCTATTATTTATTGCTCAAGGGGTTCTAAGGACATGAGAAAATGGTACCGTGAATGCAAGGAAATATTTTCAAAAGGTTACAGCTACAACAGCAAGTTAACTTTAAACAGAGTCGAGTCAAAGGCCAAACTCAACTCCATGTATTATCAGACTAACGTTCTAACCCCCATATTTATCGGCGACATCCTCCGTTTTTACTGTACAGAAGTAAACAACATATGGCTGTACTATGCCATTATTATATGAACCATGGATCTAAAATTGTTTACAAGATATGGTCAGAGAAAAGATATACTTCAAACAAATCGTAAATACAAAAGAGAAAAGGGATGGAAAAATTCCTCGACAGGCACGGTCCCTGGTTCGATACAAGTGGCGGAATTTTTCCTTCCTTTTTTCATTTGTCTTTGCAAAGAATGGTGAAAATCAACTTATACTGATAAACGATAGGAAAGCGACTATGCGAGTGTTTTTCATTTTGAAAGAACGTATGGGACATTGATTTTGTCTTTTTATCAGGTCTTGTATCCTTCTATCTCGCTCCATCGAGAAATTTCTCAAGGCGAAGATACGTAAGGCGCTCTAAAGCCAGTTCGTCCTGGTATCGCGAGTTTAAGAGAGGATGCAATCACTTGAAGACGAACTTCGCAGTGGAAGGTCACACGATGCAATTACGCCGGAAAACATCCGTACTCTGTCTGATATGATCGTGAATGACAAACGGGTAATCTATTATCAGATTGAGGCAAGCCTGGGAATCGGATTATCAGTGATTAAAACAATTTTGCATGAACACCTGCAACTCAGGGAGGTTCATCAGAATGGATCCGTCGTTTGTTGACTTGGTGCCTTGTGACTTTGTTTTTGTTCCCCCAATTAAGAGGAAGCTCAATGGGTTCCATTTCGACAGTGACGATGACGTCCCGTCAGCGTACGAAGATTACATTTTGGAGCTCACTGCTCAGGACTGGAAAAAAGGCATGTCCGACTGGTTCGGGAGGTTGAAACTTTGTAGGAGCCGATGGAGAGAACTTCGAAAAGTGCTAAAACCTCCTGAACCAAGTGGGTATGTTCATGCAATTCTATCTTACAGAATCCAAAAATAACTTGCCAATATCAAATAGTATTTATGTGCTTCAAATTATTCAATTTTTAAATAATTAGTAAATAATCTTTAAGTGTTTCAAATTATTCAATTACAGGATGTCCATAATTAATAAAGTTCACATTTCAAAAATCGCAATAGAAGTCGTAACACAGTAGAGCGTCGATTATCCGAACAAGTTAAAACCAGGGTGAATCTAATTGTTCTGATAATCAAACGGGTATACATCTGTACTATTTTTCCGTGAAACCATAAGAACAGAGCGTATATATAGTGTAGTATAAAAGTTCAATTTCATTCACGAATGCATAAGAGCAAAAATGTATACACCCTTACATTACAGATAGATTATTTTTATTAATGAAAATTACAGCAATGAAAAACAAGAGACCAAGATCCACTTGACCACAAAAAGTTGACATTCATTGACACAGATGTACATTTCAATTACAAGGTGACCATCAGCCAGTACGCAAAGATTATCCAATACGAGATGAGAGACCAATCAGAGAAACAAGCGAAGTAATTTCTTTGATAGGTTACACAAAGAAGATTGGTTAAAGATAAGAAGCAGTAATGATAAACAAAAACGGAAAGCCAATTATACAGGGTGACCCAAACTTATCCAGCATAATTGTTTAGGAACATTGTATGGTCCAAATGGAACAAAAAATGTCCTATAAACATTACATCTAGTTTCGATCGTGTGTGAGATATCGACGTTTGTCTTGGGTCTTCATCCTCTGCACCATGCTCATCAGGAGATCTTGGATAAACTTTCCTAGGTGAGTCATGTTTAAATTCGAGTGATGTATTGATTTTTTACGTTCCTTTTTTCCAAGTTGGGCAATGGTTCTCAGGGTAACATTCTGGAATGACTGGAGCTCACTCCCATCTGCTTTTAGCCGGCCAGGTGGCCGAGAGGGCTAGAGCGTAGGCTTTCTAGTTCTCGAGTCCGCCTGGCTGTGGGTTCGAATCCCGCTGTGGGCATGGATGTTTGTGTTTGTCCCGGGCTGCCTACAGATATAACTTGTGTAAAAGGCGCAAAATGACCTAAGTAGTCGACGCCTAGATAGAAGAAACTGATCCACCCCCCCATCTGCTTTTACATATAGTCGTCCTCTTTGGCATAGATCAGCGGAGCCCAAACTTTTGTTATCCGAGGGCCGCACTCATACTAAAATAAATTTCGCGGGACACAAGCAAAACAAATATTTAAAATTTTTCTAGTTCCGAGTTGTTACATTTTATTAATGAGAAGTCTGGATTTGATTCTTAGAATATAAAAGCGGGCCACGTTCACGATCCGATTGTATGTACAGTAGTAAATCATTGTCGATGCTGAGGGCGCTGTTTCGACCCATGAGATCTATAAGACTGTACAACTCCTTGCCAAAAAATTAAAATAACGGTATATTAGGTTCTGACGTTAAATTTGAGTGGAGATTAATCAACGAACGTTTGTAACTATATGACTTTTTTCCTGGATGATGTACTTGTTCCTCTAGTAGACCTCAAAAGAAAAATTAATTTATTCAAAATTTAAAATTTATATTAAATAAATTGAAGATGACAAAATAATAGAACATTCCCGAGATAGAGACAAAAAATTAGAATAATGACAAAAAAATATACACAAATCACTTTAATGGAAAACGATTCATCAACTTATTACTTAATTGCGTCGGCTTTGGCTTTAATTACAAGAATAACCCCCGTATTCAGAAAGAGCGCTCATGCTCTTGCTCTTACTCAAACCATTGTTGAGAACGAATTCAACAATATGAAATTTGGATTCAACAATGGTCCTGAGTAAGAGCAATAGCAAGAGCGCTCATTCTGAATACTGGCCTTAGCCTATTTGGTATGCTGTTAACCAACTTAGCACATTCTTCACGACTCATATTAGACCGAAATGTTGGATTTCCGAATTCAACTCATGTTTAGTCTGTGAAAGTCTATGCTGAAGTCTAGTCTTCCTCAATTTCCATAAATTTTATATTGGATTAATGTCTGGTGAATTATTGGCCATGTAATACGCAGATATTTCATGATGAAGACATTTTTTCTTGGATTTAGCAATATGAGTAGACACACCATCCTGCTGGAACAAAAAGGAATTGCAGCAAATATCTCCAGATGATGGGATCATGAAATTGTCAAGTATTTCTTGACAGACTGGAGCATTTACTGCACCATTTAGAACACATAACTTTCCTACTCAATATGATTTCATTACCATCACTAAAGCAGCAATGCATCCCATGGGTTGGTATTTGCATCAACGTTGTGACGGACCCCGCCCTATAGATAAGTAGTTTTAGTCTGACACTACGGGTGCTACACAGCAGAGCCTATCAGGAGTTCTGGGCATCGATAACGGAACACGCATTGGTTCATTAACATAAAAAAACACTCGCTCACAAGACTAAATTAAAGCAACAATTTATTCTACGTACCAAAATAATAATCGCTTCCACAATATCTGGTGCAGCCAGAGAAAATCAAGAAATGGGTACATACATACAGCACTTGAAACTAACTTAAGTAAACTAGAGGGTCCCCTCGATCTTGTCAAATAAAGCTTAATTCTAGATATAGAAAATCCGGCCAACGCCTACACCTTCCAAGCCGGAACGTTGGGAGTGCAGTCCCGTAAAAGGAATTCAGGAATTAGGAACTGAAAGTTCCCAGTAGGACCAGTTCACGTGGCTCAAACGGTAGCTGTGAGTTGATGTTCATAAGGGGGGGGGGGGGGGACTCGTTTATCTCAGCTGGCCCCACGCCCACGGAATCTCGGCTTCCCAAATATTCCTAAAACACTGACACCCTCAGGCGTCGGGTGATCCCTTTAATTTAACAAGGGGGGATCACAGGAACCCCTGCAGACTGGAAACACGTGGGGTGTTCCTCAGGCTTCACTGAGACCAAGGCACAAGTGCAAGAGCACTGCCCGCCCACACAACTGTGTATTTTCCTCCCACCCCTCACCAAAGCACAAGTTATCTACCCGTAGAGCCTTTAATTAAGCCTATTCCCTTTGGTTTACGAAACAACACTCCTTCTTACACTGTGATGCTCAACGAGAGCCAGCCTTAAAATTATAACTCAACATTACAAATAATACAAAAATCTTCATAGGAAAAGACGAAACTGTATAACTCTACAGCTTGTTCGTGGTGTTTCCGAACTTTTCTGACAGTTCATATCTGTTCAAGTACATCGTTCAACGGAAACATCCTATGTTAATAGAATCGACGGGTACACTCCAATGGACTGACAAACAGTCGAAACACGCTGAACGGCGGGGACTCTTCCTCGCGGGGGCAAAAACATAAAAGACAGTCACTCACCCTATATGCAGACATCGTTACTGGCACACGTTACGGGCTCCTCCGCCCGGCACAATACCTCGACTGCCGCTGACGACCCTTCAAAATACATTTATGTTCAACAGGAGACCAAAGAGTCAGTTAAACACCAACCCACATTAACATCTGGAAAAGGTTGGACTGAAGATCGTAACAGCGATGTTCATCTTTTTTCAAACATGGCCGACCGCCATTCCAAACTTCTTCTCCACCAAGACAAATCCTTGCTTCTCCAAGCCTATCGTAACAACAAAACTTGCCAAACATTCCAGGCTCGCAACAGCGTCATGGCAACAATAACCAAGGAGAATCTCCAATAGAAATAAAAATTCCCCAACAATACGTGAGCGCTGTCGCCTCTTAATGAAAGCGACAACGGCCACGCATCAGCAGGCTAAACTTTCAAAAATCTAACAATTAAATGTATAAAAGTCACATTTTAATATACTATAAAAAGAACAAAAAAATACGCACTGCACTCAGAAATATTAAATTGCACACACTTAAACGCAAACACACGCACTAACCCACACTCGTTCGCAAAACACGCTCTCAATCCTCACTCCACCCACCTCTCTCTCGTCAACCACAAGACAAACAAAATAAACAATCAACAAATCACCACTGACGAAACCAAAACACACTGCCACTTCCGATTCCCCCATACTCGGGCACAACTCACACAACAACACTCGATTAGCTTCCATTCATTCCACCACCAAAACACAACACTGCATCGCAAAATAAAGTTCAAACAAAACGCCACTAGCTCCCACACACATTCCCAACATAATTTCACTTAACACAGACATCACTTACTCGAAACGTATACACAACATAATTTGCCTCTGCCGGGCGCAGCGCATTATACTGACATTCAAATGTCACAACGTCATCAGAGTTGTAGTTTTGGGAACTCTGGGCTGAACGCAAATTGATGTAGTCGTTTGTTTGTAGTTCTGCTAAATACAGTTTCTCCACAACTTTTCCACTCAAAATGAATATATTTAACACTTTTGAAACCGTGTTTCTTCACATGTTCTTCAGTTGTCTGTCCTGCCTCACACTAGTCTTGCGTTTTCATCCATATCTCTTTCGGTTTCCTGTAAAAGTTGGATCCTCCTTTTGCTGATTTAAGACCTTTGCCACTGTAGACTGTGAGCACTTCATGATTTCCGCAAATTCTGCTCAAATTTTTTCAGTTCTATAAAGATCACATATGTTCACTTTCTAACATGATATACGTCCGATTTTCTACCTATGTTGCTCAGGATGAGCTAAGAAAAGTTGCAATGCTTTTTATATTGAACATTAAAACGATTTGTAAATCACTTGCAACGTTACTGCTCACCAACTTGGACAGTTTTGGAAATTATTCTAATATTCTGTCTCTATCTTGGAATTATTCTAATATTTTGTCATCTTCAATATGTTTAATTTAAATTTTAATTTTTGAATAAATTAATGTTCCCTTGGAGGTCGACTAGAGGAATAAGTACGTTACCCAGGAAAAAAAGTCTAAATCTGTAACTACAAAAGTTCGTTGATTCCTCTCCACTTAAATTTAGTTTCAGAATGTAAAATACCGTTATTCTAATTTTTTCGCAAGGAGTGTACTTAGCCCTCTTCGCTTTGTTCAGAGCGCAATTCACGCGATAATTCCAGGAGAGTCTTGAGTCGATGATTATGCCAAGATACTTATAGTTATCACCCTAATCGAGTTTTTTATTGAATAGAACAAGGGAATCCGAGGGAGGCTTAAGCTTTTTGTTGAAGTACACAGTTTTGCATTTTCCGCCGTTAAGATTCAGTTTCCAGCAATAAAACCAATCTTCAAATTTCTTCAAGGCGTTCTGCAGTCAAGTGATAACGTGAGATGGCTGGTGCGCCCGTGCCATGATGGCAGTATCATCAGCATAGAAATATAAATTACAGTTTTTGGGTTTTGGGAAATTGTGCACAAAATAATTAAAGAGAACGAGCCCGAGGACAGAACTTTGGGGGACACCGGCCTTTACCTTACGAGGCGTGGATAAGTTTTCACGAACTTTAGCTTGAAAGAACTGTTGGTAAGAAATCAAATCAGGAGTACCTGTTTCTAATCATCTTGAAGAGTAGCCCCTCGTGCCACACTTGGTAGAAAACTTTACTGACATCAAGAAAAAAGATGACTTAGTTTCGAATCTGCAACCCGAAACATTGAATCATAATAATGTTTTTACAAGCAAAAAATAAATAAATATTTTATACAGTACATAAAGCTTTTATTTATTTATCAATGAACGAGTCTACAGAATCATGTACATCGGTAATACTGAATAAGGGCTTAGAATTCCTGAAGTATGAAACATAAGCACGAGTATCGAGTCTCGCGACATGTGAGTAAACATAGTGTCTATACTGAAGGTTCCTCTCCTTACTCGCGTCTGGGGTCACAATCGAATGCGGAACAACAAACACGGCACGTGTAAGCTTTTTGCAGTATCTAAAATCTTACAACAATCGACAATCGAACAGTGAAGTGTAAAGAAAGACGCGAGTGGTCCAGAAGCCAAGCTCACTTTGCACGCTCGCCCAAAGAGTAAACCAGAGGAGGTACACTGAACTGGGAGAGAAGCCTGATGAACCTCTTTAGTCCTCCAGAGAAGAAGTCCCAGAAGTGACGAGAGTCAGATTGTAGATTGACGAATAGAGTCCCGAAAATCAGCAGGATCTAAAAGATCCAATAGTTGGGGAAGACGGCCTTGTTAACGTCATCAAAGCAGACATCCAGGATATGGCGGGGTCTTCGAAACATGAGGGGACCCTTAACAACGAGTGAATGGTCCAGAATACCAGAAACCAGAGTATTTTTATGATTCTCTATCTTGGGTAGCATGTTCTTCATAAGTTTCTGGACAAAGGTGCCTATGTGGGTCATCTCCAAATCGTCATAGATAGAGTGGTTGTTGGCAACTCTTCTGTCAAGTTGGGCAATGGATCGGAGAACAACATTTTGGAAGGTCTGGACATCCTTCCACCTAGTTTTGCAAATAGAAGCCCAAGCATTCATTCCATGGAGTAAAATAGTACGAATAACAACTTTGTATATCAAGAGTTTGTTATCCACACCAAGAGTGCTGTTGCGCCCCAGAAGTGTAATCAAACTGAACCTCGCTTTTTTTGCTTTGTTGAGCGCGTATTGGACTTGGTCGTTCCAGTTTAGTTTGGAGTCGATCATGACACCAAGATACTTATAGCTTTTTACCCACACAAGTTTCTTGCCAAATAAGAAGAGGGGCTTTGGAGGGTTTTTGCATTTGCGAGTGATAAACATGACCTTGCACTTTTTGACATTCAGCTTTAATCGCTACTTTGTGAACCAGCTCTCGCACTGATGTAAAGCTTTTTGGACTCGAGCGCTGACATGTGCTGGGTTTCGTGCCCAGGTCATGATGGACCCGTCGTCAGCAAACAAGTAAAGATTACACTTTGCAAACTTGGGAAATTCACGGATAAAGAAGTTGAATAAGGCTGGCTCGAAGACAGAGCCTTGAGGTACACCGGCATTAACATCGTAGGGTTCAAACAAGGAGTCCCCAACCTTAACAAGAAAAGTTCTCTTTGACAGGAGGGAGCGTACCAGAGCAATTAGATCGTCAAGGAACCCGTAGTTAGTCATTTTGTAAATGAGCCCATCATGACAGACTTGGTCAAAGGCCTTTTGGACATCAAGGAAAACGTGACCACCAAACATAGAGAGGTTGAGAGGACCGTTTAAATCAGCAACAAGCCTCCATAACTGAAGCTGACAAGAGTGGCCAGGACGGAAGCCAAATTGCTCATTACGAATGAGGTTGTTTGCCTCGCAGTACTCGTTGAACCTCTTGAGTATTGTGCGCTCAAAGACCTTGGAAAGCATGGGCAACAAGCTAATGGGCCTATAACTTGTGGGAAGAGCAGGATCCAGTCCAGGTTTAAGAATGGTGATGATGACTAAGTCCTTCCAGGCACTAGGGAAATGGCCGCTAAGCCAGCAGTCATTCATGACTTTGGTGATGATGCAGATAACACTGGGAAGCAAATTCTTGGCAGCACTGTTGGTAATGGTGTCGATGACGGCTGCCTTTTTGCTTTTTAGGCGCTTTATGATGTCCAATATCTTAGAGGTGCCAATGCCATCAGGAGAGGCAACAGCGCGCTGGGCGTGGCCATACCTATCACACACGACTTTAACCTCACGAATAATGTTGACCAGATCATCCTCTTTGGGCGTAGAGAATTGGCTCTTCAGTGAATCGGCGATAAATTGTTCTTTGTCCTGGTCATTGCTAACGAAATCGCCACCCTCTGTAAGCAGAGGAGGAAGAACAATAGTCCTGTTGCTTTTAAGGGCCCTGACCATACTCCAGAGAGAGTTTTCCTGGACGGACAGAGTTTTAACTTTGTCGTTCCATCTTTGATTCCTTAAATCCTTAATCTGCTCACTTACCTTGCGGGATAGCCTGTTGTACTTCGTCTTGAATTGGAGAAACCTGGTACGCTGCCAAAGTCTTCTGAAGTGGTTTTTTTCGTGGATGAGTTGCCTGATAGAGGGAGGATGTTCCAGATGGTCTGGCCGCTTGCAATCCACCGGGGTAGCATTTTTATTTGTAGCCATCTTGATGGAGTGAGTGACCTTTTTGATAGTTTCGTCAATGTCACTGCTGGCGACGGCATCCTTATAAGGAATGTTACTGTCGTTCATAAGTTCTCTAAAAAATTTCCAGTCCTGCTTGTAAGGAAGATTTATTCTCAGGTCGATATTTATCCCCTCAAAATTTAGTGCAACTGGTAGGTGATCAGATGATCAGGCATTTAATGTAAAAATATTATAGGGTTTGAAAAACACCTTGAGAAAAGCAATGTCGAGCACGCCACTGCCGGGTGAGCGATCACAGTAATATGTATCTTCAAGAGGGCCAATAACCGAAGTGTCGATCTGATCTACCATGTACCTATAAAGTACCGAGCCACTTTGATTAGTGCATCTGGAGTTCCCGTGTGGGTGTTTCGCATTCAAATCACCCGCTATAACGACGTATTTTAATAGCTTCTCAGACTTGAGCTGATGATGCTGGATTTTAAGCACACCATTTGCTTTGATTCCTGACACGAAGGTTTTGTGTGTGTCCTCGTCGTGGCATTTTATCTTGATAGTGTCTGAGCGTCCGGTATGCGCACTAATCTTATCTAACGTTACGTGATTTTTTTATCTCATTTAGCACTTCCTTAATCGGTTTCCTGTGATGTCTAACGATAACAAGGGAAATGTAAATAGCTCTCTTTTCACTTACCTTAATCTGGGAATTTTCCGTGCTCGTCCCCCTTCTGGGTTTTTTGTTACGAACAACTGGCCAGGCACTGTCTTCCAATTCCCCATCACTTCCGTCGGAATGGCTTCTTTTGTTGCCACCGTTTGCCGAACAGTCATATTCATCACTTGTTTCCATAGACTCCAGTCCATGCACTTTGTTATCAAGGGAGATAGGTTGAAAATTTTCTCTTACCTTATTTTCTTCCTTGGAGTTTCCCGCCTTTGGAGTCCCAGAACATTTTTCAAAGGCTGTTCTAAAATCATTTATCTTGTTGATGACGTCTGTTCGAGAGTTTTGAACTTCCGTGTTGATTCCATTGAATTTTTCATCAAAAATTGTTCGTAAGGAGTCGACCTTCGCCTCCAGTGCATTGTACTTGGTGTTTATGTCATTCCTGAGAGATTCCAGCATTTCATTAAATACTAGGTCAAATGCAGCAAACCTAGGATCCAAACAAGCATCCCTGTAGACCCTTTCGCAGTACACACTTTTACCGTCAGGCGCCAACAAAGACACCGTTGCCGACTTCAGCGTTGATACTTTGGACGAAGCCA
>JAHWFO010019317.1:24812-44747 GCA_023313115.1 Rhysida immarginata | reverse complement strand
GGGGGGGAGAATAATCTCGTAGCTAGATGTGTGCTAAAGAAGCCGTCCTAAAAAGGACGCACCTAGTTTTAAGAAAAAAGAACAAGTCGGGTTTGCGAGAAAGTTCATTCTACGCCAGGGACCCACTCGTGAATGATTAGAATAATAATAGATGATAAGAAAATATGTCCTTAGTTAGGTTTGCGAGGAAATTAATCCCAACGCCAGGGACCCAGAAGGATAATGAGCGTCTTGAAGTAATGAAATGATACCCGAAAAGGGAGTAGAGGTGATACCTTGAAGAGCTAGTCCGTTGTGATCGTCCCGTTCTAAATTCTTAAAAAGAGTGTATTTTTTATAACGAAAAATTAAAATTATTCACCCGTAACGCTCTTTTTAGCCTGAAAGTTATTCTTAATGCTAATGCTACGTATAACACGAAAATTCTCGATATCACTGGGGGAGGCCGTGGCCTGGTGGGCTTTCACTGAAACACAACTTCAGTGAAGTTAAGCTACATCAGGCACGACTAGTCACTGGATGGGCGGCTCATCAGTGACTCGGGATCTTCACCCCCCCCCCCCCTCGACTGCTGTGACCATCATACAGCAGTCGTTAATCCAGTCCATTCAGAGACCCAACTCGTCGGCCTCAGGCCATACAGGCTCTGGATGGACGTATTGGATTACAATGAAATAAAAAAAAACAAGCTATAAAGAGGAAGGAAGTTGTAGAAATAAATTAAGCACTTCAAAGTACATAGAAATTATGTAACCAGGGCGCAATTTATAGATAAGTTGAAGACTTCAAAAACCATCAAAAAATCTAAATTTTTCAAAGTAATAAATAATGAATTAAATTGTGAAATATAAAATATAATTATTGTAATGGAAATGAGTTTATTCCAATACACTAGGATTCATTAGTCTTCATTCAAAACGCTGAAAACAAAACAGTAGGCCATTAAATGGCTAGGTAAGAGAGCGAAGTATAGTTGCGCTATCTGTTGCCATACATTAATGTATTTCTTAATATCTCTGTAGTAAACATTTAAACAAGAATGATTTTACCGCCAAAGCGGATAAAGGGAGCACGTTTTCGTGTTATAGCACCATACATGGTTATATAGAATTAACCAACATTTTAAAACACTTTAGAAAAAATATGTAAATATGAAAACTAGTTTGTAAATTACTATTTATGTAAACAAATGTATAGAGAGAATTTTAACAAATAAACTGGAAGAACTGAAAGGTTAAATGGAGAATGAAGTTAATCTTTATATATTTGAACGAATAAATTTTTTTTAATTTGTAGGCATTCCCACATAATTTTAAACGAAGTGAGCCTCAATTGGTGAAGCATTATGTGTAAGCATATATTATTTTTTCATATTCAAATGCTAAAGTGTTTCTATTTTACCATCTACTATTGAAGCACTGACAGCTTCCAAAGGTAACATATAGCACGATTAAAACATGTACTACTAACCAATCCGACTATCATTATTTACGCGTTATATTCAATCATAACACGTTGATACGAGTTGTTTGATATACAACATGCCATATCTTAGCATTAAAAGGTCAGACAGTAACTAATGGTATCAAATGGTACCATTAGAACACGTGCTACTAAACGAACTGGCAGTATCATTATTTGTTCGTTATATTCACATATGAGACATTGTTACGAGTTGTTTGATATATTACCTGCTATATCTTAGCATTGAAAGTTCCAATAGTACCATATGGTACCATTAGGGCACGTGCTACTAACCAATTCCCACTATCATTATTTACGCGTTATATTCCCTCGTGATACGTTGTTACGATTGTTTGATATATTATATGCCATACCTTAGCATTGAAAGTTTCAACAATACCATTTGGTACCATTAAAACACGTACAATTAAACAATTCACAGTATCGTTATTTATGCGTTATTTTCATTCATGAGAAGTGCACGTGCCACTAGACCAATATCTGCTAGATGCAGATATGGAGGCTGGTTGAAGATCTGAGCACCCCACTAAATCTTTCCAGGTACTGTGGCGTGGTTTTTCTTGATGTCAGTAAAGCTTTCGATTAAGTGTGGCACGAGGGGCTAACCTACAAGATGAATACAGACGGGTTCTCTTTTGATTCGATTATGATGGTGAGATCCTTTCTCAGCAATAGGTTCTATCAAGCCAAAGTTGGCAAAAACTTCTCCACGCCCCGCAAGGTAAAGGCCGGTGTCCCACAGGGTTCTGTCCTCGGGCCCGTTCTCTTAAATATTTTATGCACGATTTCCCAAAACCCGAGAAGTATAATTTATATTTCTGTGCTGATGATACTGCCATCATGGCATAGGGGCACCAGCCATCTCACGTTATCACTCAGCTGCAGAACGCCTTGAAGAAGTTTGTAGACTGGTTTAATTGCTGGAAACTGAATCTTAACGTCGGAAAATGCAAAGCCGTATAATTCAACAAAAATCTTAAATGTCCCCCGAATTCCCTGGTTCTATTCAATAAGAAACTCGAATGGGTTGACAACTACAAGTAGCTTGGCGTTATCATCGACTCAAGACTCTCCTGGAATCGTCACGTAATTTTTGCTCTGAAGAAAGCAAAAAAATGTTAGTCCAGTCTTAGCAGCTCTCCTGGGTAGAAACAGCGCCCTCAGCATCGACAATAAATTACTACTGTACAAGACAGTGATTCGGACCATCCTTCTCTATGGTATGACTGCGTGGGCGACTATATGTAGAAGCAGATGGAGTGAACTCCAGTCGTCCCCGAATGTTACCCTGAGGACTATTGCCCAGCTTGGAAGAAGGACCGTAAAAAATCATTACATCCACTCGGATCTGAACACGATTTACATTGGAAAGTGTATCCAAGATCTCCTGATGAACATGATCAGACGATGAAGAGCCATAACAATGCCCTGGTGGCTGGAATACTGAATAACCTGATGGAAATGAAGTGACATATAATGTATAGAAAACCGAGGCATATTCTTGATGTCAACTTCGAAGACATTGGCAACGTTTCCTTCCAGGATTGTTGGAAGATGTGATACCACCCCTCCCCCTCCCACACTCTTCTGACAAACGCCAATCTTATTAATTTTTTTTAATAATGTGGAAGACCTCTTTGGGTTAGTCAGGTTTCTTGCCTATTTCAGTGTATTTCATGTGGAATTTATTCCGGAAGGGTGAGACTCGTGTAAGCACTGCTTACGTCCCACCTGAACAAATGTATACTTCACCGTTCGATTGTCGATTGTCGAACCTTTCCATCATACAAGATATCCTTTGGGTGATCACAGGTAGGACATCACGCTGAAGAAGGTAGCTTTGCTACTGAAATGTACGTTCGTGGGATTAGTTGATTAAAATTTTTGGCGTCGACTACTATAGGTCATTTTGCGCCTTTTACACAATTTATATCTGTACGCTGCCCGGGACAAACACAAACATCCATGCCCACGGCGGGATTCTAACCCACGACCAGGTAGACTCGATAACTAGAAAGCCTACGCCCTAGCCCTGTCGGCCCGTGGGATTAAAATTTCTTTGTGGAATAGTGGATTCTCCTTTATTTGTTGGTTAATCGTTGTCCACAGTTTCCGGCACGTCTACCAGAGATTAAAAACGAGGAAAATAAATGTTGCGAAGTAGTAGATAAGGTCCACGCTTTCATATAAAAATTAAGATGTTAAAAAATTAAGATGACAGTTTCGTTTTACAGGTAGGAGACGTAAATTTTAAGTAAGTATCGTTTTGATATAAAAAAAACAAGGAAACTATTTTAACACCTTAACTTTGATATGAAAGCCTGGACCTTACTCTACTTTTCAATTTAATTTCTACCTACACTGAAGAGCCAAAACATTATGAAGGTTGAGGAGAAGGTAAGGAATCAGTCTTGCACTTAATTTTGAGAGTCATAGGAAAGACTGCTGATCTAAGCGAATTTGATAGAGGGCTATTGTAATGGTCTGAAGATTCGGAACGAGTATCTCCGAAACTGCACAACTGGTAGGTTGTTCACGATCTGCTGTTGTTAGTATTTATGCAAAGTGGAATAATGACGGTGAAACCAGCAGTAGACGCCAAGGTATTGGATGCCCACGTGTCATCAAAGAAAATGGACGTCGGAGACTGTCCCGCTTGATAAAGCAAGATCCGCGCCAGATAGTGGCTCAGCTGACAGCCCAATACAATGCAGGTCCAAGTGTAAGTGTTTCGGAGCACACAGTTCAGCGGACACTGTTGGATATGAGCCTGCGAGCAGAAGTCCCATTCGTGTGCCTCTGTTGACCAAGCGTCATTGTCAACTATGCCTACAGTGGGCCCGGGAACATCGCGACTGGACCATGGATAAGTGGAAGAGAGTTGCCTGGTCGGATGAATCACGATTTCTATTCATCACTCGATGGTCGTGTCAGAGTACGCCGACTTCCAGGCGAACAGTTGCCCCTCCCCTGTACAACAGGCCATACACAGGCTCGTGTTGGCGATATTATGCCTTTGGGGGACGTTTTTATGGGCAGCGCTGGGACCCGCAGTTGTGGTAGAATGGAGCGTGAAAGCTGCGGACTATCTGAACATCATTACGGACCAGTTTGCCTCTTCATGGCATCTGTCTTCCCAACTGGAAATGAAATCTTCGAGGAGGACAACGCCCCAGATCACAAGGCTCGAATTGTGTTTGAGTGGTTCGAGGAGCATAAGGATGAATTCCAATTAATGCCCTGGCCACCTAACTCGCCGGATCTTAATCCGATAAAGCACGTTTGGAATGTCATGGAGCGGCAGCTCAGAGCTCAGACATCACCATGTTGGAATATCTAGGCTTTGCCTGACCGCTGCTTAGACATTTGGTAGTACGACCAGCTTTTGAATTCCATCTTCATAAAAGTCGACCGCCTGATTTGCTAACCACTCAAACACAAAAAAAATCCACAAGCAAGTCATCCTGCTTATCCCAAAACACAGTGCACAGATTCTTCTTGCTGAGATTGTTTGCTTGAAAATCACGTTCTTGCCTGCCGATGAATGGCTCCATTTACTTGACTGTTGTTTTGATTCCGATGTAACGTGAGGAACCCATATTTTACACCAGTGGCAATTTGGCTTTAAAACTTATCTCTTTTGACAGGGTACCTCTCGAAGAATGTCTGGAGGTCAAGCACTGGCTTAACGATTGGTTTTGTGCAACTCAGTCTGGAGTGATTAGCAAAAATACGGCTGGTATATATGAAGATGGAATTTTAAAGCTGATCGTACGATACGATAAGTGCCTTAATGTAGGTGAAAAATATTTTCAAAAGTAGATTAAGGTCCACGCTTTCATATAAAAATTAAGATGTTAAAAAATTGTCCTTGTTTTTTTTCATTTTTTACCATATCGGTACTTTAAAAAAAAACACACATCGTATAATGTAGTAGTAGTCTGAGGAAAATTTGAATATTTTACGGGTTCGGATACGTGACATTCGTATTATCGACGCTGTACTATATTGATTCGAATGGCCTGAAAATTTGCATGCTGTGTATTGAGGCTATGGGGGTTTTTTGATGAAAGATATAAATAGTTTTCATACTCGCCAGTAGGTGGTTTAATTGATGCTTTATTAGATTATTAAAACTTTGTGAACCGTACTGCTGGGCTTTCCTAACAAGCAAACAATCCCTCTTGATGTACTGCTTACCAGAGCACTGGACTTCAAATCTTCTGGTAAGGCTGTGGCTACATTCTCTATTACATTGCCCACAAAAAAATTAGGGGATATTTCAAAATGAATATGAAGCGATAAAAAATAAGCATTTCATTTTTGATTTTTAGATGTTCTTGTTCAATAAACAAAAATCAAATGCTTCTTTTTTAATCGCTTCATATGTATTTTGAAATATCCCTAATTTATGTGTGCGGTGTATTTCATTATCCACTGATTTTCATCCTCTGCAAGATTTGAATTTCAAAGAACCTGACTCTTTAAATTTCTTCCTCATTTTTCGTAACTGCTTCCTACAAAGTATAAGAGGAGCTTTTGTAAAGTTATATAAAGGTTCTGAATTTTCGCATGCAGTCAACGCATAACTGTTTTTCTGAGAAAACAGTTCTACAAGAAGTGCACAAAACTTTGGTGATGTTGACATTACACTTTAAATCTGTCTATAGTGAAATAACTTATTCAATAGATGTGCACTTTTATAATGCTTCTTCTTGTCAAATGCAAAGTTTAGACACTTGAAATTTGCATATGCTTATCATCAAAGCGCCTATTGCGCCACTTACTGTCGAGTATGAAGAATTATTTATTTTTCTTTCGTTAAGAAAAATTTCTATAGCCTCAAGGACACTATGCACATTATCAGATCATTCTGATCAATATTGAGTCCTTTAAAGCTTTTTAAATGTAAAATTAATTATGGACATCCTGCACTTATAAAATTATTTTTTCTTTATAATTAATCTACATAAATTCTACAAAGAGTTTTCCTCCTTATTGATAAGATAAAATATTTTATTTCCTAACAGAGTTGAAAGAAGCCATTATAAGTGTACAGAAAACAAACTACAAAGATATTGTACTTCCCCAGCCACCATGGTTAGATAATAAAAAACTTCCATTACAGGATCTTTATATAGATTTAGAAATGCAGAAAATTATAGAAGGCAGCAAGGAAACAGAGGCAATCCCTATTGATTTGGAACAGATATTTGTAAAGACTGAAGAGAATGAAGAAGAACCTCTTAGAATTCTGGTTGAAGGATCTCCTGGAATCGGCAAAACAACACTTTGCTGGAAATTATTGAGCGACTGGGGAATAGGTAGAGAATATCTTAGATCAAAGTTCCAAATGGTTTTTCTATTTGAATTACGCAGTTTCTTAGACACAGATTCCATAGAAACAGTTTTCATAAAAGAATGTGAAGGATGCATTTATTCTCCCGAAGAAGTGCTCAAGTGTATAGTGAAATACCAGGAGAATATCCTTCTCATCTTGGATGGATTTGATGAAGTGAGTGATAAACTTAAAAGAAATTTGCTTCCTTTAATTCAAAAGAAAATCTTGCCTTCAATGTTCGTTCTGGTAACATCAAGGAATGGCATGTTTAAGATGAAACCAAAAATTAAATCTTCTGCGGGAGCTATGTATAAATTCGAAAATGATTTTGACAAATTAGGGTTTTTCAACAGGAGGGTGGTTATAAATGGCCTGAAAAAGGAAAATATTAGCAATTTTATCAATAAATATTTTGATAACCCATTTTTGGATATGTACGTATCAGGTATAATTTCTCAATTGAATGTGAACGAAGTAATGGAATGCCCATTGTTCTTACTTTTACTTGTTAGTATATTAGACGAAGGGACTGTCCTGCATGCTCACTCGAAAACTTACATTTTTAAAGAATTTTTAAACTTCCTAATCCGGAGAAATTTAGTTCGAGAGAATATTATAGAAGCCACTGATCAAGTTGACATATTTAATCATTCTGTGAACTCCAATTATAAAATCGAAAATCAGATTCTATCACTGAAATGCTTTGGCAAATATAGTTTGGAAAAGTTATCGAAACATGAAATTATAATGGAGGAAAACGAAATTCTTAAAACATGCAATGATGAAATCATTCTGAGATTAGGATTTTTAATTAAAACTTTAAAAAACGTTAAGTATTTTAAAAAAGTGTACTATCAACCAATTCATAAAAGCTTCCTCGAATTTTTGGCTGCTTTTTATATTTTTCATGTGTTCTTAGATGATGGAGAAGAAGAATTTATTACAGAATTAAGAAGAATTGCAAAAGAAGGTCTACTCCCTGCAGATGACTCTTTGTTGTATATCTTTGTGGGTGGTTTATTGAATAGTAGAGCATCACTTCTATTTAAAGCTCTCCTTCCATATTCATATTGGTTCAACTTAGAAAATAGACACTTCATAAGCATACTTGGAGAAATTCAAGAAGCTGTTAATTTCCTCTTATCATTCCTAAATATTTTGCCCACATTCGTTCCAAAATTTTATTCCTACCCTTGTAAAGCTTCCGACTTAGGCTGCGGTAGATTCAATTTTCCGCAAATTCATTCCCTCATTTTGCATTATGCATTAAAGCTTAATTTAATAACTACGTTAAATTTGCATATTGATCAGCCAATTCATTTTGAGGAAACTTACACAATCGATACTATAATATTTAATACGTATGGTGATTCTCGTATGATATTTAAGAATGTTTCATTAAAAAGTCGAAATCTTGTAGTTGTCATTCAAGAAACCGCACTCTGGGATTGCTTCGGTGTGCTTTCTAATATGTACTTGAATGAAACGGAAGAGGTCACTTTCAGATTCATAAAAAATCGTTTTAGGTTTAAAAATTTTAATGAGCAAAATTGCTTATTTTCGCTCCATAAGGAATTGACAGTAGGTCATTGGAAAGATTTGGTTATCAATAGAGTGAGCATAGATGTTGGAACACTGGATCCTATCTATGTGAATCTCTTGTCTGATCTTGTTAAAAGAAAGAAAATTATAAACGGTATTTTTTTAAATATACAATATAATAACATGACCGAAACTCAGAAGGAAGTAAAAGCACGTAAGTTGGAATATTTATTCCGTTTAATACTTCAATCTGAAACCATCAGCAATTTCCTTTTTATTAATAAAGATTGTGACTTTAATCCTGTTTTTGATTTCAGTAAAGCAAGGAAAAAACATTTTAGACTGTTTTATACTGATTTTTGTGCGAGAGTTGTGAATAGAAATATAACTGTAAAACCGGTCGTGGAGGAAGCTGTATATTTATCAAGCTTTGCCTATATACATTACACTTTTCTACAGACTTTCCAAGGAGTTAGTCATATATTTTCTTCACCTAGCACTTTTATGTCTTTAGTTGACCACGAATATCAGGGCTTAAGAAAATTGAAAGAATTGTCAATAAAACGTTTTGTATTGGATTCTATTAGCGATTTATTTGAAGTTACAGACAGTATTGTACGGATGAAACGTCTGCAGATTTTGTTCATTGAATTACCTTGCTATAAGGAAGGTCTAGATGATCCTTATGCCGAAGAATTGATTTCTTCTCTTCCTTTGTTAAAAATATTACATGTCGATCGTATTTCTTCGCTTTCGTGTCTTCGTTTCATAAGTGACTCTCTGATGAAAGGATTGAGAAAGAGAGAATCAAACATAGAAAAAACAACACGAAATGAATTTCTAATGGATGAATTTATTGTTGATATTCTGGAGATCGAGTTCCAATTCATCGACGCTATGAACGAATTGAGTAGTATGAACGCGATTCGATCGGTGCTACTAACGAATCAGTTGAAACGATTTTGTTGGCTACATGTGGAAATACCCTATCAATCAGTGTTCCCTTTCGAAGACAGCTTTAGAATTACTGTTGAGATTGATGGAATGGACCCGAAAAGCTATCGAAAAAGTCAAATTAATTACCAGTGGTTTGGATATACAAAAAAATATTGCGTCACTGTAGTAAAAGAAAAAAATACTTTTTTAAAGACCCTTTCCCGTATATTTTTACCATTATTTTCTATAAGACATCCATTCATGTACTGATTAACCAGTTCATTGCAGACACATAATTAATAACGACTTGGCCATTGCTTAGCTCTGACCACAGCAGTATTAACTTCTACAACAGACTGGAACCGTTACGGAAGAACTGGAGATACACTATGTGATCAAAACATTAGTGACACCAGCATTTCTGTATCGCAGGCTTCAGATAACAGGAATTAGTAAGCGGTGACACACGCGCATGCTCTAATGACAGCCACCACCCTCCGAGGAAGACTTTCCACCAGTTTCTGTTAGTAAGAAGTTAGAAATAACCTCCATTCCTACCTCAGAGCGCTGATTTGTTCAGCCACGGATGAAAGACGGCGTGGTCTGGCTGGTGGTCGACGTTCCAATTCATCCCACAGGTGTTCGATAGGATTGAGATCGGGGTTCTGGACAGGCCAATCCATTTCTACAAATCCACTGTCTTACAACTAGTCGTGTATAGACCATACTTTAAGGCAAGGATAATTGTCATATTGATACAGTCCATTCCCGAACTGTTCCCACAATTTTGGCAGTGCACAGTTGTCCAAGATGTCTCGATAAGCAACAGCATTCATCGTTCCTTTAACAGAAACAAGCTGGCCCAGTCCGAATTATGAAAAAGAACTCCATACCATGATGCCACCTCCTCCAAACTCTACAGTGAGCAGTACACACTCAGATAGAAACGTTCTCTAGGCATCAACCAAACCCAACTTCGTCCATCTGACCGCCAGAGTGTGTATCGTGATTCATCAGTCCACAGGACCTGTTTCCAGTATTCCATGTTCCAGTTTCTGCGAGTTTTACACCATGCCAAACGTCGTCTGGAATTGTTGTCGGTGATGAAGAACTTGTGAACAGCAGCACGACCGTGTAAACCCAGGGAATGCAGTTCCCGACGAATGGTGATTGTGGTAGCTACACAGGAAGCAGAATTTCTGAACTCTGTAGTAATCATTTCAGCAAAAGACCGTCGATTGTTCCGTATCAAACGTGGAAGAACTCGACAGTCTTTAGTCTGTCAATTTCTTGGGTCTGTCAGTTCGTGGTTGCACTGGCAAGATGGGTCCATGGATTCGTGCTGTTTGAGTCATATCCTTATCCTGCCATCTGCATGGTAGTTAAAGAACCAAACGGCAAAGTATCCAATTTTGATGCTCTTCAATTCCTAACAGGCGAGCTTTCCTGGTTTTCTGTATAGTAGCGGTGCTTTGGATGGTCTTCTGCTGTTATAACCAATCAGAGACCAGCTTCGTCGTGTTGTTGTATTCTCTTACTGTGGATGAATAGCGTCAGTGGCCTGCTACCCCTTTCATCCACAAGGCCTTCCCGGTCACATTTGCGCTCACCACTTGACGTTTTGTTGCACAACTACCATTCTCGGAACACTCAAAGTACTGTTGCACACGAAAAACCGAAAAAAACCGGCTTTCTTATACTTACGATCAGGACATGTTCCAAGATGTTCTCCTTTGTCTTACCTATGTTTAGGCTAACAGTATTGCCCAAAAATTGTTGCTGTTTTAAATTTATTATCTGTATTATGTAGAGATTTGCTCAAGTTAGAATGGTTGGTGTCTCTTAGAAGGTGGTCATTCAGTATACATATTTTTTTAAGTTATTTCTAGTGGTTTTTAAAATGAACTATTTAAGGTTTTAAAAAAACCCCGGGCATAGAAGACAAATTGGTTTAAGTTTATTTTTTGTTGGAATCCAAATTTTATCTCCAAATCCTTTTGTTTATAATCCTATTTGTCAGTGTCTCATTATCTTTAGGTATGCAAATTGTCACTTATTCTATTTTTCCAATTTTATTCATATCGATAGTTTTTATTGGAATACATCTATATACATCCAACTATATATAAAGGAAAACATGTGGGTTCGTCACGGAAACAGTTTTGCATTGTTGTTGCACGTTTAAGCATTGTTGGCGCTCGCTTAAAGCAGACGCCGGAACTGAAAAATCACCTGAGCATTGTTGTCTGAGCAACAATTTTTAACATCAATCAATCACAAAACTATAAATAGAGGAGAAAATATGAGTTCATCAAACGAAACAATTTGAATGAATTGAATTTGATAAAAATAATTACCGCGCAAATTGCGCGTGGGCCCCGTTCATATATACGTATATAAAACCAAAAGTCTGTATGTTTGTGTCTGTGTAGCTTCAGGCGATCCTATTGGCTAATCGAAAAGGAATTGTTTCGATTGTTACGGCAGTATTATTGTTAAGCTCAGGATGAACAGAAGAATTTTAATTGTTGCAATGTTTTTATTTGTATAATAAACCTGGACAGCAAAGAGATTTTTTTCTTCTTTTCATTGAAAACATGGTTTTTACATTTGAAAAGTAAAATCTTGTATCTGAATATAAAATTATATGATGACTTCTCTGATTTTTGAAATGTCAATTTTCAAATTTTAAAAAAATATTTTCATTCAGTTATTGCAACCTAAATATCTTAAACCATTACTTAGAATTTTTATTATTCAACACAGTTTTCAACAGTGGCTTAAAGAACGAAGGCAAATAGCGATTAGATAAATTAGAGATAAATATCATATCATTTACCCCTTTTTGGATAGGTTTGCCCAATATTTTGTGAAGTGACCAAACCTAATAATTTTATTGTTACCATAATAACACTTTAGTTCTGAACTTTGTCAATAGATGGTACTGCCTTAACTTTAAAACCACAATATAAGAAATAAACTATGTTTCAAACGCGCTTTAGGTCGTGTCTGCCGAACTTCATCTTAGCGTTATTGCTTGACGCGCCGGACACGTCTGATCTAGGCCCTAAGGGGTTACCTGTCGTATAATTATTGATGTTTATCTTCTGGGTTTTACGGGTTTAGATTTGTTTAATTTGCGATACTATTGTTGTTTGGTTTCGTATTGATATTAATATGTTTTGGCTATTCTCACGGACTTCGATTTGCTTTGCAATTCGGATTTTATTTTTGCTTCGTGAATAGCTACTGACGTTTGGTTTTATTCAAATTTTGTAAGATTGGAGATAAATAGCATTAGAAGCGCCCGGGGGCACTTCCATGCACGGGGATAATTGTGTTTGTTGTGTGCCCGAATGGCCCGTGGATCATGTTTTTGAGAACTGTGTCGTGTAGTTTTTTTGACAATTTGGTTGGGAGGCAATTTTTCTTTTAGCCACAGTAAAAGGTGTGCGTAAAAGCCGCTGAGTCTCGCCAATATTTGACATTTCGTGAGCAGATCCACCAACTTCCGAACTTTATTTTCAAAAACTCGAGCATAGGATAGAATGAGCATAAAATTATGATGCAATGACAAAACATTCCTTTTATGCTATTGAACATAAAATGAGTATAGCAGACGATAAGGATAGGGAAGTGTCTATCGAGGAGGCAAAGGAGAAACATGTGTCTCCCTTGAGCCCTCTAACAAATGTCCAGACGACTGACAAAAGTTTGTGTATTTGTTTGTGTGTTTGGAAAGGAAAGAGAAAGAAGGAGTATTGTCAGGAAACTCTGCAGCTAAAAGACAAATGGGCATCGGGAGCTTCGTCTAGAACAGGAGGGTATAAGAACTTCTACGTCAGGGGCAAGGGAAACTTCGAAGGAAAGATGAGATCTAAAGTATCCAGTGATATTTCCCAGTGGTGAAAATGGATATTTTAATCTGAGGCAGGTCAATCTAACAAGAGGAGAAGTAAAGTCCCGGGCGACGCCGGGTTTTCAGGTAGTTTAAAATATAAACTTAAATAGCTCAATAAATGCTTAGATATGTGTCCTGGAAATGGAATTTGTATTTTCTTTGAGAAATGCTTAGTTTTATAATGAATAAAGCATGGATGTACTTCTGATATTCAATAATAAAAACCGAATAAGAAATCTATTTATTTTAAAATTAAAAACAAAGTTAAAAGTTAAATACGAGGGTCAGTTGAAAAGTAATGCACAGTCGCTCATAACTTGCAAATGAAAAGAGCTATTCAAACGAAACATAACCACTGCCTTTTCCAAAACAGATGTATTGTCGGCTCCTTATAGTTAAACCCTTTCCAATCTTGCTTTTACTCTTGGCACGTTTAAATCTTTTAATTATGTTAAGTTAAATGCCTAAAGGGATCATGAGTTCACTTTAAAAATCCCTAGATTTACAGATGCCTATATTCACATACGGTTCCAAAACCGACAAGAAATGAAATTCCGATAATTCATCATAATCTTCGTTTATCCGATAAGTTTTCTATGAACTCAACTGCATTTGTCTATCCAAAGTAGTTATGAAAGTACATTTTATTAGCTACATAAGCTTACAATTATACTTACTTACTTACTTTTCAAACCCGCTTATCCGTTAGGGTCGCGGGGGCAGCAGCCCTATGGAGGATCTCCAGCGATCGCGATCTTCCGCCATCAGGCGCATGTCCTCCCTGGTAATATCCAAGCGACTCGAACCCAGATTCTCCATGTAGTCTAGCCACCTGGTTCTAGGCCGACCTCTTGGTCTCTTACCCACCGGCTTGGAAAATAACAACTGCCTAGGAAGACTAGTTTGCGGCATCCGTATCACGTGGCTTACAATTATATTCAACAAAATCATCATTTACAGCTACATAACTGTGAACCTGTTCTTTCTTTTCGTCAATGAAAAAGTCTGCCGGCCTTCCTTGTGATCCTCACCGAACCCTTCTTTTCATCATCCTTGGTAAAATGAATGCCCTCATTGTCTCTTTATAAATGTGGGAAGAAATGAAAATTGCAGGACGCCAAATCTGGTAAGTGGAATGGGTTCAAATTTCAGCTCCACATGAGCCTAGGCGATTGCGGGCAATGAGTGTGGCCGGGCATTATCGTGTTGCAGAATTATTAGCTCATTTGAATTTCGAACACGACACATACATATTCCAAGATTATATATACGACGACGAATGTCACTAGGGTTCATGTTTTTGGCTGTTAAAATTGTCAATAACCGCTCGTTGACATAGCAGATGTAGTAGATTCCATAACAATGGCTACTAACAGAGCAAAAGAAGGCCGAGATTTGGTATGATTGTGGGAGGGTAATGTAGCTACAAGATGGGAGCAACTATCGTTTTGTACCGTAGCCGACAGAAAAGACAGGCCCCGGCACTGAAAAGTCACCCGAGTATAATAAGCCGAGTAGTAATGTAACTTCATTGTTTCCATCTTGGGTTTTAACAATCGGTGTTTTGCTTCGTTTGTTGGAAAAAAAAATGAAGATTGAATTGCTGCTCGGCCTACTGATATCAGGTACCAGAGCCTGTCTTTTTTGAGGACTACGCTCTGTACGATATTTTATTCTCTGGTGGATTAATTTTCAGCCGCCCTTCGTAGAAGAACATTACCTTTTCTTTATACAGGGTGTTTTAAAATTGGTTGGACAAACTCCATACGTATATACACTATATGATCAAAAATATCCGGACACCCCTCACAGATCATCGATTGGCCCAATGTCACATGATAATGACTTGCACATCATTTAAATAGCTTCCCACACCTTCGGACACAACTCTGCTTAGACATTGGCAAGAATGGGTCGTTCGGCAGAGCTCAGTGAGTTCCAACGTGGAACCATCGTTGGATATCACCTATGCGGCAAGTCCGTGCGTGACATTTCCAGCCTTCTTCAGATACCCAAGTCAACAGTAGGCGATGTCATTATGAAATGGAAGACCCGGGGATCAACAACAGTTCAACAACGAACCGGTATACCCAATAAACTAACGGACAGAGACCGTCGAGTGCTTCGTCGTGTCACCCGCAGCAACCGGAAGTCCTCGGCGGAAAAAATTGCCACAGAGTTTCGAAACGCCTCTGCAAATGATGCCAGTACCATGACAATTCGTCGGGAACTGCACACGATGGGATTCCATGGCCGTGCTGCTGCCCACAAGCCCCACATCAGCAGGGTCAACGCCAAGCGACGTCTGGAGTGGTGCAAAGCCCACAGAAACTGGACAATGGACCAATGGAACGTGTAATGTGGACAGACGAATCTCGCTACACACTCTGGCAATCCGATGGACGAGTTTGGGTTTGGCGCATACCTGGAGAACGCTTCTTACCTGAGTGCACAGAGCCCACAGTCAAGTTCGGAAGAGGAGGAGTCATGGTGTGGGGCTCATTTTCATGGTACGGAGTGGGCCAGCTCGTTCCTGTGCAAGGAATCATGAACTCCGACCGTTATCTGAATGTTTTGGACAACTGTGCACTTCCAACGTTGTGGCAATTTTTCGGAAACGGGCCATTTCTCTACCAACACGACAATGCTCCGTGCCAGAAAGCGAGGCGTGTACAGCAGTGGTTTGCGGACTCAGGGGTCGAAGAAATGGGTTGGCCGGCACAAAGTCCCGACCTCAATCCTATAGAGAGTCTGTGGGATGAATTGGAAAGACGCTTGCGGGCCAGATCACATCGGCCAACTTCTATACCTGAACTGATTCTCGATCTTCGGGAGGAATGGAGGAACATTCCGGAAAGTACCTCCATTTGGTGGAAAGTCTTCCCCGAAGGGTGGAAGCTGTGATTCGGGCAAAGGGATGTGCAACGCCCTATTGATTTCCATGAAATCGTGGCTAGAGCGCAAACGTGCATGTGTCCGGATATTTGTGATCATATAGTGTAGGTTCTGTACATAAATATAAGATAGGAATGTAAAAATATGTCAAACATGAGTCGTGTAAGAGTTATATCGCTTTAAAGTAGGAACTTTGTTAGTGTCATTATCGTTGCCCACGAGAAAGACAGGCCTGGGCACTCAAAAATCCCCTGACCACAGTAGTCTGAGCAACAATCCAAACTTCACAGTTTCCAACAAACGAAGAAACACTGACTGTTAAAAATCCAAGATGGAGACAATGAAAGTTTTATTGTTGTTCAGACTACTACGGTCATGTGACTTTTGAGTGCCCAGGCCTGTCTTTCTCGTTGGCTACGGCAATTATCATAGCCGAAGAAAAAGACAGGCCGGGACGCTAAAAAGTCACATGACCAAAGTAGATCGAGCAACAATCCACACTTCATTGTTTCTATCTTGCATTTCAACAATCAATGTTTTTTCGTTTGTTGGAAACAATCTATCTTGGTCATGTGATTTTTCAGTGCCCCGGCCTGTCTTTCTAGTTGGCTTTGGGTAATTATACAATGACGTCTCCTTTTTGAAACGTTGTAAGTAGCTGGACTTTGATCGGCGGCGGCTGGTGACAACACGCTCGTCACGCGTTGTCGAGTTATTTGTAGCAATGGCGGGTTTAACAAGTGCCGAGATGGCTGATTTGCACATGATGTACGGACACACAAGAGAAGCAGCAAGGCTTCTTTATAGATAGCGATTTCCTAACAGACGTGTCCCAAACTACCAAACATTTACATTTTTAGGCAGACGTTTGAGAGAAATTGGGACTTTTATTATTAGAAGACATATGTTAGTATTAACAGCGTTTTCATTTTAATCTCGGGGCGCGTATTAATACAACAAAGTTGCTTTACTCAAAACTGCTTCGAATTTAGACACATGTTTATTAGACACTCCTATCTTATATTTATGCATACGAAATTGCCCAACGAATTTTATTTACCCTGAATAGATAAATAAAGTAGAAAATGAGCTTGCGGAGCTGTGGATGCTTTCTACGAATAGACAGTAGGAGGCAACACTTTTGTGGACAGGTGTTGTCTCCTACCTTCTACACCCTGTATAATCGAAAGTCGTGGGTTTCCTTTCTTCATAAATGATATCATCATATGTAGTCAAGTCTATTTTTATGCGATACTGTCCTCAGAAAACCGCATATAAAAAACCATTAAAAAAAGGCTCAACTTACGTTGAAAAATTCGACAAACATTCTATAACTTTTTAAAATCGTGTAAACCAAAACAATGAGTTAACAAGAAATTAATCCTCCTGAAAAAATTTATAGGAAAGTAGAATGTAGGAAAGCGGGCGCCATAGTATTAAATACCTCATAGATCTTTTGTCCTCTCTGAATCCCACTCCCGTAATTTCGACCCCTGGGCACTAATCAAAACTAAACTAAATAGTGAAGGTGGCAGCCTGTTGTTGATGAAGCTAAATCCACGCCAAACTAGCGAGCCACAACTCTGAGACAGAGAACCTCTCTATAACTATCTTCGCAAAAATTGGATAAATTGGTCCCCGATGGTCGGGCACTACATGGTCAACCTTCTGCCTCAAAAAATTAGAAATTATGAAGGGGACGGACGGGCATTATAAAACCAATAAGTAGCTCCATTCTTTTGCTACTTAAAAAGAAATTAATCCTCCCGAGGAAGGTATAGGATAGTAGCGGAAGCTCTGAGATCATCTATTTTACCCTTTTATCTGCACTTTTTAACCACCAACCATTTTTTAATCGCAAAATTGATTTTCTCAAACGTAGTAGTTAGAAAATGAAAAAGAGCTCTATCTTCTTTCGTTTCTTATCATTTCCGAACGAATGATATATCACACGTCATTTGTTGCCATGATTCTAAAGCCTAGGTGGCTTTAGAATCATGCCACCTTCACAATTCCGACCCCACTGGGACAATTTGGCCCAAAAATCATAGTGATGTAGATCTTGCCTACAGGAATCTGCATACGTGCTTCACTTCTATTCATACCTACTTGTACATGCACGAAAACTGGACAAGCAAGCCAATGCACCTAAGTACTTGGAGAATATAGAGCATCGATTTTCAATCTGTATGTCGCTCGCACAAGCTTAATGTGAGGGGATCTTATATGTACCGAGAAACTTTTAATAAATATAAAAATCAAACAAGTTTGAATGGAACTGCACTTACAAGGGAAGTACACGAACATGTACCTCACAGATTCATACCAAATTGAAATATGTTACTCATCTAAAGCTATTATTGATGCTTGCAAAATAAGAAAATGCTAGATTTTGTTTCTTTCACAATAAAGCGAGAAAACGAAAATATTTGAGTACATAAAGCCATACAAAGACTCAATTGTTAGAATTAGTGTATATGTATTATTGCACTCTCAACTTCTTTATTCCATTACTCAATAATACGCACGAATCCCCTTCATCTGAAAGCAACGCTATCGCTTCCAGGGTATACTTGCAAAAAAAAGTGCGTCGTGTACGTCTCTTATTAGTAATACATGTTGCTGGTATATATTTTCTTAATGATGGAGTGACATTGTTTCGGCTGCCACCATTAGCGGAAGAATGAGCTAGTTTTAGTTTTGCAATGTCCATCTATCCCCTTCATAATTTCCGCATTTTTTGAGGTTGAAATTCGGAATGTAGATTACTATGGGCTTGTGCACCTTCACTGGGGTCGAAGTTTTGGGGGATGGGAATTTAAGGGTACAGAAAGGTCTACGTGTATTTAGGTATGTAAAGAAGTGAAATTTGGTATGCAAATTCCTTTAAGCACGATCTATATTACTATGAAGTTTGAGCCAAATTGTCCCAATGGGGTCGGAGTTGTGGGGGTGGCAGTCACTTGTTCTTTAGAATTATGGCAACATATGACACGTGATATATCATTCGATCGGAAATGATGGGAAACGAAAGAAGATAGAGCTCTTTTACATATTCTAAATACTAAGATCGGGGAGACGTAGCCTGGTGAGCTTTCACCGAAACACTTCTAGCCATACCTTTCCCGGGAGAATTATTAAATAGCGGGAAAATGGAGCCAAATGACAGAAGCCCCTGGACCATCTCTCATCATCATCATACATCACCAAAATCCTGAATCAGTCATGGTATGGAGTGGAAACTGCACGAGTGGCAAAACGATCCTCATTTTTACCGATTAATGTATGAAAATTAACCAAAAAGTGCACCATCGAGACATTCTGGAAGCTGTAGTGTTCCCCTGGGCTCAGCAGTACCTTGGCAGTCAGGAACGGACATTCCAGCAGGACTCGACACCGGCTCACGGAGTAAAAACTATTTGCAATTTTACTTTCCAGATTTCATTACATCTCAAGAATGGCTACACTATTCTCAATTACTCAATACAATAGATTACAATATAGGTCGATTTTGGAGGCCAGGGACTGTGCTAAGGTGCCATCAAAGTACTAAGTCATTAAAGAAACCCTTGCGTCGGGAATGGGACCGTTTGTAAGTGGAAGAGCTGTGACATGTGGCAGAAAATTTCATTAAAGCTCTGCATTAAATCAAAAGGCAGCCACATTGAAAACCTCCTTATCTACTATCCGCTTCCCACGAAAATGCCCCTGCGTTGTTGAAAGTGCTCACTGCGCGCGCTGCAGTCATGGATGCGTCCACAGCCGCGACCACCGAAAGAGGTGCGTCTCTCTCGGTGATCACGCCACAGCACTATTGGGGGGGGGGGGGGGGGGG
>JAHWFO010019317.1:0-24712 GCA_023313115.1 Rhysida immarginata | reverse complement strand
GGGGGAGGAACCTTAACCACGTGCAAGTGAACAGCAGGCTCCAGGTGCTGCTCTCCCTGCCTACCCTCCATGCATTTTCCTATTTGTGTTCCCTATCAGTGCTGTGGACGCATCCACGACTGCAGCGCGCGCAGTGAGCATTTTCAGCAACGCAAGGGCATTTTCGTGGGAAGCGGACAGTTTGTACCGTGACCACCGAGAGAGAAGGCCTCCGCAATGAAACTGAATACATTGTTACATCATCATAGATAGTGCAATTTCAGGGCTTGTTATTGGTAGAAATCACGGTCTATAGATATTCATGGTCATTGAGCTCCATTGTTAAAATGTAGCTAAAGTTTCTAGCTCCCGGTAGGGCGGGAACTCTATTAACAAGTGGCACTGCATGTACAATCTGCCCAACTGCGCCTGCAGCGCCACCCTATCGGCAGAGAGAAATTTTACTTTCGTATTCAATTTCAATGAAAATCTCTATCGATGGTTGCGGTCGGAATAGTGCGATCTATGCGGCATCTAGCGCGATCTGTTTTCCTTAGCTTCTCGAAAAAATGGAAATGGCCGAAGCTCGATGACCATGAATATCTATAGACCGTGATTATTACCAATGTATTCTTCATTGTTTCCATCTTGGATTATAACAATCGATATTTTTTCGTTTGTTGGAAACAATGAAGGTTGGATTGTTTGCCGGGCTACTATGATCAGGTAACTTTTCCGCATTGATCTATAGACCACAGCCCACTAGATAAAGGCCTGAGTGCTGTTTTCAAAATGGCGGCGCTCGCAGGCGGACTATCTGTGTGAAATAAGCTGAAAGAAAAGAATTATTTCATAAATTTTACCACTTTTATTTATCATGCCATAAAAAAATTAATGAAGAAATATATCCATTATTTCTTGTCATCTTGTAAACGCTAAAAAATACAGTATATACACTGTACGTTTTTATTATCATAATTTATGTGTGCCATAAAAGTTTAACCGTGTGCCGAGGAAGTTTAACTATAGTCATTGAAAAACTCCAAAAGCACCTCTGAAGGAATAGCCGAAAAAATATTACAGGGAGCTAGTTAAGAGCAGGAGTGTTAAAAAACGAAACTGAGGGATTAGTTTTGGAAGTTCAAGAACAAGCTTTATCAACAAAATGAATAGAAGCAAAAATTCAGCGTAGAAATAACAGCAGTAAATGCTGATTTAGCAATGAGATGGATAAAAACAGGTTATTAGCAATGGGGTCCTATGCATGATTTTTCGGACCCCGGTGATCATGTGACATTTGAGTGCCCTGGCCTGTCTCTCGTTGGCCTCGTACAAAATAAGTGATGGCCACAAATGTTATTTTATCTGGTCAGTAGGAAACATGGAAGAAGTAGAATTCTACTTCTTCCATGAGGAAACTGTGAAAAGGATAATGATGAACTTTTATTGCCAACTTGAAATGTTGCAAGAAACATCCAAGGAATTCGAAGCAATAGGTTGATTTAAGTATAGATGGCAGCGCTTACGCTTTATGAATCTGAGGCTATGACACTATGGTCGAAATGAGGAGAAAATCTCGGCAGTGTTAAGAATACTGTATAAGAACATGCTTGTCAATTGTTCAGTTCCACAGTGTTCGAACAACAATGTTAAAAACAAAAATCTCAAGTTTCATGGATTTCCTACAGATCGAAAAATTCAGTGAGGTTAAATGAGATGTCGTAGCCTAGCCCAATATTTAGCATCGTCACTTTCGTAAATCGTAATTCATTATAAAATTTGCTCACTGTTAGTCAATACTTGTTTATTTCCGTCAGTTTTCGCTCCTATTAACTGAAGCTTTTCTTTCAAGTCTTTAACTTTCATCTTCACTAAACTTTTGTAAATAAACTAGAACAAAATTCATAAACCGTAGCGGATACCATCTGGCGGATAGATTTGGCATTTAACTCAACCTATTGCAAAGTCTTCTTTTGACTCAAATCCAATAACTCTAGACATTGAAAATCCAAATTTATTTGAAACAAATTCGGCTGCATACGTTGCAGGCTTTTTAGTCAAAAAAATTCTTAAAAAGAATGAATGCATTGAATGTAAGAACATTGTATTTGGGATAAAAGTTTATCGGATCCTAATTTTCCAATGGTTATAAAATGTATAACCATATATAATGCAATTGATTTTATTTTTTTTTTATAAAAAAAATTATGTTCAACATCTTTTCCACTGTTTAATTTTTTTGTGGTGTCTGCTTTTAAATCACTTTTAAAAAGTAAGTGAATAAAAGTCATGTTAAAATAAACATTTGTTTTCTTTCTAAAATATATTAAAAAATTACAGAATTTAAAAAAAAAACTACAAGATTTCATTATAAAATAATGTTATGGAATAAAATAATTAAACTTTCAATATAATAAACCGTGTCAGTAAATAAATGAGAAAATAAATGACCAATAATTTAATTTAGCATTTTAAAACTAAATATAAAACACTTCAATGAATGCAGGTATAGCAAAGCATTTGCTGCCCTCTTTGACATGAGCGAGAGCTTCTTTGCAGACCAGGCTGTGGCGGCGCTAGGATCTACAAACATACACTAAATCAAGTAGAGCTTTCATTCTTTTCCTTAACGTTCTTTGGTACTACTAAGCCGTTGCACCAAAAAAGGAACAGGGTGGAGTTATTCGATTTTTATGGAGTGAAGGAGTGAACCGGTTGTTATTCATCGGAGAATGAAGACAAAGTATGGGAACTCTTGTCTGTCATAGCGGCAAGTCTACGAGACGTGCAGGAAATTCACAGAAAGTACGACTTTGTTGACTGATGCTCCCTGTTTGGGTCAGACACATCGTATTCTGACAGAGGAGATCTATTTATTCAAGAATATAGGCTTGTCACCCTGGCTGAAATGGCTTCCTTGTTGCAGATGAGCTTCGGTTCATTACAACACATAGTGCATAACGAACTCCGCTACAGAAAAGTGTCCGTCAGGTTGGTTCCTCGACAGCTGACGCAGGAACTGAAAGATCGTCGGGTTGATGCATGTCAAGAACTGCTTAGACGTTATGAAGAGGGGGGAGAGGATTTTCTAGCTCGGATTGTCACCGGGGATGAAAGTTGGATGCACCATTTTCAACCGGAAACGAAACGTGCAAGCAAAGAATGGCGACATTCATTCTTCGCCGAAACCAAATGTTGCTTTCGAGGAACACTCTACACTCCTGGATTGGTTCGAGGAACACTCTACTGACTTTCGAGTGCTCCCTTGGCCCGCTAATTCGCCAGACATCAATCCAATCGAACATCTGTGGGAACATCTTGATCGACATGTACGGCAGCTGGACCCTCCACATAAGACTCTCGAAGCTCTGTGGACAGCGCTTCAAGCGGAATGGACTGCCATACCATCGGACACATACTGCGCACTTCTTGCGTCCATGCCACGACGCCTAGCAGCAGTTATAGAGGCGAAGGGTGGCTACTCTCATTACTAAGCGGGTGGTCATAATTCAGTGATATAATAGTGTATAGACATTTGGAATACCATTAAAAGCACACGGGTTAAAAAAATTAGTCACTTTGAGAGTTCTATTGACGCTTCAATGTAAAGTAGTTTGAATATACAAATGAAAGCGCACGAGCACATTTTATTGCAAGATAGTAGTAGCTAAGCAACGTACGAGCATTGTATTAGAAGTTTGTGTTATTCCGTGTCGATCTTGGCTGCGAACAATTGGTCGTAAGAAATATTTCAGTGGCAAAAAGGGATCATAGAATTTGGGCGGGCAAAAGGAAATCCTATATTAGGAAGTAGCTACAACATTGGAGTATCAAAGCGCACAATCATCCGTGAGTTCAGGAAATGTTCCACAGGGATATCAGGTGGCAAGAACCATCGAAACTGTTTTCGGAAGTCAGTGCTGACTGATCGGCACCGAGGACGAATATCACGCCTGGTCATGGCCAACCGCTTTCAAACCAGGAAGTTAATACTGGCTCGCATGAAAGAGCATCCACAACGAAGGAGGCAACGACCAATTTTCTGGACATCTGGAGCCGGTTACCTCGTAAGCATCCGATGCTCACGTCAGCTCACAGGTAAGTTCGTGTACAGTGGTGCAAGCGATTTCAGAACTGGACTGTAGATGACTGGTCGGATGAATCAATGTTTTGTCTTTATTCTTATTCGAATGACGCTCGACGTCATGTACATGAAAGAAGCAATGAAATCTTTCACCCTGATTATGTCCAAAGTGTGGTGCAGGCGGGTACGACTCTTTGATGCTGTGGGCAAGTTTTCAGTACAATGAACAGGGACCACTTCTTAAAATTAGCACTAGGCTTAACCAGCATCACTATTGCGACATTCTGGATGGACAACTGCTGCACTTTGTGGATCACGTCAAAGATATATATGACCTAGATGATGGCTATTATCAAGGTGATAACTACAGAGTTCACAGGGCTAGATCCGTGGAGTGGTTCAACAAGCATGATCAGACCGTGCAGCACCTCGATTGGCCCGCCAAATTCCCAGATCTGAACCCTATAGAAAATTTGTGGGACTGCCTGGAGCAACATGTTAAGCGGAAGAATCGCCATCCGACTAACATCACCAACCTGCGGGATAAATTGTATGCAGCATGGTTGGAGATAGAAAAGACTTATCTAAAGACACTCCTATAATCAATGCTCAAGGGCATTAAAGCTGTGATTAAAGCGAAGGGGTGTGCAATTTTTTGTCCTGTGTGCTTATATATCGATTAATTTTATTACTATTTCTATTCTATTTCACTCGTTTTTGAATTTGTATAAATTATCATTTTACCGAAAATTTTGTATGCTTCCTTGATTTGGTTCTCTGGTAACACTCCAGCCAAACTACGTGGATTTTGTATTTGAGCTCTTCCAAGCCAAACTACGTGGTTACCAGCGCTTTCTTGTTCACACTATCAAAATCACAGACTCTGCCTCCTTTGTTCCGTTATTTCAGTTGCGGTCCATTCAAAAACTTTTAGTGCATAAGTAAACTTTTGGAAGCAGCGGTCCTAAGGAGAAAGAGTCTATACGTGTGTATTGAAAAATAATGGATTTTTGAAATTCTGGCTTCGGAATATTAAAGACCATTAAAAAGTAGAATAGAAATGTCTGTAAGACCCACTCTCTATCTCTTTATCTTCATCGATAAAATTGGGTTCAAAACTTTAAAAGTTCCACACTTTCAGGGCTTCTATCTACTAAACGATTGGATCAATTGAAAAAACACCAAGAATAAAACATTTCTCGAATATTGTGTACAATCTGAATATACCATAAAAATAGGGGTTCCTATTTAAGATTTCAAAGTTACCCCTCCACCCAGCCCCCCTTCACAAAGGAGGAGGGTAATTTTTTAACTAATGAATTTCCCCCGCGAACTAATTCACTTTTGATTTGGGACATTTCTTCGTACAATGCTTAGTTTCCGAGATATTCAGTTGTCTCAAGATAAATGCCTCACCCTGTATATATGTTACGGTAAATATGAAGAAAAGGGGAATATATATAATAACCGGTTATTATTCATAATCACCGTTTACAATGGGAAGTTTGATAAATAACCTTCAGTTTAATATTTTTACCGGTGATTAAAAAAAATTCCCAAACGTAGTTGCCTTTTTTATTAAATAGTTCCTTGAAAACGCAATTCGCAAACTCATATGCGGTGCAACAAATCCTAAACTAATCTGAACCTACCCTAAACCCAACCTAAACCTAATCTAACCAAAACCCAACCTAACCTCAACCTAACATAACCTGACTTAACCAAACCTATACAAACCAAACCCATACCTAATCTAACCTACCCTCCATACTAAACAGACACACACCATGCTCTTTGCTTACAGGTTTACTTCCGTCCAGCCGGATACGGTTGACTAATAGTTCGCGTTTTGTTGTAATCATTCGCTGCGAGCACCATGTTTTGAAATGCGAATCACGTAACTTGATTAACTTAACTACAACATCCATATCATAATATCACAACCAATTTTCTCGCTGCTGCAGGCAAATCATGCATTAAACATAAATTTTTGCTTATTCTAAGCATAAACAGTTATTTCCCAGATTGGAAATTCCAGTCGACTTTGCTAAAGCCACTTCAGCATTCTTTGCCATTTATGAGAAATAAAAAATTTTATTCAGGTTTCATTTTTTGAATCATAGTAATTAATTTTTTAGGGATCACATCGAACCCGACTGAGGTATGCCATGTAGCACTTTAATGCAGCCCGCAAACTGGCATATTACGGAAATATCTAAACTGTTTTTTCGGAGTTTCACTTCCCGGACGCCACACGCTTGACCTAATCCGCCCCACCCTCTTGAAGAAAGGCTGATGCCACCACCATCAACAATTTTGCAGGCCTTCCCTTAAGACAAATAACTAAAATGTACAATACTCATTTTCAAAAAAGTTGGGACAGTGCAACATATAAGAAGAACTCCAACACATTTGTTTGGATTATTGTATTGCCGTTTATTTCAACGCATTACAATACATAAACGATAAATTAGGCATGGGATCACATATCTTATATGCTTAAAGAAAGATACAGGTGGTTTTCCTGTTTGGCACGTGCTACACACTCCCAAAAAAGTTGGGACAGCACGGCGTTTACTACGGTGTGGCGTCACCTCTCCTCTTGATGACACACTGTAATCTTCTGGGCATCGATGACACCAATCTTTCTAACACCGTAACCGGAATTCTGTCCTATTCCTGTTGGATATAGGTTTTCAGCTGTTCAACTGTCCGGGGTCGTCGCTGTCGTAGTTTTCGTTTAATAATACGCCAAACGTTTTCTATAGGCGACAGATCCGGGCTGCAAGGGGGCCAATCCAACATACGAATGCGCTGCCGACGTAGCCATGCAGAAGTTATGCGCGCTGCATGCGGTCTGGCGTTGTCTTGTTGAAATATACACTGACGTCGTCCAAACAGGCGCCTCTTAGATGGCACCATAGCTTGTTCCAGGATCGTATACGCTTCAGCATTGACGGTGCCATTGCAGATGTGCAAGTCTCCCATTCCATGGCCACTAATACAGCCCCAGACCATGACAGACGGTGGTTTCTGTACCGAACGCCTGCAGTACGCGGGAATATCCTTTTCGTCTTTGGTCCGGAGTGTACGGCGTCCATTATTTCCGTAAACAATCGTAAAAGTTGATTCATCGGACCATAATATGTTCTTCCAGCGTGCTTGGGACCAATTGCGATGGGCTCGAGCCCATATCAGACGGCGACGTTGCTGTCGTTTGTTGATGTATGGCTTCCGTTGTGCACAGTATAACTTAAGTTTGCATTTGTGGATGCACCGGCGCACAGTATTCAACGATAATGGCTTCCCGAAGAAATCGCGGGCCCACGTGGCTATGTCCGAAATCGCAGCATTCCTATGCGTGACGCAGTGACGTCGGAGGATCCGAAGAGCTCGAGCATTCAGAATAGGTTTTCTACCTTGGCCTTTCCGAACTGTGATCTCACCACTATCTCGGTAGTGCTTGATAATATTATGTACTGTAGATAATGACAGTTTAAATCTTCTGGCTATTGCACGCTGAGAAACGTTGTTTGTGAATTCTTGAATGATTCGAACACGAAGATCTTCGCTAACTGGCTTGCCTCGACCCATCGTTCCGAATAAGTTACCTGAACGACGGATGGCAACTGTTATTTATACGGAATGTAGTACGATGTCATCGTTCTAGATTATTTCCGAACAATTCGGAAGGTTCCACTACTAACGGCGCTTTCTACAACGTATGTCCCTACTATTTTGGAACGTGTTGCAACACCCCCATTCAAAATGAATGTCCCGGTCACGATACAAAATGTTTTGGTGCACACAGTATATTTATGTCATTTTATAAACGTATCTGCTATTTTGTATCCGCGAGAAAGTTTTGTTACTTCATCCCTTTTTGTTTTTTCTAAATATTTTGCACTGTCCCAACTTTTTTGGAAATGAGTATTGTACTACAAAAACACAACATGATCAAAAAATTAAAGTTTAAATTTTTTCTTCTGGTTGGTGCGGACTTTTTAGAGTTTGAGTGCTCCCAGTTTCCCCCACACACAGGCTTCTACACATAAGATTGCCATTCACACTCCCAAATTCCGTCGATTTTTGAAAATTCTTTTCATTTATCGGCTGTGTGCGCCAACTGACGGGAAAATTTGTAATCACATTGTTGAAATGCTTTTAAGTTTAATTAACACCATTTGCTCTCAGCGAGTTGAGAGCTCAGTGGTAAAGACGTTGATTGCTAACCAAATACATCCAACTATCCCACGATCAAATCCCATCACCGGAGAAAAAAATTGAAGAACCAAAAACAGCATCGGTAAGTAATTTAAGATAAATAAAGAAATATAATATAAGTGGAAAATAGAGCAAGAGAGAGAAGCGTAGAGAAGGAGGGGGAGAAAAAGAGAGATAGCCAAACGAAAACATTTTTTTCTGCCAAACTTTTAAGATTCCGCCCCCCCCCCCCCAAAAAAAAAACAAAACAAGCCCCTGTTTTTTTCTCAATCCCCTTCAAAATAGTCGCCCACTTTTAAAATCCTGGCTGTAGATGGCGCAACTGTTCGATTTCTGAGAAAACGCAAGAACAATAATCGCATTTGTTACGCAACAAGAGAGTTTGCGAATATTAAACAGCGATCACATAAAAATCCGGAAAATGTGATTATTTGAAGACTATTATCAAATTTACCACACAAAATAGTTATTATACATAATCACCGGCTACTATATATAATTCCCGGATTCATCACATTTACCCTAGCATATACACTACATGATCAAAGGAGTTGGGACATCCCTGTGAACACGTGGGGTGTTTCTCCTGGATTGGACTGGGCCCACTCATCAAGGTGGACGGAAACCTCAATGCTGATGGCTACAGGACCATTCTGGATAACGGGGCACTTCCAGCGCTGTGGTAACACTTCGGTGACGGGCCGTTCCTCTTCCAGCACGGCAATGCGCCTTGCCACAAAGCAAGATCCATATCCGAATGGTTTGACGAGATGCGGGTTGAAGAACTGGATTGGCCCGCCCAGAGTCCTGATCTCTACCCCATCGAACATCTTTGGGACGAATTGGAACGACGTGTGAGATCCAGGATGGTTCGCCCTACATTTGTCCAGGAACTGACCACGACACTTCTCGAGGAATGGAGGTCAATACCTGTGAACACATACCATAAACTTGTGGACAGTATGCCATGTAAGGTGGAGGCAGTGATAACAGCTCGGGGTGGTCCTATACACTACTGACTGAAGATTTTTGCAGTGGTCATCGGGAAAAGAATTCCAAGTATTATAAGGAAAATACTACTCAAGAAATTTAGAAACAACAATAGTAGGAACAAGCTTGTATCTGACATAATCGGCTCATGACCAATATTTAAACGTGATTATTTACACTACATAATAAAGAATTGGATGCTTGGATCTGTGCAGCAAGCTGTGTCAGACGTGAACCGTGGCGATCCGTGGTAACGAAACGCGAGTTGAGAAACAAAGCCAAACTCTCCGTCTTCAGATCTATTCTTGTCCCCATTCACACCTACGGTCATGACTCTTGGGTAATGACCGAATGAGATTTCTGAGAGGTGTGGCAGGTATTACCCTACTAGATAGAGTGTACAGCAGCACAATAAGGGAGTATTTAAATGTTGAGCCGCCACTTCTCCGCAATGAGAGATCTCAGTTGCGCTGGTATGGCCACGTAATACGGATGCCGCAAACAGGTCTTCCTAGGCAGTTATTTTCTAAGAGACCAAGGGGTCGGCCTAGAACCAGGTAGCTAGACTAAATGGAGAATCCGGGTTCAAGTCGCTTGTGTATTACCAGGGAGGACATGCGCCTGATGGCGGAAGATCGCGATCGCTGGAGATCCTCCATAGGGCTGCTGCCCCTGCGACCACAACGGAAAAGGTGGTTTGAAAAATAAGTAAGTATTTACACTGCATCTTAATGCAACAAGCCCAATAGGATTTTCAAAACGAGTCTTATTTTTTTTATCTCGTTAGAGCACACAATTACTAAATTAATAAAATAAGATTTTCTAATGTATATTATTAGAATTGAAGAAAAGCAAAAATGAGCGTCACTTTTGTAATCTACGCAAAAAATTACTTTAGAAACGGTGCTTCTCTGTTCAGTAATTTCTTTGTTGTTGGACAGTGTAATCGTCAAAGTAAACCACGACAGGTATTAACGTCAATATTTTATTTATTCCATGGACTAACAGCGGTTTGGGCATTCACTGGATTCAACAGATTCCAGGGATAAATACGTACAAAACGCCAAATTCAACATTTTCCGTTTAATATCGGGAGAGAATAACTTTTAAAAATTATACAAATCATATTTATTTTTATCTTTTACCCCTTCTGTAGAAAGTGGTTTTACATTTTTTTCATAAATGAAAATTCCAAATATTTCCATTAAATTAATCGCAATAGTGAAGATAAGGAAATTAGATTACCGAAAAGAATTTAACTTTAAAGCAACCGGTCGATAGTCTCATAAGAAATTCCTATATATTTATTTTTTAAATGTGATAAAGTTTTATTTACGGGATTTACCTGTATTTACCAATTAAGATTATCAAGATTTCTCTCCTCCAACCCCTTATTTATGACACTGTTATGGGAAATCCAGTAAGATAATAATTAGATGATTTCAAATAATAGCATTTATTATGACTTTTGTAGTCTCTCTTGGCTTTTTGTATGGTCACTCAGTTGTATGCACTCTTTCATAATATTGCTTGATCCAGATCTTGGTTAAAGCTTTATTGCAATGGTCTCTTACCTGCATGTATTATTTCATGACTTTTCTTATGATCTGACCGATTGAAGCCTATCGCAGTAACTGCATTTATATGCGTTCTTTCACGAGTTTTATTTAGTAATCGAGCAAAACCTTATTGCAGTAGCTACATTAATATGGTCACTCGGTTGTATGGGTTCTTTTATGACTCTTCATATTTTGTCTTGTTCTAAAAGATTTGTCGCAATCAGTACATTTATATGGTCTCTCACCGGTATGCAATCTTTCATGAATTTTCATATTATCTGAGCGACTGAAAGTCTTATCGCAATAACTACATTTATATGCTCTGGAACATGTGTGCTTTCTTTCGTGAGTTTTCATAGTTCTTAATTGAATGAAAGCCGTATTGCAATAACTACATTTATATGGTCTCTCACTTGAATGCGTTTTTTCATGACTTTTCAAATGACTTGACTGATAGAAAGCTCTATCGCAGTGACTACACTTAAATGGTCTTTCACCTGTATGCATTCTTTCATGACTTTTCACAGTACTTAATGTAGTGAAGGCCTTATCGCAATAATTGCATTTATATGGTCTGTCATCTGTATGGATTCTTTCATGACTTTTCATATCTCTTAACTGATTGAAACCCTTATCGCAGTGACTACAAGCATATGGTCTCTCACCTGTATGTAATCTTTCATGAGTTCTCATATTGCCTGATTGAGTGAAAGCCCTAAGGCAATAACTACATTTGTATGGTCTCTCAAGAGTATGCAATCTTTCATGACTTTTCATATTGCCTAATTGAGTGAAAGCCCTATTGCAGTAATTACATGTATATGGTCTGTCAAGGTTATGCAATCTTAAATGACTTTTCATATTGCCTAATTGAGTGAACGTCTTATTGCAGTAAGTACATTTATATGATCTGTCACTTGTGTGCATTATTTCATGAATTTCCCTACTGCTTAAATGAGTGAAGGTCTGCTTATGGCATAAATTATATTCTAACGGTCTTTCCCCTGTATGGATTAGCTCGTGGCTTTTCTGAGTGAAACACTTCTTACAGAAACTGGATCTGTATCTCCTCTCACGAACGTACATCCCCGAGTCGTGTTGTTTGATTTTAGAATTAAGTGTATATACACAAGCTTTATCCCCATCTTGTGAAATAACACCATAGTTTTTTTTCGGTTTTGATTTCGTTAAAAATTTTACTGTGTTCGAAGCAATAGTTTTGCTGTTAATGTCGTCCTCCTTTCTAGGGATTTTAATAGATGATGGTTCAGCGGATGAAGAATCTTCGAAGTGCAATCCTTTATTTGCTGTTGCTTGAAGAAACTTACTTTTGATAATTTTATAGCATATCAGATGTGTCAGTTGATTGCTGGAGACACTTACGTAACACGTGATTATGTTATTTTCTTCAAATAGCGAAACAAGAGCGCTTCCTTTTACAATGCTATTAGCAATCATAAGTAATCCATCTACAATTTCAACGACATTTCCTCCTTTCATTCTAGATTCCATTTTAATAGGTTTTTTATTCCGTTTAATATTGCCGTTTTTGTTTCTTTAATGACAGGACCTAGAAGATCAAAAGAAGCAAAAGAAATGCAATTAGTAAATAAAACTGGTTTTTCTTTATAAATATTTCTACATAAATCAGGTATTTAACACTGGTTAGAAACATTGTTAGAATTGTATGTGGTAGGGCAAAGTGGATGACGTACAGCTGATAAATAAACCAGACAAGCGGAAAGAGGTGTTCTAAGAAAGACACTACACACACAATGTGCATCTAGTACCTACGGTAGCATGACTAACTGTAGGATTCTGTGGATTTTTTCATGGGAGATCTTGAATGATGTTCACTCATTCTAAACCCTGGAATCTTCACTTTGCAATTTCTTGCGAGGTGACCTTTCAATCCACAATTAAAATATTTAATATCACGGTTTGGGCCTTAAGACCCAATTAGCAATAAATAACTGTGCTCGTGCTAAATATGCACTTATCAATAAGTGATGGCTCAATTACACTGAACGACCAATTTATTAGAGACACCTCGTACGGAAAATGGATCGGCCTCCCAGTGACACCTAGACAATGAAGCAGGCCGAAGCGGGGTATAAAAGGGATGCATTGGATCACAAGTTGCAGTCAGCAGCAGAAGTGGACTGAATATGGGTAAATCCAAGGATTTGACCGACTTTGAACGAGGCATGATCGTTGGAGCTCGATGGGCGCAGTTAAATATTTCGCAAACCGCGAACCTCCTCGGGTTTTCCCGTGCAACAGTGTCAAGGGATTCCGTGAAAAGTAGTTAAGACAAAAAACAACTTCCAACAAACAACTCTGGATGAAACAGGGCCGTGGATGAACGAGGCCAACAGCGACTGGCACGAATCATCCACAGCAACAGCACGGGAACAGCCCAACAAATTGCAGCGCACTTCAATGAGGGAGCATCCCAACCCATTTCGGAGCACACGGTGCGGCGCACCTTGCACCGAGCTGGGTTTAACAACAGGCGGCCAGTACGGGTACCGTCGCTGTCACCGCAAAATAGGAAAGCGCGCCTGCTATGGGCACACAGGCATCGCCACTGGACACTGGATGAGTGGAAGAAGATCGCCTGGTCCGACGAATCGCGGTTCCTACTTCATCATGTAGAACGCAGACTGCACATCTGGCGCAGACAGCACGAGGCCATGGACCCATCCTGTCAGCAGACAACCGTACAGGCGAGTGGAGGAGGAGTGCTGGTCCGAGGTGTCTTCTCTTGGGACACACACTGGATCTTCCGATATCCGTAAACACATCCCTGAATGTGATACACTACCTGAACATTGTTGCCGATCAGGTGCACCCGTTCATGATGACTGTATTCCCTGGTGGTGACGGACAGTTTCAGCAGGACAATGCTCCCTGTCACTGTACTGGTGTCGACAAGTCCCTGAATGGTCTTGTACTGGTTCGAGGAACTTGACGCGGACTTCCACCTGCTTCAGTGGCCAGCTTGGTCACCCGATCTCAACCCGATCGAGCATTTATGGGATGAAGTGGAGAGAACCATCTGCACCAATTACGGAAAGCTGTGATGTCAGCCTGGGCTGCTATTCCTCCGCAACGGTTTCAACACCTTGTTGAATCCATGCCAGCACGTAATCAGGCAGTTCTCGCCGTTAAAAGAGGGGCAACACGCTATTTGCGGGGTGTCTCTAATAAATTACTCGTTCAGTGTATATTAGAATCTATCCTGGCTAAGATACTCTTCATTACACAAAAGTAGAATTAATACCTGTAAAAGTTCCTGCTTCATTATTCGATATGACAAAACGATTAATTATCACGAGTCATAACCTTAAACAAATCCCCGAAATATCCCAGTGAAAATTGTGAACAAGAGCCACTTAATATCACTATTGAATCTTAATCCTACCTATATGGCAAAAAAACTAACTAAATTATCAGTGACAACTTCTTGAATAAGCAACATTGTCGTTCATAACTCAACGGTTTCAAAAATAAGCTGAAATTAACCGCAGACATTACAGAATTTAAAGTTCGAGTACATTGTATTGTGTTCATTGAGCCCATTCTGATTAAAACTAAATTAAAGATTCCAAAGTTGAATTGAAATAATATTAATCAACTTCCCAATTAAAGTTAATTTACCGCGATTCAATCTCATAACATACAGTTCAATTAGATTCATACAAGAAACTCCTTAGCTACTGCACATTCTCCTTCAAGAAAACAATTAACCGCGTTTTCTTATATTGCGACCTGATTCAGAAAGGCAAAAGTCACTAACCAAGAGATAATAGAGAGGTTCAGCACCACATAAACGCGTTCGCGTCACGTTCGCGTTTACGTGGTGCTGAACCTCTCTAATGTCTATTGTTTCATCACCTTCATCATGACAACAGAATCTAACAGGCAGAAGTAGCAACAGGAATAGAATTCCATCTAGACAGTCAATCTATTGATACGGGGGTTCGATCCCGGCCGAGGACGACGAGGATTTTTTAGGGGGAAATCCTGAGATCATGCAGTTCCTTCGGATGGGAAATAAAGCCCGTGTAGTTGTTTGCCGGCTGCACTTTAAAGAACTCTTGCGAGGGAAAATTTGCAGCCCCTATAACGCCGTCCTGATATGACCATAGCAGGTGAAAGGGACGTTAATACAAACAAACCAACCAAACAGTCAATCTATGATAACAGCATTGCCTGAAGAATCATAGGAACATCATCCATCAGTTCTAAGAATGCGTTCAGGAATCGTCAATATGCGGGTTCAAGGACATCTGACATGATTGAAGTGGCATCCTCGGACCTCAGAGAAAATTTACAAAGTAAAATTGCTTGGCTTTCCTCATGGTGCATACATTGGTGGCCAAAAATTTAGCACCTACAGTATTTTGGCTTATGTTGTTTGTTACAAAAAATTCTTAACCAGTTACAACAAAATTTACACCAATAAAAGAATTAAGTGTGAAATGATCCAACAAATAACCATGCATGTTGAATTCAAAGTTGAAACAATTTTTTAATCCTTTAGGTGACTTTGTTGGTGTGATGTCATTTGTGAACGCTCACCACTCCGTGTTTCTTTTATTTCCTGTTAACAAGAGTAAAACGAGAGTTCTAACGATATTTCCGTTTCAAGTGTTGTCTGTTCCACACTTCCAGCTAGGAATGATAAAACAATGATTTTCCATCAGGTTATGGGTCCAGCAGAACAAGAACAACACGTATGCACTTTCAAGAACTGTATGAACTAATATTTGTGAGATAATTAACTGCTCGAGTAATTTTATTATGGCGCGGGACACAACGATCAACACCTCCTAGAAACAAAGCCAAACAACTGAAACATCATATATCCTTACATAATATTTCGATCATTGTTAATCGTATTTCTACCAATAATAAGCCCTAAATTTGGTCGACTTATGATGATGTAACAATGTATGACGTTTCAGTTGTTTGGCTTTCTTTCTAGGAGGTGTTGCAACGATCCACAAACTGAAAAAGGAGGGGCGACCGAACCACGCCAGAATCGAGCGAGAAACTCATTACTGTAAGTACAATTACTCATATATATATGTGAAAACGAAAATTATTTTTTTTATCCAAAGTGTATACAAGGAATTTAAAAATACTCTCCAAATGCGTTAAGGCATTTATCCCACTGTGTAACAAGGCGTGTAATTCCTTTATGGAAGAAGTCTTTCGGTTGCTTGTGGAACCATTCCAAAACCTCTTCCTTCACTTCATCGTCCGACTGAAATCTGCAGCCTTTCAGATGTTTCTTGAAATCCCCAAGCACGTGAACGTCACATAGGGTAAGTCAGGGCTGTAAAATGGATGCTGCATTGCTTCCCATTGAACTTTTTGATGAGGTCTACCGTTGCTTTCGAGGAGAAGAAGCGCTCCTTCTGTATGAAGTCCAGGACGCTTGTATTTGATGGCCGCACGCAGTGCCTTTAATGTTTCCCCATATCGTGCTGCGGTAACTGTAGTGCCTTTTTCAATAAAGTCTAGTAAAATCGGGTCTTTGCGTTCAAAAAACATGGTCAACATCACTTCGTGCTGTTTGCGATTGCTTTTGATTTTTTCGCGATTTGACTTTGATTTGTTTAAGATTGCTTGTTTGGACGAAGCGATCACTCGCAGAGCTTCGAAGCGCGAGCTATCGTTCTTTCTCACGTGATGCAACACTTGCAACCTATTGTTCAATTTTCACGTGGGGTTTCGCAATTGTTGAAAACAAAAACTTACGATCCTACGCGTTGTCTTTTTTTTTCCCCACACAAATTTTCGTTTTCATTTGTACGACCCTTATAGAATCATGGCAGAAACAAGCGCATACAGATTGAAAAATTGACGGGAAGTGAAAACTATAAATCATGGCCACTTATGATGAAATCAGTTTTAATTGCGAAAGAGCTATGGAAAGCAATAGAACCCGGAGTTGATGAGGCAAACCGACCTCTCCCAGTATCGGATAATATAAATGCCAAAGCTTTAACTGAAATCGTACTGTGTACCTCTGTCACAGTACATGCATATTTAGAAGATGTTCAAACAGCAAAGCAAGTATGGGATACTTTTACAAGCTACATACGAGGAAAAATCACTCATGAGACAAGTTCAAATACAGACTGAAATTTGCGGTTTGCGACTAGTTGAGTCTGGCAGCGCGGAGGAATATGTAGCGAAAATGCCGGAACTCGTAAAAGAATCGGCCAGGGCAGGCGAAATCTTACCAGATAGAAGAATTGCCATGCAATTGTTGGTGGGATTACCAAAATCCTGGGAAGCGCTAGTTATGTCAGTCCGAGTACCGGATGACTTAACCACGGAGACAGTCAAAAGTCGCATTCTATAGGAAGCCATGAGAAGAAAACGTGCAAGCGAATAAAATAAAGACACTGATAACATAGCTTTGACAACTAAGAAGCACGTGACAAAATCAGAGGTAAATGCTACACCTAAACAAGAAAACAAAAGAAATGTTAAAGTGTTATCGATGCCATAAAATGGGGCACTACGTATCTCAGTGTAGAAGTAAATTTAGACCTTCTCGTGAGGCAAAGATTGCAACTAATTCAGTAAATGAACCTGAGATTTCATTCTTTGCATCAGAAAAAACATATGCTTCCTATAGCACACAAAATTCGTAAAGGATGGGTTCTTGACTCCGGCGCTAGTCAACATATATCAATGGTAACACGGAGCCAAAACCGCTTTTCCACAACAAAATATTTATTAAGCCTGGATACGTATTTCGGACGCAAAGCGTCCATTTTTCAACAAGACTGAATGTTACAGACACTCGACAATCGAACAGTGAAGTGAAAAGAAGGACGCGAATGGTCCAGGAGTCAAGCTCACATTGCACACTCGCCCAAAGAGTAAACTAGAGGACGTACACCGAACTGGAAGAGAAGCCTGATGAACCTATTTAGTCCTCCAGAGAAGAAGCCCCCGGAAGGGACGAGAATCAGATTGTAGATTGACGAATAGATTCCCCCAAAAAATCAGTAGGATATAAAAGATCCAATAGCTGGGGAAGACGGCCTTGTTAACGTCATCAGAGCAGATATCCAGGATTTGGCAGGTCTTCGAAACCTGAGGGGACCCTTAATAACGAGTGGATGGTCCAGAATACCAGAAACCAGAGTATTTTCATGATTCTCCATCTTGGGTAGCATATTCTTCATAAGTGTCTGGACAAAGATGCCTATGTGGATCATCCCGAAATCGTCATAGATAGAGCGGTTGTTGGCAACTCTTCTGTTAAGTTGGACAATGGATCGGAGAGCAACATTTTGCAAGGTCTGGACATCCTTCCAACTAGATTTGCGAACAGAAGCCCAAGCAGGCATTCCATGGAGTAAAACAGTACGGATCACTACCTTGTATATCAATAGTTTGTTGTCCACACCAAGAGCGCTGTTTCTCCCCAGAAGTGCAATCAAACTGAACTTCGCTTTCTTTGCTTTGTTGAACGCGAATTGGACTTGGTCGTACCAGTTTAGTTGGTGTTGATCATGACACCAAGATATTTATAGCTTTTTACCCACTCAAGTTTCTTGCCAAATAAGAGGGGCTTTGGTGGGTTTTTGCATTTGCGAGTGATAAACATGACTTTGCATTTTTTCACATTCAGCTTGAATCGCCACTCAGTGAACTAGCTCTCGCACTGATGTAAAGCTTTTCGGAGTCGAGTGATGACATGTGCTGGGTTTCATGATGGACCCGTCGTCAGCAAACAAGTAAAGATTACACTTGGCAAACTTGGGAAAGTCATGGATAAAGAAACTGAATAAGGCTGGGCCCCAAAACAGAGCCTATTACACCAGCATTAACATCGCAGGGTTCAGACAAGGAGTCCCCAACCTTAACACGAAAAATCCTTTTTGACAGGAAGGAGCGAATCAGAGCAATTAGATCGTCAGGGAACCCGTAGGTAATTATTTTGTAAATGAGTCTATCATGCCAGACTTGGTCAAAGGCCTTTTGGACATCCGAGAAAAACGAGACCACCAAACAGAGAGGTTGAGTGGACCGTTTAAATCAGCAACAAGCCTCCATAACTGAAGCTGACAAGAGTGGCCTGGACGGAAGCCAAATTGCTCACTACGAATGAGGTTGTTTGCTTCGCAGTAGTCGTTGAAACTCTTGAGCATAGTGCGCTCAAAGACCTTGGAAAGCATGGGCAACAAGCTGATGGGCCTATAACTTGTGGGAAGAGCAGGATCCAGTCCTGGTTTAGGAATAGTGATGATGACTGAGTCGTTCCAGGCACTAGGGAAATGGCCGCTAAGCCAGCAGTCATTCATGACATTGGTGATGATGCAGATAACACTGGGAGGCAAATTCTTGAGAGCACTGTTGGTAATGGTGACGATGCCGGCTGCCTTTTTGCTTTTCAGGCGCTTTATGATGTCCAATATCTCGAGGTGCCAATGATATCAGGAGAGGCAAAAGCGCGCTGGGTGTGGCCATACTTGTCACACACGTCTTTGATCTAACGAGTAATATTGACCAGGCCATCCTCTTTGGGCGTAGAGAATTGGCTCTTCAGTGAATCTGCGATAATTTGTGCTTTGTCCGGGTCATTGCTAACGAAATCGCCACCCTCTGTAAGCAGAGGAGGGAGAACAATAGTCCTGTTGTTTTTAAGGGCCCTGACCATACTCCAGAGAGAGTTATCCTGGACGGACAGACTCTTAATTTTGTCGTTCCATCTTTGATTCCTTAAATCCTTAATCTGCTCACTTACCTTGCGGGATAGCTTGTTGTACTTTGTCTTGAAGTGGAGAAACCTGGTACGCTGCCAAAGTCTTCTGAAGGTATTTTTTTTGTGGATAAGTTGCCTGATGGATGGAGGAAGTTCCAGATGGTCTGGCCGCTTGCAATTCACCTGAGTAGTACTAGCATTTGTAGCCATCTTGATGGAGTGAGTGACGTTTTGGATATTTTCGTCAATGTCACTGCTGAATGTTACAGTGTGCCTTAGGGCTATTTATATATAATAGGGACCAATCAGGTTCACTTTAAAAGTGGATAAAAATAGAACGCAAAGCCAATCAGGTAAAATTACAGCCAAGAATACAGAATAAATTTGAAACAAAATAAGCCATTCAATTGCGAGCAGGACACAAGTACACACCAAAGAATTAAATAAAATAAAAAATAAAAAAGGGTGGACGAAGTAACCAATATGTAGAGACAAAAAAGGGGGCTGTCATGAAAGAATATTATTGACATTGTTCAAAATTATCGATTTTATGATTCTCTGACTGTACTCGGTTTAAAAAACTAATAATCAGGAATAATTTTACGTCTACTAATAATCAGGAATAATTTTACGTAATCTTTTTGCTAGGCACCCTATCATTCCTAAACGTTTTTATTATTTCACTTTCATATGTTTCATCCTATTACATTTTTCTCGCCGCCCCCTTATTATTTCCTATTTGTCCTCCGTCTTGTCCTATCCCAACAGTTCGTCTAATTAATCTCATTTGTTCTCTTCTTGTTTGTCAGCCAATAACGCCTTACTATTCCCCATGCAAACTATATATAAACCCGTCCGTTAGTACTACTTTCATAACTTCAGGATAATTCTCTAATATTCTATTTGCTTTTAGAGAATTATCCTTTTTTGCTTTGATAAAGGATAGGCTCTATCCGAAACGTCAGCTCTTTATTTGATTTTTTAGTTTTATTTTGATTTTACTTATATATTTATTATTTTGTTATTTGTTAATTATTTTATTTTTCAGTTGTATTTAGTAGCATTACAATAATAATTATATCAATAGGAAAAATGTTTCTTAGAACTTCAGATTTTTATTAGAAGTCAGAAAAGTATTGAGCACCTATTAAAAAATAAGAAGATAATTTAGTAAGAAAATATAAATTTGCATTATGATATCGAATTGTTAGTAATAAAGAAAGTATATTTACTTTACACTTCCTCAGAGTCAGTCACTTCTGAGTTACCCTGAAGGACGAGATGAATTGCAGAAGCAGCTCAGGTTGATACAGGCTTCATTATACAGGGCGATTCAAAAGTTAGTGTGCAGTAGTGCATGGAAACGTGTACAGCACATACTTCAATGCACTTTTGCAGGACGTCTTTGCTGATCGAATCATCTCGATGGCATCTGGCCTGCACGCTCGCCGAACCACACATCTCTAGATTTCTTCCTTTGGGGTGCCTTGAAATGTAAAGTGTATGCAAACATTCCGCACACTTTGCACGAGCTGAAGGAGGAAATCACAAGTGAAGTTCAGCAAATCTCACCAGCCATATTGAGCAGAGTGTTTCACAACGTGCAACTGCTCTTTTATGTCGTCATGAGGGATTAAATGTCCCTTAAGGTGCTTTTTCTTCTTTGAGAAGTGGTGAAAGTCGCAAGGTGCAACATCTTACAACTTTGAACTGCAGCTTTTTCATCTTTGAACTATAGGCGCTGCAATACCCCTTGTGCGTATCTGTGTGGCGATTGTTTGCGGGCGAGCCTTATCGTGCTGCAGAAGATAATCCAAAGCTGCCATTCAATCCTGGTGTCGACAACAACCCCGGACTTATTCTCCGGCGTGGAAAGGGATGGGGATAATGTCGAAAAGTGAATAGTGCATTACGTGCAAATGTAATTATCAGATACAAAAAGAATTTTGAAAATCTTTTAACAAATATAAAAGTTACAGCCATTAGGGGCATTACTTTTCGATCAACCCTAGTATCTTCTCTACATTTATTGAATTTTCTTTTAAAACTTAATTAGTTCACATTGAAAGGAATAAAAAACAGCTATAGAATGTTTAAGACAATCGGATGTTACCACAAAATTTATATTTCTTAGGATACCTTGTCCGTCTGAAGAACTGAAGCTCGAGTAGCCATCCGATTGTGGCTTGGAACTCGAGCTTTAAAAATTAATACCTTCAAAACGGAGGGAAGAGAAAGCGTGTAACCTTAAATACAGTTTTGAATTTTTTGTATTGTTTTTATGAAAGTATGTGTGAGATATTAATAATTTTAACGAATAAAAAACACACCCACCATTTGAGAAATTTGCATAGATAAAATATTTTTATTAAATTCAAATATTTGCGCATGCGTAATACAACTTTAAAAATTTCATATAGAATCTACAGTTAAAGAGCTTTCATATGTCACAAATCACATCTTTCTAAGTGAATATAACCGAATTTACAGTACTTCATAGATAAGGCCCCCACTGAGATTTCGAAAATTTTAAATGTCCGTAACTTCCATAAAATGAAAATTAAAAAAATAATATTTGGCATTCATTACCAACTCCCTAGGACAATTGTATAAGGGTCGTCAAATGAAAACCAAAATTTGTGTCGGAAAAACGACTACGTGTAGGATCGTAAGTTATTGTTTTCAACAATTGCGAAACCCCACGTGCAAATTGAACAATAGGTTGCATCACGTGAGAAAGAACGATAGCTCGCGCTTCGAAGCTCTGCAAGTGATCGCTTCGTCCAAACAACAAAATGGAGTCAACGAAACAGGAACAGAGAGCAGTAATTCGTTTTTTGACATGTGAAGGAGTTACAGTTTCTGAAAGTCATCTTCGTATGCAGAACGTCTATGGAAATGACTGCCTAATCTTCACTCGTGGAGCAAGAGGTTTTCGGAGGGACGGTCATCATTGCAAGATGATCAACGACCTGGACAAGCAAACCGCGCCATCACGGATGATGCAAAGCCAAAATTAACGCTGTCTTAAAGGAAAACAGAAGAGTGGCAATCAATGTCGTGGTTGCTAAAACTGCCCTTAGTCGTGGAACTGTTCACTCCATTATCAAGAAAATTCTGTGCACAATGGGTCCCGCATCATTTGACATCCGAACAACTTGGAGTTCGAATGGCCATGTCTCTGCAATATTTGACTCGCTATGAACAGGAAGGAGAGAGTTTTCTCGACAGAATCGTTACAGGGTGCTTTCATTTCCAGCCCGAAAGCAAACGTCAAAGTCGTCAATGGAAGCATTATAGGTCACCATGACCGAAAAAATCAAAAGCAATCGCAAGCAGGTGATGTTGATCGTGTTTTTTGATCGTAAAGGCCCGATTTTACTAGACTTACTTGAAAAAGGCACCACAGTTATAGGTAAACATTGAAAGCACTGCGCGCGGCCATCAAATGCAAGCGTCCTGGACTTCTTACAGAAGGAGTGCTTCTTCTCCACGACAACGCGCGTCCTCACACCTCGAAAGCAATGGTAGACCTCATCAAAAAGTTCAACAGAGAAGCAATGCAGCATTCACCTTACAACACTGACTTATCCCAATGTGATTTTCACGTGTTTGGGGATCTCAAGAAATATCTGACATGGCAAGTTTCAGTCGGACGATGAAGTGAAGGAAGAGGTTTTGGAATGGTTCCACACGCAACTGAAAGACTTCTTCCATAAAGGAATTACACGCCTGGTTACACAGTGGGATAAATGCCTTAACGCATTTGGAGAGTATTTTTAAATTCCTTGTATACACTTTGGATAAAATAAATAATTATCGTTTTCATTTGTACGACCCTTATATATAGGTCATTCCACGTCAATTCAAGCTGAAATTTTGAACTTTTGGCACTGACCTCTCGGATTTAAATGAAATTTGGTATACATAATTGCCCTAGGGAGTTGGTAATGAATACCAAATATTTTTTTTTCATTTTTATGGAAGTTATAGACATTTAAAATTTGCGAAATTTGAGTGGGGCCTTGTCTATGAAGTACTGTAACTTCGATTGTATTTTACTTAGAAAGATGTAATTGGTGACATATGAAAGCTCTTTAACTGTAGATTCTATATGAAATTTTTAAAATTATATTACGCAGTGCAAATATTTGAATTTAATAAAAATATTTTATTTATGCAAATATCTCAAAAGGTGGGTACTTTTTTTTCGTTAAAAAATTATTAACATCTTACACTTTCATAAAAACAATACAAAAAATTCAAAACTGTGTTTTGCTCCGTTTTGAAGATATTAATTTTTAAAGCTCGAGTCCCAAGCCAAAGTACATCCGTTTGTATGTTACAGTTCTTCAGATGGACAAGGCATCCTAAGAAATATAAATTTTGTGATAATATCCGATTGTCTTAAACATTCTACAACTGTTAATGTAGAATTTCAATGTGAACTCATTAAGTTTTAAAAGAAAATTCAATAAATATAGAGAAGATACAAGGGTTGATCGAAAACTAATGCCTCCATGGCTGTTATTTTTATAATTTTTAACCGATTTTCAAAATTCTTTTTGTATCTGATACTTACATTTGTCCTCTATGTAATGCACTATTCACTTTTCGACATTATCCCCATCCCTTTCCACGAACTGCACCAACGTGTGACCACTCGGGTGAACCCGTCGGAGAGGAAGTCCGGGGTTGTTGTTGACACAAAGATTGAATGGCAGCTTTGGACCATCTTCTTGCAGCACGATAACGCTCGCCCGCAAACAATCATCACATACTAGAGGTGTTGCAGCGCCTACAGTTCAAAGATGAATGATCTTGCACCTTGTGACTTTCATCACTTCCCAAAGAAGAAAAAACACCTTAAGGGACATTCAATAATAATACTATTTACATAAATAATAAAACGTAAATAAATGAATGGTCCCAAGCTTACATGCTTTCTCTTCCCTGTACGAGCCGGCCAGGTGGCCGAGAGGGCTAGGGCGTAGGCTTTCTAGTTCTCGAGTCCGCCTGGCTGTGGGTTCGTATCCCGCCATGGGCATGAATGTTTGTGTTTGTCCCGGGCTGCGTACAGATAAAACTTGTGTAAAAGGCGCAAAATGACCATAGTAGTCGACGCCAAATTTCTAG
>JAHWFO010019314.1:0-22382 GCA_023313115.1 Rhysida immarginata | reverse complement strand
AAGAAGAATAAGCATGCATGAATGAATAAAGTTTAGGCTTGCTTACAATTTTCTTTTTTGGGATCTTCCAGGCACATGGCAAAGATGTTGGTGACGGGATATTGCCTAATTCTCCTTCTACTGCAAACATGATTGCAGCTGCATGGCTGCAAGCTTCTCCTTGACTGTTGAAATAAAAATTATTTATTTTTAGTGATCATAAGAGTAAATAATTATATAAAATTTAAAAAAAAAATCATTTAAAACACTTGAAAAGAAGCAATTTAAATGATGATTTATTGCATATTACATGTAAATTCATTGATTATATCTAATCAGTAATCCTCAAATGTTTTGGATGCTTCTTTAAATTTTTATTAAAACATTACAAGTTTCACTATGTTTCATATAGCTTCTTCAGATGTCTTCTTAATTTTTCATTTTTAACTCGACACCTGAAGAAGCTATGTGAAACATAGTGAAACATGTAATGTTTTGGGTGAATATTTTTTGGGTGCAATTTCAGGTGAAAATTAGATATATATTATTTGTTCAAAATTTACTTAAAAAGCCATTAAAGATGATGCTTGGGACTCTGACTGACATGTTGCAGTAATTGCAGAGATGAATTTTCATTTATATTTGAGAAAATAATATTTGAAAGTTTGAGCAAAATAACACTCATGACATGCATGTAACACTCGTGACAAATACAGTAACACTCATGACAAGTATGGTAACACTCTTGACATAGTACAGTATAAAAACAGTGATAATGTCAGTTGCATATTTTATATAGAGTAATTTTCCTCTATTGCTCTAATCTGATTTCTCATTTGTGTAAAAAATTTTTATTGTGCAAAGTAAAAAAAAAAGTATCAAATATATTACGATACATATTTCTTTTATTATATATATATTTAATGGATTAGATACAAAAACATAATTATTGTTTTAGATAATAAATTGTTCTAAATGTTTCCAAAGACACAAAGGTATTTCAGTGTGCCCTGAAGGAAGGAGATCTGGTTCTCCCATTGTAGTAATAATATCTTCCAAAGGATAAGTAAGTTCATCTTTGACTTTTGGCCAAAAAAATTTGTTTTGGTATCTGCCTGTACTGGCCATGCAATTTACAATTACACCAACTTCGCTGATATCTGATATTATTCCTGGATACAATTTTCCATCATAACGTACTATAATCCATTTTCCAGTGAAGTCGGATATGTCTTCTATTGGATTTATTTCGGTTATTGATTCGGATGTTGCATTTTCAATTGGATTTATTTCAGATGTCGATTCAGATAAACTGGTGAGATCTAGAAAATTAAAGGAATGGATGTCAAAGCATGAACACATTCTATTTTCACAGTTATAGCAGCTGATGGTTCTGTATTTTAAATGAAACTGCTGAGAAGTAAGAACTTAGAGAATATTCATTGTGTTTGGAACAGGTTTCAGTTTCGGGATGTCTTTATAGGCATTGGTGAGTTTTTCTTCAGGAATATAGAATAATTTTATTTTGCTTGTCAGTTGTAATTTATTGAAGAGTTTTTCAGCAGTACATATGTCAATGCCGTTGTTAACCATCTGATCAGCTGCCCGTTTCAATGCTCCACCAACGCCATCAGGTGCACCACATCCATGACCAGCTTCCCATAAACTACACATTGCCATTTTGAAATGTTTTTCAAAAATGTTTTTACTTAGGAGATAAAAATTTCCTTTTTTCGGTATTGGCTGGAAGGGCTATCACTCCAGAAGTGAATTACTTCAATATTTCTATTTGCAGCTTTCACATAATTTAAAACACGTTCATATTGCTGGAGGACCATGACTAAGATTTTGAGAAATTGTACAAAAGCTGATTGGATTTTCATCTAATCCGCAGATTTTGCCTGTATGAAGACTGGCCTGTTGTAAAGATGTACCAAAGTAAGCACTCTGGATATGATGACTATATTTCAAGTTATAGTTTTCAGAAAAATCCACATGCACTATAATCTCTTCTTGTGTTAATGTTGATTGCAGTTTTTTGAACTGTTTATACTGATTACATATATTAAAGTAATGCTTGCAGTAGTTTTCTGACGTTTCTTCAAGTTTGTTTCTAAATTCTTCAGACGTAACTGTGACTTGCTTCTTAACAGTTCTGGTCACTTTATATTGTTCAGTCGTTCCGTCTTTCTGATTTATTTTTTCTCTCTGTTCTTTTTCTGTCATCCATTGAAACACAGTGATACCTTCAGGAATTATGGTGTTAAACTCCAAACGTTTGCTTTTACATCTTTCACATTTTCTGTACATACAGTTCTTGCATTTAATATCACAAGCCAAATACTTTGTCAATTCATGTATATCATTTCCATTAATACTGATAAGTTTTAAATGCTGAGCTTTCTCCATCATTTTCAAGTTCTCATCGATTTTGCATAGGCACGTATCTCTGTCCTTGAGTTTGGGAATGACGACATAGAATGGTCGCATTTTTATAAACCTTGAGTAGCATATTGATAGAGTGGGATTTTTTCATGGAGAAATTTCATGTGTAGAATCTTAAGGCTGGCTAAAAGAAATCTTTTTTGTTTTTTTTTATTTTTTTAAATGTAATAGTTAACTTCTTTCCATTAGACATTCTGGAATTGTCTTCCCTTAAATAAAATTGTAATATTTTCTCTGAAATTTCTTTATTTTCTCTGTCTTTTCTGCTTACAATTTCCTACTCTGTATCTTCATAAACGTTGTCGAGCTAAGGTAAGCAATCGGTATTTTTTCAGTATTTTTTTCTGTATAGCTTGTGAATGCTTCAAGTGTTTTTTTACAAGAAGCATATTTGGAACATAATTCTGAAATAACAGTTTCTTGCCATATTAATTTTTTTCTCACATTCGTTGTTACAGAACTTCCTTTTAATTCACGGGAAATCTTTGAACGTGGTGAAGACGTTGATGTTTTGCTCCTTTTAGCACTTCTTTGCAAACGCATTTTATACTTTTCCAATTTTCTATCCAAGTTGTTTATTTTCTCTCTCATTTTTTAATTCTCTCTATAACAACTAGCAAGAAGAGAGATTAGAAAATGTTTTCATGGCATTAGTGAATTAAAATCAACAAGATTTGAAAGAAAGACGAACTCATTTTTGATACCAGAAAGAATTTTTTTTTATATTCTTAAAGAAATTTATTATTATAACTCTGTAGGTGGCCTCTATTGCGGGAGCCTTGGATAAAATTCCTGGTTTGAGTAATACTGTAGCCAGGGAGTTTTTTTGTTTGTTTTTTTTTTGCAGCAGTACACTCGATATTAGTTTATATACTTCTTTCTGGGTCAAGCTTCATTGTGTAGTAACCAAAAAATGGTTATAAATTATACAAGAGCAATTAAGGCGATTTATCACATAAATTATTACACCTATACACATGATGTATACAAATTGACAAATTGTTATGTCTTTCTGAATTGTGTATAATCTTGAGAGTTTAAAATTAATATATAGGCTTACTCATCAACAGCTTAAAAATAACTTTTGCTGGATTAGGAACTATGAGATATATACCATTAATACTAGACATGCTGATAATATACCGGGTGGCCAAGAGCTCGTGAGGTGTTCAGAGCTCGCTAGCGGGAATTCTATTAGGCCAAATGCAGTACATTTTGGTGAATATACTTAGTGGAACATGCAGTTTCGATTTCTGCAAAAAAAGTACCAAAAGTCGCCATAGGGGGCGCTTATTTCAAGAAAACAATGAATACCTAATTGTCAAATGAACAAATACCGTACAAACCAACTTTAGTAACAACAAAAAACAATGTTTTATTTTTAATTACAAATGTGTTTCAATATGACCACCAGTGTGCTGTTCCAATAGCTGCATGCGGTACACGACATTTTCTACGGCAGCTCGCAGCATATCTGCATTAATTAGTCTGATATGTAACGTTATTTGATCCTTTAAGGTTGAGAGGTCAGGAACATGTGCTTGATACACAAGGCTTTTCAAATATCCCCATAACCAAAAATCACAAGGGTTGAGATCAGGCGACCTGGGTGGCCATACCATGGGAAATGTACGACTAATTATTCTGTTGTCTGAAAAACGTTCTCGCAAGATCTGCTGCACCTGACGTCCGATGTGCGGTGGGGCACCATCCTGCATAAAAATGGTAGAATCCAGACAACCCTTTTCTCAAGCATATCGGCATACCTGGCAGAATTGACGGAACAAATCACCGGTCCACGGGGACGGATTTCTTCAAAAAAGTACGGGCCGATGATGAAAGAAGCAGTAAAGCCGCACCATACTGTTAGTTTCGGTGATAGCATAGGAGTTGGCAGACACTTGTGGATTTGATGCAGCCCAAATACGGCAGTTGTGGGTATTGATATCACCATTCAAATAAAAATGTGCCTCATCACTCCATAAAATTTGCCATGGCCATGCATCATCCACTTCCATACGTGCTAAAAATCTCAACGAAAAGTCAGTTCGGGTACGTTCATCTCCAGGGAAGCAATTGTTGAACAGGTGTGAGTTTATAGGGATAAAATGTCAATATCTTAAGCAATATTTTCCTCACCGTCGGATATGGGATATCTGTTTGGCGTGCTATTGCGTGTGCACTGCTGGTACCCTGCACAGTAGTCATCTCCTGTTCCACAATAGCAGTTGCAACTTCTTCAACTTGTTGCTGCCTGATTCGTTTGCGTCCCTGGCCTGGTTGCACTCCTTGAGTTCCGGTAGATTCAAGTCGTTCAATCATTTTCCGTAAGTTAGTTATGCTCGTCGGTCCTCTTCGTAACGTTTTCAATCGCCGGAATTCACGAAGGGCAGCACTTGCATTGTCGCTCTTCTGATAAAACAACTTGACTAATAACGCCCGGTCAGGCAGAGTAAGCGTCATCGTCAGGCCATTCGTTTGTGAATGATGGGAAATCCTCAGCCTTGCCTTTTATTGTCATGATTGCTCAACACGGAACGCGCTTATGCAAATGTATTCATTGTTTTTCTTAAAATAAGCGCCCCCTATGGCGACTTTTGGTACTTTTTTTTTTTTTTTTGCAGAAATCGAAACTGCATGTTCCACTAAGTATATACACCAAAATGTACTGCATTTGGCCTAATGGAATTCCCGCTAGCGAGCTCTGAACACCTCACGTTTTTTCTTGCCCACCCGGTACATTTGAATATGGTAAACACCGAAAAAGGGAGGAGACTTTTTGCTTTCTCGGCGGTTAAAAATTTTAATAATCTACCTGATTATATTGAAAATGCTAAATCTCTTAAGATTTTTACTCGGCGATGTTAAAGATTGGTAAAAATGTAAAAAAAATATTACATGCGTAAAATGTTCTTATAAAAACACGTGCAATTTTTTTATTAGGCTGTGTTAAGCTATAAATGGCATGTTAATTTATTTTGGTTATATTTTAATCGGTTTTTTTGTATTTTATATTATGCTTTACCTTTTTTTAGTATTTTTCATATCTTATTTATGCCTTTGACTTATACCAGCGATGTCGGTGCTTATCAAATATTTCTTATACAAATAAAATAGAAAAAAAAAATTAACTAACGCCTACAATAATTACTATTAATACATCATGGGATTTTAACAATATTGTGGCATTATTTTTGTATATTAATCACAGTTCGCAAATAAATTTAACTTAACTATGATGAATTGAGGCATCGTATAACATGGGACTACTATACACCAGGCATAATGGCGGCGCGTGCGAAGGTCACGTGACAAGCAAGGAAAGTTCCCGTGGCAAGGAAAGTAATTGGCGGCCCGTGTCAATCGTGTATACCGCGAACAAAAGTTCCCGAACTGCCTCTTCTGTATGTAGAGAAAGCCTAAACTATGACAGCAGGAGTATGGTTAGGCCAACCACTAAAATAAAGCATGTGCTGAAATAAATTACTTAAAATCAGTTTTACATAATGGCAAAGTTTTTCAAATGTGTTTATTAGGAGCTTTAGCATAAAAGCTACTTATAAGAATGCGCCCTTGGTCTGTACGTTTATCCGTCCGTCCGTCCGTCCGTCCGCCGTTTGCACGATAACTTGAAAACGGATTAACTTTTTCAAATTCTGTTTTCAGAAATATGACCATTAAAGTCTTAGCTCGGCAGTATCAACTTTTCAGAATTTTTCGTGGACCACTTCAAGTCGAATTCACGTGCTAAAACAGTGAGTGGAAAGAATTCAAAGATACTGGCATGTCATATAACAATCGATTTGTCAAGAAGGAATACATTGTTACTTTCTGTACATCTTTTAAGCATTATTGACATCGGCGCGCGCACTTGAAATCACTTTGTCGACGCACGATTGCTCAAGTGTTCATCTATATATATAAAAATGTATGTATGTATATATATTTGTGTCTTATACAAATTTATAGTTTTATTCTGATCTTGGTGAAATTATACACACTTTGACCTTCAAAGCAAGGAGAAGAGCAATGTCTACCTGACATTTCTCGAAAAATATTTTTTCGAAATTATTCAATAATTATTCAATAAAAATCGATAGTCAGATGGCAGTGCCATCCTTTGGGAACATTTTAAAAAAATTTTTCGTGCATGGTCTTTGGTTTCAATTTTGTGTCGCCATCTATTAGGAGCATTTTAAAAGTAGTGTTTGGGATTTTTAAACTTAAATATTTACTATTATTAAGTACTGAAAGGTGCTTTATGCTATCAGTGGTCCAGAGCGCTGCAAAACCCAGACGAAACCTAAAGTTTAGAAGTTTATGATATAAGTAAATAAGATTGTGTTAAAAAGCAAGTGAGAATTGTATTTCCTTTTTATGAATGAATATATTATTTGCATATTTTGAAATTTAACTCTAAATTAACATTTATCAGAGAATCAAACCAATACAAATAATAGCGGGATAGAAGTAATAGGTTGTAAAGTGAATAAAAGTTACATAGACAACATTATAAACTTATAACATATCCATGTGTAAGAGATCTTTCTCCACTTTCTCGGCTGAGAATACACCACCCACACAACAAATACATTAAGCAAAAGAAACTTTGAAGTACAGGAACTTCCGTTGTTATTAAACGGTTATATTAAACAGTCGCAGCTAAATTTTCATTATAACTTTCTACACACAATATAAAAATGTTATAAAATATAGATCCGGAATTCGTCGGAGTTTTCTTATACAGGGTGTTTCAAAATTATGTACAATAAATTTAGTAACATATTCTTCAGGTCAAAGAAGACGAAAATGTTCTATAGCACTTTGTCTGGAAACGATTTATTTACGCGATACAGCCAACTAAACCCGTGGCTCCAAATTACAGGAATTGTTCAAAGTGCCCGCCACCAGCTCGCAAGCACGCTTCGGCTCGTTGCATGAGCGACCGTCCGATGTCATGGAAGAGTTCGTCGCCAGCATTACGAACGGTTTGGCATGCATTTTCAATTCGTTGTCGCAGATCCATAATGTTAGGAACTTCTGTGCTGTAGACGATCGTTTTCACATGACCCCACAGAAAAAAGTCCAAGGGATTAAGGTCGGGTGATCTTGCAGGCCAGGCTACCGGTCCACCTCGACCTATCCACCGATTCGTGTGCTCGCACAACATGGCCGAAATGTGCTGGAGCGCCATCATGCATGAACCACATGTTAGATCTTTTCAAAAGAGGAACATCTTCCAGTAATTCTGGCAATGCATTCTGCAGAAACAAAAGATACGTTCGCCCAGTCAATCGTGGCGGCAACACATAAGGGCCAATTAAGTTATTTCCGACAATTCCACACCAAATGTTCACGGAGAAACGCTCTTGATGCGCTCGAGCTCTGGTAACATGCGGGTTAGCATCTGCCCAATGGTGCTGGTTGTGAGAATTTACGATTCCTGTCCGGGTGAAGGTTGCTTCGTCCGTGAAAAGTATCTGGCTGAGACAACTAGGGTCTGCAGCATGACGACGTTGTATCCATTGGCAAAATCGTTGTCGGTGTGGATAGTCCGTTGGGTTCAGTGCCTGAACCAGTTGCAGGTGGTATGGATGCAAAAGCTGACGGTGAAGAATGCACCAAACAGATGAGTGCGGAATGTGTACCATGGAAGAAATACGACGGGTGCTTGTCTGTGGTTCATCATGTATGATGTTAATTATCACATCCTCCTCATCCGGAGAATGGGCAACAGGCCGCCCTTGTCCTGTTTGACGGCCAAAGAAACCACGCTCCCTCAAATGTCTGTCGACAGATACAAATGTTCGGTTATTTGGCAAACGTCTATTCGGAAAGCGTTCTTGGTAGAGTCTTCTTGCTTCCACAGCATTTCCGTCTGCAAGACCATACATTAGGTGCATGTCAGTGTATTCTGCACTGGAATACGTGCATATGACTTTTTTTTTACGTAAATCGTAATGCGTATGTCAAAGCACGCAAACGTTCTGAAATTGATATTCCTAGTGGATGTACAGTAGTGAAACTACAGTAATGGAAACAACCGTACACAACTAATGAAACAACCCTAAAGTAGGTTTAAATGGAACAAACCACTCAACCTAGTGTTGGGTTGAAACGCTGAAACTGCTAAAATATCGTCCGCTAACTACCGTGCTTCCCTACTGTATGATATTGGATTACTCGCAAACAAATCGTTTCCAGACAAAGTGCTATAGAACATTTTCGTCTTCTTTTGACCTGAAGAATATGTCACTAAATTTATTGTACATAATTTTGAAACACCCTGTTAGGTAAACCAAAACTTAAAAGCGTACAGAAACAGACAGTGTTGTGATGGATTATTATTAACGGTTATATGAGCTCGAATATTCCTAAAATGAATACAAAAGCTTTAAAATACATTGAACTTACCAATTGTAGGCTCTTGATTACTTCAGTGCAGTGAGTAAGGAATAAAAATTATTTGAAGCCGCAGTTAAATTTCACACATCCACTTTCAAGTTTTCCCCCCGTTCATAACCATGTGTTCCACCCCTACCTTGGAATATCCCACTCTACCAAAAGGGAAGAGCAATTGTGCAATTGAAAGAGGGTTTTGACACTGATAAATTTTCTTTTACTTTATTTTGAGATTTTAATTTTTTAGGTTTGTCCAGGTTTTGCAGCGTTCTGGCCCACTATATAGTGTGGGGAAAAGTGTCAGTCTGTCTGTCTGTCTCTCTCTCACTCTCTCTCTAGCTGTCTGACCGTCCGTACGTACTTCTAACTCCTCCAAGGCTATGAAAGATTTTCAAAGTCTGATTTCGTCAGTCGATGAATATGGTTCATGACACGAACAAATCACAAATATTATCTGCACGTGCACAAATGGTACTTTCACGACGCCACTTAGCAATTTTCAATAGAAAAATATAGTAAGTAATACATCAAACAAATAGTAATGATGAGATAGAAGCAGTTATTAATTAATATGATATGTTCATCAATTGATAAATGTGGTTCTGCGAATGAACCATTTTGAAAATAGTTGTAATCGATACAATTGCACGTCCTCTAATGGTACCCTTATAACATTCTCAAAAATTTTCATTGTATATATATAAAACAACTTGGAATGATGTGTCATGAATGAATATAGCGTAAAATTAATGATAGTCGAAATTGGTTCGAAGGCAACTGGTTTAGTGGAACCATTATGGTTCATTGGAACTTTCATTGTTAAGATATGGCATGTTATATATCAAACAATTTGGAGTGTTATGTCATGATTGAATATAACGTAAAATTAATGATATTCGAAATTGGTTCGAAGGCACTTGGTTTAGTGGAACCATTATGGTTCATTGGAACTTTAATGCTTAGATATGACATGTTATATATCAACCAACTTGGAGTGATGTGTAATGATGAATACAACGTAAAATTAATGATAATTCAAATTTTTTCAAAGGTAAGTATTTTAATGGTATCGTTATGGTCCATTAGAAACTTTCAATGTTAACATAGGGCAGTTGAAAAATATGGTTGAATGGTTTAGTCGAGCCTTTTGGTACTTGGTTATGTCATTCCTTATATTAATTCTAAACTTTGTTCAGGTGTTCATTTTAGCTGTGCATTCACATTAAGATGAATCAAAATTTCTTCGAATTTGAGCCCCAGCAACGAAAAAAGCTTTCAATTTAAATAGAAAATAATCATGTTGATAATTCAAAAAGATTTCCTTTAAAAAGGTTCCAATGTATGGCTTCTCCATATACGAGCCTTTAGCCGAATCCAAAACATGAATTCGTTCTAAAAAAATCGAATCTTTTTTCATGTGTTCTTTTTCTGAAATTGCAACATTTCATCAAGAAAGACCCCGAGCAACGCCGGGTAAAACAGCTAGTAATCTATAAGCTTATTATTAAGTAGCGGAAAATGGAGCTACTTATTGGTTTTATTTTACGCACGATTTGAATCACCCTTCATCGTTTCTACATTTTTTGAGATGGAAGGTTGAAATTCGGAATGTAGCTTACAATGGGCATGTGCACCTTCACTATTTAGTTTGGCTTTGATTAGCCCATTAAGGTCGGAGTTTTGGGGGTGAAAATTAGAGGGGACCAAAAGGTCTAGGTATGCATATAAAGGAGTGAAATTCGGTATGCATATTCCTATAAGCAAGATCTCCATTCTATAAAGATTTTTTTCCCGAGGTATCCATGCCTTGCCGACTCGGTGGCGGAAATACATCGAAAAGATGGGGACTACATTGAAGAATTGTGTAACAACTCTGTCTGTAATAAAGGAGTTGTAAAAAAATATTTCCGGTTTTCATTCTACTGACCCTCGTAAGTAGAATAAGAAAGGAGCTACTTATTGGTTTTATAATGTCAGTCCGTCCCCTTCATAATTTCTATATTTTTTGAGGTAGAAGGTTGAAATTTCGAATGTAGCTTCCTATGGGCATATCCATCTGCACTATTTAGTTTGGTTTTGATTGGTATACGGGAGTCGGAATTACGGGGGTGGGATTCAGAGAGGACAACATATCTATGTGCTATTTAGGTACGTAAAGGCGTGAAATTCAGTATCCAGATTCCTGTAGGCAAGATCTACATTACTATGAAGTTTAGACCCAGTCGTTCCATTGGGGTCGGATTGGCGGGGAGTGACAGTCACTTGTTTTTTAGAACTATGGCAACATATGGCATGTGATATATCATACGTTTGGAAATGATGAGAAAGGAAAAGAAGATACGAGGTTTTTTACATTTTTTACATGTTTCGTTCGAGAAAATCAATTTATTGATTAAAAAAAAACTTGGGGAGAGGTAAAAAGTGCAGATAAAGGAGTAAAAATAGATGACTTGCCTTATCCTACTCGGGAGGCGGGGGGGGGGGATTAATTTCTTTTTAATAAATGTATAAATGTATTTCTGCTTCACTGCTAAAGCTCCTCCTTGGAATGTTTACAAGATTTTACTTTATTTTTACATTCCCAAAGGAAACGGTTCGCGCAAAGGAGCACCATCTCTGCTCGTTCTTGCATACTGTATTTCAATTGTTTGTTTTCACGCAATAAACAGTTTTTAAACTGTTACTGTACCGACATAAGCTTAAAAACGTATACTGTAGGTTAGTATTTTTTACTTTAACCTTTTATTTCACTCTCATATTCGCGTATTTGCACGTATGTAAAATAAATAGCGGGATTCGTAACGAATTGGAGCATCCATTAATTGAAAAACACAGGTTAAGAGACACTGGGTCCTGTCTACCAACCCTTCAGCATACCTGCACAACAGTATGTCATGCAGGGAAAGTCTTCTCCTGCGTTCGGGTACTTTTGAAACACACGGTATAATACACTGCTTTGCAATAAAATTGCCCCAGCAACAAGGAGCTATCCGACCTTATCCATATTTAATGGAGGGGGGGTTCCTCTGCCTCCGACTAGTAAACGATTAGATGCATGCTCACGGGACATGAACATTTGGGTTGATACAGTGTGCGAGACATTCCATGCAGTAGGAAGGAAGCAACTGCCTCGTGAACGTACATACACTACTTTAATCCGCACAACGGACTCAATGCCGCGACGACGACAACGGCAACCGTTCACGTAATTAACGGATTTTGAACGAGGTCGGATTATTGGCCTCTCCGAGACTGAATGGTCAACAGACGGATTGCTGTCCATGTGTTGCGGGTTGCACGGACTGTAGGCCGATGTTGGAGGCAATGGCGAGAGGAAGGCACACACGCCAGAAGACCAGGCTCTGGGGCCCGGAGCCATCACCCTGCGGCAACTGCGCGACAACATCACTATTCCCTGTACTGCTCCAGTGTCAATAACGACAATAGCGTGCCGGTTACACGCCGCGACAATGTCTGCCAGGCGTCCATTATTGTGTCTTCCTTTGAGACCTGAGCACCACGCGATACGACTGCAATGGTGTCGTGAACAGTGGGCTGGCGAATGGAATGGCACCCGGTGGTCTTTAGCGAAGAATCCTGCTTTTGGACACCAACGACAGACGCAGACGGGTGTGGCGCAGACCATTAGAACGTGCCAATGAGCAATGCATCCGGTATCGCCATCGTGGACCAACACCCGGGATCATGGTCTGGGATGCCATCGAGTACGATACCGCAACTCCTTTAGTCACCATTCAAGGCACCCTGACAGCAGCACTGTACGTCACAAAGATTCTGCAGCCCGTATTACTGCCCTTTCTTCACACCATACACGGCGCAGTCTTTGAGCAGGATAACGCCAGACCGCACACGGCAAACATGAGCATGGCATGTCCGCATGATGTCAACATGCCCGCGAGGTCCCCAGACCTATCGCCAATTGAGCACGTGTGGGACATGGTGGGACGTCGTTTACGATCACCCCGGAATCTCCATGAACTGACACAGCAGGTTCACCAGGCCTGGGCAGACGTACCCCAAGATGACATTCGCTACCTGTATGATCACCTACACCTGCGGCTGGAACAATGCATCGCCGCTAGAGGTGGTGCCACAACCTACTGATGCCTTGTTCCATAAGTAATAAAGGTGTGTTCAGATGTATCTCTTGTTGTATACCTACTTTTGGCTCATTCGGATAACTCCTTGTGGGTGGGGCAATTTCATTGCAAAGCAGTGTACATTAGCAGAACCTGCCACAAAAAGTTATATTCTTAAGGAATGGATGTTATTTTTAACAAGAGTCCTTTATTGCCATGTTTGCCTTTATCGTTTTGCATCTATAATCATATTGATATTTCAAATGGTCTATTTCTGTGTATGAATTGAAACTGCACCTTATTAAATACGCATATTTCGAAAGGCTCATATATTCAAATCTTGGAGTTCTTTATTAAACTTTATTGTATAAGCCGCTTTTGAGAACTATTTTGAATATAGATTTCAAAAATCTCAATTGTTACCACCTAAGCAAAAACTATATATTTCATTATATAATAGATTTACGGTAGCCTAAGAAGTCCCTACATTATTTGCGATCTTTCTTTGAGTTGCCGAATTTTCAAACTAGCCAAACTGCTTGACGTTTCGAATGATCTGTGGTATTCGGCTTGTGGGAACTCGGGGATTTTGCTCTCTCTGGCCAATTGGAATTAACCTTTCCCGGGACTTTCCTTTTCCATTCAGTATTATCGATATGTCTTTCTTCGAAACAGAAATTTTGTAGTTTACATGCTTTAGTTATAGCAGAATAGCTGTAATTAGCGTCAGAAAGGGCAGCGATGTATCCTTCCCATGAAGGTCCGATTTTCGGTGACATTTTTTATGACATTTACTGCTTTCGAAAGAAGCACAACAATGCGATGGAATAGCATCTTTTCACATGCTTTCCTGCAAGCGCACGTGCACGTGACCCAAAGTATTCATGCAATAAATCGTTACCAAAGATCGTAATCATCCTATCTCCTGTATAGGTTGTACGATCTGTAAATGTTTTATCGTTAATAATTTTATAACCGTCAGTTAAAAGTTTTGATTTACTCGTATTATGTTTTAAGCAACTAGCTATTAGAGACTTTTTGCAACCTCAAACGATATGCGAAATACGAAAGGTGAAATGCGATAGTTGGCATTTTGGTCATGTGACTGCCATGTACCGTTTGGTCATGCCAGCTTTGGTCGAACGAAATACGAAAATTCTAAAAAATTTCGTTGCCACCTTTGGTAACCAAATGTGTCGTCGCGCATGCGTGCTGCGCCCAACCTCCACGCTCTGACAGCAAGTTAACCAACATGGCGTCCGACGGGAAACTGCTTCGCAGTTGTTTAACACGATGTTAAATCCCACCATGAGTTATAGCTTTAATTTTTAATAGTACTTACTTCTTGCTGCCATGATGCTGAGAATCAGATATCAGAGTGAGCTGAGCAGTGTAGAAGTAAAACCTGATGTTGGCAGTATCGAAAGTCTGGAATTTCTCTTTTTCGCATTTCTCTTTTCGCATTTCTTATTTCGCGGGTGCAAAAGCTCTCAAAACGAAATACGAAAGGAGAAAGACGAAATGTCACCTTTTGCATTTCGCCTTTCGTATTTCGCATATCGTTTGAGGTTGCAAAAAGTCTCTATTAAAGTCAAGTAATCTCCAAATATGAATTTACTTTTTTGAAGTTTAGTCTTCTCCAACAAGATTGCATTATCGTAAAGATAATTTTCTTTGGCATACGAATCAATTAACTCAACAGTCTGATGACGGTTTCGTAATTTATTCGCAGTTACCATTTGAAGGGTTTAATTTCCTATTTTGATCTGTGGGAACGGTAAATGCTTTCCTAGTTTTTTACACAGTTTATGACTTGTGAAGATTAATTCAATATTATATATTGCTGCCTTGCTAGGTATGAGAGCACTCTCAAATACCAGGTGGTTATAATTAAAGTTCGCCATTTCTGCGCGGGCTGCAGACCGCTTTATTGCACGGATAGTGATGAAACTTTGTGTATGAGCATGAGGAAGAGACTTCCAAAGGAAAATTTATTAGTGCATACGGTGGCCACCAGGAAAAGAAATGGCGCTGCAAGATCATACAGAGTAAAGCACTGTATAAAGAAAGTATGGACATTTGCGGGCTAGGCAGCCATTTTGACGCCTATTTCGATTCGATGGTTGCCTCTTCTTTGCAGCAAATTCAAACATCAGAGGCACATTCCTCTCTAATTTTTGCCAAAAAGGAATTGTTCAATCTGGAAATTTGAATTTACTGAAAAAGACAGAGGCAATCATCGTATCGAAATAGGCATCAAAATGGCTGCCTGGCACGAAATGGCCATACTTTCTTTATACAGTGCTTTAATACAGAGTAAAGTTCTAGATAGATAAAGTATGGACACTCCCGCCATTTCTGTGCAAAATTCCATCTACAGGAGTGCCAAAAAAGGTCAAATTGCGAGTTATTATGCAATAGCATTGCAAGAACCGGAAAATTTATAATTAATACTAATATAATAAAGTTATTATAAAAATTACTTGCATTCCTGTAGATATCTCTATTGGTTTATCTGATCACGTGGTCAAATCCGCCATGTTCTGGCAAAAATCTTCAAATCTGGCAAGCATAAGCATAGGCTGTGCTTCATTTAATCATATTTTTGTTTAAAAACGTTGCATAAACAGTAGCAAAATACCAGGTGTGCTGCTGTAGGATGTTCTAATAGTGCTAAAAAAAGTATTTTGATGAAAACCTTTCCGCGAGACCCAAAACGACGTGCTGAATGGGCTGCAAAAGTAAATCGTGACAACTGGAAACCAACAAATAACACCTTTGTTTAAATGAAAAATGATTAACATTTGTAATGTAAAATTTTTTTAATTGAAAATATTGTATTATTGTTTATTTAATGTACATTCATTAATGAAAATACAGGTATATTGTATGATTGTATATATTTTAAGAAATATGTGCAAGAAGTAAAAATTAAACCCATTTTTAAATACTGTACAAATTATTTAAATAAATTTTAACCTTTTTTCCTACAGTTTTTCCTTTTTATTGTAGATAATAGTTATTAATTAAAAATAAAAAATAAAAAATATTTTTAAAAAATAATTAGAAAATAATCAATAATTAATATATAAAATAAATAATAGTTATTAATTAGAAATAAAAAATAAATAATATTTTAAAAAATAATTAAAAAATAATTAATAAATAATATATAAAATGAAAATAATTAATAAATAATAGTTATTAATTAAAAATAAAAATAAATATTTAAAAAAATAAATAATATATATAATGAATATTTTTTTTTAATATTATTTTTATTTTTAATTAATAACTATTATTTATTGTATTCCAGGGTTTTTGTGTGTCGTCCTCCTCTCATATATATCTGTTCTTATTATTGTTGCCATAACATTCTTGACACTCACAGTTGAACCTGTTATGATGTAGCTATAAAGTTAGAAAAATGAAAATATTTCAAAATTATTACTTAAACAATTAAAACATTGATTTTCAACTTGATTTAAAGTATTTTCTATACTTAAATCTGTTTAGTTCGTTTTCTTTTTTCATATGGAAAAAAAGCTAAAGTTTTACTGATTTAGTGCTTTCAAAATAGAAGTTTGCCAGAAAATGGCGGCGCTTCTCTCCATGGCCACTCTCTCCTTATACAGGCTCTCTACTCTGTATTAGAGTCCCTGCATAAAACAGAGACTCTACTCTGTATGATCTTGCAGCGCCACTTCTTCCCCTGGTGGCCACCGTATGCACTAATAAATTTTCCTTTGGAATTCTCTTCCTCATGCCACTTCTTCATTAGGAAAGTATGGCAATCCTTTTCCGCGTTGCCCGCAGCTGCTGATTGGTAGAACAGGAGTCACGTGAGTTTGTCAGCCATTGTTGGCCCAAACACAGCGAAACATACCCTTGAAATGCATGTGGAGGATGCAATTTAGATTAAATTTTTAATGAAGTATTCGTTATTTGATCCAAAATTTTAATCCAAATAAGCAAAACTTCAGGCTCCTTCAATCTATTGCTCCTTGGAGATTAATAAATTCCTGAAAATATAATTTTTCCACACAATTGTGGCACTAAATAAAAATTACTGAACATTTTCATTACAAGTCGAATATAGTTCTTTTTAAGAAAATACAATTCAATTAATAAGGTTAAACTGTCTGTGGAATGTGGAAGTAGGAGCATTAAAAATCTTGAAATAAAACTTTTGATGTTAGGTTTTTTACATTTTATTTATTTACTTATTTATTTTTTTAGCGAAGTTAATTATCAGTCATCATTAACAGGACACTATAGTTACTTGAATGTAACGTTTGAAATTGGATAACGATAATTTGCTGTTTGGTTGAAAAAAAATATAGAAAGTTTTAACTAGAACAAGTTTTTGGTAGATTTTTACCTCAACATTATAGATCTTCATAAATGAATAAATTAATAAATTTTAAAATACACTGCTTTTTGTGTATGAATAAAATGACAAAAAACCCTATACGTAGTATGTATTTTAAAATTTATTAATTTATTCATTTATTAAACTTAATCTACCGGGTGTTTCAGTCAATAACTGACGATTTTAACTGCATGAGAAGCAAACGAATGCAAATATAATAATGGCTGTGTGTGCATTTTATTCTTCGCTGTTTGGAGTTTTCATTGGCGTGTCACAGTACTGATTATGTTTTCAATAAGTTCGCCATTGTATTCCTAACGGCACGCAGACGAATAGTGAAGTTGGTACATACGCGCTTCAACATTTCCTGACTGACCAGTGCGCAAAATTCGACTATGCGCTGTCTTAAATCTTCACATGATCTTGGTGCTGTTGCAAAAACTTGCGCCTTGAGATATTCCCTTAAAAAAAGTCACAGGGATTCAAGTCCGGGCTTCTGAGAGGCCAGGAAAACCACTCGACAACCTTTGTCTTCTGTTCTTTCGTTAAGGGCGGCGTCATTTTTAAATGAACAGCAGTTGCCTGAAGCGCCATCCGTGGAGCAAAACTCCAATCCTTTAACTATACGGCGCTTCTTGTAATTTTTTTGTAAGACCAGTTTTAAAGCCATAATAATCGATTAAAATCGTCAGTAATTGACTGAAAGACCCTGTAGTTACCATTAAATTACCTCAACCTTATCATTATTTATATACTTACAGATCACAAATTTTTTTACACATACGAAGCACCACCTGGAAGCTCCTTCAGTCATTGCCACAGGTGATTAAAAATAAAGTGAAAAATAAGATATTTAATTGACCGAAAAAAGTTGGTTTAATTTTTTTTTCTAATAATAGCCTGTTCATTCCACAGAAAATTTTAATTGAAAACAAATTTTAAAGGAAAATCAATAGTTACAAAATTTATTGATTATCAGTTAAATTTCCAGACGATAAAAATACGAAATTTTTTTTAAAAAATTGCAATTTAGCCGAAATTTAGAGTAAGCGTAACTCAATTGATAGGACCAACTGAGCCAACAATGGCGGCGCAGAGAAGGATTGCTGTACTTTCCTAATCTAGAGCTTTAATACACACACGGTAGTAATGTACTACTGGAACGCTGTTAGAGAGACTGTGCAATATGCGTACACTCTGCGTCGATGACATGCTGGAAGTGCTTCCCGTGAAATGGCTGCAACATAATATGAAGTCTCATGAATTAATGTCTGGTGAACGGGCAGCACACCTCTGTCTCTTCGAATTTCTACATCATATTTCGTAGACCTCTCGCCTTAATGGGTCCTTTTCGCAATCCCTTCACACGCCGATATTCTCGCAGTGCTGTTGCACTCATAACTCCATCACAACACGGCTTTGTACCTAACCGTAGCACAGAGACAGCCTGCTATGAATTAATTGAGTATGTTACTAGGGAAATGGCTTCACATAACTATGTGGCAGCAATTTTTATTGACTACGCTAAAGCATTTGACAATATTCCAGCATATCTTCTCCTTAATAAATTAACCAATTATTATAATATACATGGGCCTCCCCTTAAATGGATATCCAGCTTCCTGTCTCATCGTAGGTCCTCGTCAGTTTTTTTGACTAGAAATTGGGGAGTTCCACAAGGATCTATACTTTCACCTCTTTTATTTAACTTATTTTTAAATGATCTTTCATACGCTATCTTACCAACTGTTTCTATTTTTTATGCGGATGACGCCACTTTATTACTTTCTAACCAAGATCAGACAAACTTAGTTCGCTCTCTTAATCAGGTGCTAACAGTTTTGAAGGAATGGACGATAACAACCGAATGTCGCTTAACATTCAAAAACTAACGTTATGCTTTTCACACAACGAAACAAACGGGATATATCTATTCCATTATTGTTTCTATATGGTAATAATTTAATTTCAGTTACACAATCTTTTAAATATTTAGGTCTTTATTTGACGCATGTCTTGACTTGGAACTGACATTTCGATAACTTGTATGATGGGCAGGGTTGCCAGGTCCAAGCACTATTCGGTCGCCCAATTGGGGAACTTTAGTAGCTCAAAATCGCCCAATGCATGAAAATAGCCCTTTTTCCCTGACTTTCCCTGGCCATGTTTCATTTCCCTGACTTTCCAGAATGTGGGAATTCCGCAAATCTACATTATGTCTATGATGTAAGCTTCCAACTATTACTGAACATTATGAAAATACAAATAAACCATACAATAAAAATATTCGTAAATTACAAACTTTTGATCTTCAAAAAAAAATACAAATTTGATCAATAAATATAAATTTACTTACCACGTGATTCCAGTAATGGCTGGCGATGAGCAGATGGATTTGCTCTGGCATATTGCCCTTTATGCAGTGGAGTATTCTTGTGCTTTTTCAGGTCGGCATGGTGGGCCCTTAGACGTTTTTTGCGTACTTTACAGTACGCATACGAAGGATCATCTGAATCATTTATAACAAGTTTGGTCTTCAACATAGTGCATAAGATAACAGGAAAAGAAAGCTTTTATGCAACTTACCAGAACATTCTTCTAGCCATCCTATAAAGTCCTTTTCTTTTTCCCATGATTTTTGGTAAATTTTTTTATATTTCGCCCATTTACCCATTATACTGTAAGAAAACCAACAATATTTGAATTAGGAAAATAACCACTAGTACTAATAACCGCTTCTATTCCACTCCATCCGCATTATAAAATTAAATAAAAAATAATTACGTGCTAGCTTTTAAGCTATCGAAATGAAAAACAATAAGAGAAGATAAACGGGGGAAAGTCTACTTACATTTGCGAAGTCTTCTAAAATTTGTGAAGAAGTGCTTGTCGATGGACTACTGATGCTGCTGCACGACAATCGACAATCGAACAGTGCAGGTAAAACGAAACGAGTGGTCCGAAAGCAACGCTTCACTGCCATACTCGTCCAGAAAGTAACCACGGGAAGTACACTGAACTAGGCGAGAAGCCAGATGAAACCTAGTTAAGTCATCCAGAGGATAAGATGGAGTCCTTTCCTATCAGGACGATAGTGTTGATTGTTTATTGACGAGAGACAAGGGACACGAGGAGCTAGGAGATCCAATATTCGGGAAATATCGCCTTTTGGATGTCGTCGAAATTGATGTCCAGGAGGTGACGCGGCCTGCGATGTCTAAGAAGGCTTCTGAAGGTAAGCGGGTGCTCAAGAATACCTGCAACCAGAGGATTGGGATAGTCCTTCATCTTCGGAAGCAGCTTTTTCATCAATTCCTGGACGTGATTCCCAATGGGAGGTATCTCAAAATCGTCGGCAATAGAAGTATTTGTTGTAACTCTCCTGTCAAGTTGAGCAATGATCCTCAAGGTAACGTTTTGGAAAGTTTGGAGGCCCTTCCATCTAGACTTACACATTGTAGCCCCAGAAGAGCTACCAGACTGAACTTCGCCTTCTTTGCCTTGTTGATGGCGTAGGAGATATGGTCGCCCCAATTTAACTTGGCATCTATCACCACTCCGAGGTATTCGTAATGTTTTACCCATTCGAGCTCTCTACCAGAAAGGAAGAGAGGACTCGGGGGTTTCCGAAGTTTCTTTGTAATGAACATTGACTTGCATTTATCAACATTTAGATTCAGTTTCCACTTAGCAAACCATTTCTCGCACTTATTTAATTTTAATTTTTTATATATTTAAACAACCAGTGGGTTGTCCCCCAACAGGCCAGAGCCCAACACGGGGTTTCTATAATAAAGGACAAACACAAACATCCATGCCCCAAGCGGGATTCGAACCCGCGACTTGCTTATGTAAGTCGTAAGGCATTCTGTAATCGAGATATGACATGAGCGGGAACGCGAGCAGTGGTCATGATGGACGCGTCGTCAGCGAACAGATACAGCTTGCATTTTGTAAATGTTGGTAAGTCATGGATGAAAAAATTGAAGAGTGCAGGGCCAAGGACAGAACCCTAGGGAACACCAGCTTTGACGTCACACGGGTTTGACATGGAGCAGCCAACCTTTACACGAAATATCCTGTTCGACAGAAAGGATCTAATCAAGGCAATAAGATCGTCCGGAAATCCACAAGTAATCATTTTGTGTATTAGGCCTTCGTGCCAAGCCTGATCAAAAGCTTTTCGGACATCTAAAAACACAAGACCACCATATTTAGCGCAGTTTAGAGGAGTGTTTAAATCTGCAACAAGCCTCCAGATCTGGAGTTGGCAGGAGTGACTTGGTCGAAAGCCGAATTGCTCTTTACGAACAAGATTGTTAGCCGCACAAAAGTCGTTAAATCTCTTAAGAATGATGCGTTCAAGCACTTTTGATAGCATAGGTAACAAGCCTATAGGCCTATAGCTGACAGGGAGAGCAGGGTTTAGACCAGGCTTCGGTATGGTAACGATTACAGACTCTTTCCACTTGACAGGAAAGTAACCATGTCTCCAGCAGTCATTCATGGCCCTGGTAATAGTCGCAACAACATTAGGAGGTAAGTTCTTGAGAGTGCTATTACTGATGGAATCGATACCTGCTGCTTTCCTGCTTTTAAGATGCTTGATGACATCGGAGATTTCGTGAACACCAATAGTGTCCTCACAGGTAGAAATACGATGAGTGAGCTCGTATGCGATACATCCATCGTTGACAAGACGAATATTTGGGAAATTATCCGGGTTGTCCTCACCAGGAGTGGTAAATTGTTTAACCAGGGATTCGGCGATCAGTTGAGCTTTATCTTGATCACCCGTGACAGCATTGCCATTTGCGGTAAGCAGCGGTGGTAAGTTGATGGGTCTGTTTCCTTTTAGAGCCCTTACAGTACCCCACAGCGAGTTCTCCTGGACTGACAGGGACTTTAGCTTTTCGCTTCATCTTTGATTACGTAATGATTTAACCTCTTCCTGGACCTTGCGAGCTAGCCTGTTGTATTTCGTCTTGAAGAAGGGAAGTCGTTTACGCTGCCATAACCTTCTATAGGAATTTCTTTCAAGTATGAGACGCCTGATGTAAGTAGGGAGGTCGAGATGTTCAGGA
>JAHWFO010019310.1:0-11445 GCA_023313115.1 Rhysida immarginata | reverse complement strand
TGGAACCATTAATCGCCACACATGATGCGGCCGAAACATACAGTGCGGAAATAATTGTGGCAAAAGTCCGAAGACGAAGATGACGAAACACTTCAAAGAGGAACTCGTGGTTCACTTTGTCGAAAGCCTTTTCCTGGTCAAGGCTTAAAACGGCAAGAGTTTGCTGACGAGCACGCGCCTCTTCCATCACACACCGAATCGTAATTAGATTATCGGACATCCTGCGCGATGGAATTGAGCAGGATTGACCGGGATTGATGAAATCTTCGGCGAGAAATTTCAGTCTTTGTTGGAATACACCAGTGGAGACCTTGTAGTCGGTGTTAAGGAGGGTTATTGGCCTCCACTGGGTAACAAGCTCTGGATTTGGCACCTTGGGGAGAAAAATAATTTTCCCCACAGTGAAGTCCGATGTGATGGAAGACGGGTCTTCAATAATCGAATTAAACACTTGCACCAGGAAAGGGCCAAGAAGTTTCCATGTCGCATTGTAGAACGAGTATGGTATGCCATCCATACCCGGGCTGGACTGATGACGGCCGTCCGCTGACAGGAACTTCTTGACTTCGTCTTCGGTGAAGGGACGAGAGATAGACAGGTCAGCATCCTCAGAAAAAGGTCTTAGCGCCTCGATCCACTGCTTCGTTTCGACTGACGGAATGATTGGGTTGTCGAAAAAGGATGAAAAATGGGCGTGGAAGGCTGACAAGATGTCGTGGTCAGAACTCACTTCCCCATTTTCCACCACCAATCGATGACAACGTTTTTTGTTGGCACGACGTCTCTCCTCGGCGAAAGCGGCAGATGATAAATTCCTGACGTCAGTCGCCCAGGAAAGTTTGGCTCTGAGCGCTGCGCCAGCCGCCTTCCGGATCATTAGAGCGTTGATCTCACTCTTCACCTGACGAATCTCCATCTCGAACTCCTCCTTTGGGGTGGATACTTGGAGGAGCCGGAGGATCTCTTGTAGCATGAGGAGATGACGACGTCGGCGACGAGCAGCATCTAACCCAATCTTCCGAAAGAACCGTTTGATCTTAGTTTTTAGTTCCAACCACGAGGCAAGCGTAGGAGGCACGTTACGAAGGTGTTTGTTGACGAACTGAGCGAACGCACCCTGGTATTCCTCTTCGTCGAGCAGAGAAACATTTAGGAACCACTTGCGATGGACTGCAGAGCCTGCGGATGATGCTGAAAATGGAGGATTCCATGACCACATGATGGCACTGTGGTCGGAGAATGAGCATGGAATTACCTCCATTTTACCCGGCGTACCAACAAAAGCATTGTCGACGAGAAAAAGGTCTAATCTTGATGTAGTGGGCCCTTGATGGAAAGTAGCCCCAATGTGATTACTCTGTGGATTGTGTGTCCATAGGTCGAACAATGCATTTTGTTGGCACAGACGATACACATGGCCAGACGAGAAGATGTTGTTGTCGTCTGGATGGCAGTTCAAATCTCCAGCAATCACCACAGGCAACGATGAACACAAAAAGTTATTTAAGTCTGTGAAAAACGTTGGTTTCTCTGCTGATCTACACGGTGCATATACATTAAGCAATCGGAAATTGACACCAGATGTTGAAATGTCCAAAGAAATTACCCTGCACTCGCAGTCATATACACAATTCGACACCAGAATGGAGGGGTTGAAGATAATGGAGGCAACCCCTTTCCCATTTGGCGACGAAGAGTTGATGAAGAATTGTCCGTTGTTATATTGACTTCGAAGGCCCGGAAGATCGTAGCACTGTTGTGAAGTGGCGAGCTTTACTTCTTGAAGTAATAAGATGTCCGGCCTGTACAGGGCAATGAACGATGACAACACCGATTGCTTAAAAGAGGAACCCAGAGTACGCACGTTCAGGGAGATGACCTTCATTGAGGATTTTTAATGGCGCACCTGCTGACCTGTATCCAGTTGAGACTTGGGCTTCCCAGATGATACGGGAGGCTCCGTCGGTCTTCTCATCGGAGATCGCAGACGACCTGATGAAGAAGAAGGGCTGCGCTGGTGACTCGCGCGGCTGTCTCTCTCGGATGAAGAAGTTGCATGTCTCTCGTCCCTGTTGCCACGATCCCGCCTGGACTTTTTCTTGCGGGGACTCCTCGTTCTCACAAGAAGATCCTGCTGTTTCTGCGCTGATGGAAGCGAGGTCCCAGCAGAAGATGTCATCCTAGAAGGTGACGACGTATGCGTAGACTGCGCAGGCTGTGAAGATGATGACAGCACTGGTGGAGGAAGAGGTGGAAATTCCTCCACTGAGAAGGCAGAATCTGCTCCTACGTCATCCACACCAGAAGCTTCGTCTTCACCCATCGACACATCCAGAGATGACTGAGGAAGAGGCGTTATCTCTGGGAGCTTGGAAGGAGACGATGATGACCTCTCCCTCCTAGGCTCCGAAGATGTAGTTGGAGTCGACGATGATCGAGATGGTGGCGGGATCATCTCCTTCTGCACCTCCGGAAGAGTCGAAAGAGCCGTTGTAGACTGGCTCTTTTGCAAGGTGGATGACGGCGACGAAGCTTTGGTTGCCACTGTAGACTTGGCCGGTGATGACATCAGGGGTTGTTGCTGGGACGACATTCTTGAAGGCGACGATGGAAGATCTGCTGGTGCTGCAAACACCCTCTCCTGGCACTGGTGAAACTTGCTTACAAGGCGATTGCAAGCATCGCAATGCTTTAGAAGAGGGCAGTCTTTCCGGACGTGAGACGTTTTCTTGCAGTACCAGCAGCACTGCCTTTGACCCTTGTAAGATACACGAACTTTGTTGCCGTGCATTACAAGGTTTTCAGGAATGTCCCTCTGAAGGTTCATCTCGACTACGAGGTCACCAGTCCTCTGCAGAGGAGAGTCCGGGTGCGTTGGATACCCGACTTTTTTGACCTGACCGTAGTCTGACATGTAGCGCTTCAGGTAATCTTCCTCCATCAGCGGCGAAGCACCCCGGATAAAGATGGGCAGATATCCGGGCTCAGCGTAGACCAGGCGGACGGTGGTTTGTCCGACCTTAACAAAGTCCGCAGACACGATGCGGTCTGCAATGTTTCGCTGTCGGCAAAGCATCCTCCATTCGGTTGGAGAAAGTCTTTGCACGACAGAAACAGCAGGATCGCCCGAAGGCAACACAGGCGGGATGTCCGTCTTAGCATAGATGGCTTTCATAAACATACCGACGGCTAATGGACCGTCGGTAATCATAAGGACCATGTTCTCCATGGCTTGAAGTAGAGAAAGTTCGGGGGGGGGGGGATGAAACCTCCCCCGGGGTTACCGGGGGGAGGGTCCCTTAAAGTCACAAAGTTACTCACGCACGCGCAGGAGATGGCTGGTTGCAGCGTGAGTAATACTAAGTCCAGGAAATGAAAAGTCACACAAACACTAACACAATTCCAGCTTCACTTATTTTTGTTAGGAGAGCTGATGTAGTCGGTTCCGAGACCGAGCTGATACTGCCTGAACTTACCATTTTTAGTTAACAGCAAACCTACTAGAATAAACAAAAATATTTAAAATATCACGTACCGCGTGATAGAATTTCCGAGTTCTTGGAAAGGAAAAGATAAGTTTGCTCCAAGAAAACGAGCTATTTAATATAACGATGACTGAACAATGGCAACAAAGAAAAACGTGAAACTTTTAACAATAGCGGTGACGACGAACCTCAGGGGAAGAAAAGATAATTAACGAAAATCGTAAAAAAATAAAATTTAAAATTTCTCCTAGAAATTAAATTTTCTAAATCACGAAAAAACTATACTGAAAAAGGAACAAAGGTTTCTCAAAATCTAAAAGTTCCTGAAAGCGCGTTCTAAGGAAAACATGTATAAGGTACGGAAAAGAGAGAGAAGAATATTAAATAATCAGGTCTGAAAAAGCAAACGGTAGATATCATTTTTAAAAAAACGCGTCATTATTAAAAGACGACAAGAGAAGACATTGAGCTCACGCACGAAATAATTCTAATAAACGGAATTAGGTAAACATAAGAATTCCAAACGCATTACTAAAAGCCTTGACGGAAAAATTAATATAGTCAAAAGATCCTCAAGCGACCAAAGTAAAATTTTCTATGGGAATAACAACCTAAGACGAGCGACATCCCAATAGAAGTCAAAAGACATGGGGAAACTCGCCTTATAACGGTAATCAAAATATAACCCAAGAAAAAAAAGAGAAATGACGCGAAGAAAAAAATTGACATTTTTAATTTCCCAGGCGAAAATTATCATTAACCCGTAAAATTGACGCTAACCGAACGCGTCGAGTATTCCCTTTATAATAAAAAAACGCGGAGGGGGAATACGGTAACCTCCGTTTATAAAAAAAAATAGTAAAGCGAAAGGTGAAAAATAGTGGATTACCTACACCGATAGACATGGGAGCTGCAAAAGTCAAAGGGTCAATAATGGGTGACCGGAATCAGGAATATCGATAAGTCATGGAGGGTTAGAAACACGACGTTGGGAGAGTCTGCGAAAAAAGATAAAGATAGCAGAAAAGACTATCGTAAAACGTCGAAGACAAAAAAAAAATTTTAATACTGTAGAGGGTGTAAAGGTACGCAACACTTCCTATGTGCATGTCCATCTGCACTGTTTAGTTTAGTTTTGATTGGTACACTGGGGTCGGAATTACGGGGGTGGGATTCAGAGAGGACAACATATCTATGTGCTTTTTAGGTACATAAAGGCGTGGAATTCAGTATCCAGATTCCTCTAGGCAAGATCTACATTACTATGGAGTTTAGGCCCAGGTGTTCCATTGGAGTCGGATTTGCAGGGGTGGTAGTTAAGTGGTCTTTAGAAATATGCCAATATATGGCTTTTGATATATCATACGTTCGGAAATGATGAGCAAGGAAAGGAAATACGAGCTTTTTTACATTTTCTACATATTACGTTCGAGAAAATTAATTTTTGTTTAAAATACTTGGGGAGAGGTATAAAGTGTAGATAATTGGGGTAAAATAGATTACTTCAGGATCCGCTACTTGCCTTACCCTACTCGGGGGGGGGGGGGAAATTTTTTTAAATAAATGTATAAATGTATTTCTCCTTCAATGCTAAAGCTCCTCCTTGGAATGTTTACAAGATTTTATTAAGGTATGCAAGCTTAATATGAAAAAAGGTTTAGAGAAAGAGTGTGTAAAGATTTGTAATTTTAAACGAGATTATCTGTACACGTGCAAGTGGTCATAAGACGTGATCACCATTAACAGGGGGCTTCGCTAATCACATGGATCAATATTGGTTTTGGTCTTAAGTTCAGGGATTCGATTCCTTCTCCTCACTAGAGAGTTGAGTAGCGTCAAAGTTTCACTTCATCTGATTGAGTGATAATGAGGAACGGCCTTTGCTCATCAACGATATTTATTAGGGTGAGTTAAAGAACGAAGCATTAGAGTTGAATTTTACTAAAGCTACAGTCTACGCGAGTCGTTATTTTTAGTTCGAAATTTTTCATTTCAAGATCGCACAATTCTTTTTTTATTTCATCTATTTTCTCCTCTAACTTTTCACTCATCGTGCTCTCTCCACCTAATGATCGCCTGATTTGGTATTGTGTGGTCGGTCGAAAGTGGCTGACTTTGTGGTGACCTCTTCCTAACCCCAAATGCGTGAGATTGACTCGAATCAAAGATTTTCGATGCTTCCTAACAGCGTTCAAGGAATGCTAAATGTACCCGAAATATACATACATAAATTATATTTCTTATATTATTTTATATGAAAATTGCACGAATACTATATAGAAATCTATATTTCATTGTTGCTAAAAGCAAAAGGATTGAAAAAAGTAAATGTTGTTAAAGATTTAAATTTAAATGAGTTCAGTCTCCTTTTAATGGGGAAAATCGTGAATTAATAAAAACAAAAAAATAAATAATAAATAAAGTCACCAATCTTGAAGAAACTTGTGAGATGGAAGAAAACTCAAAGGATGTAGTCTATTGAAGATGTTGTTGATAGTAGAAATAAACCCAGTCTATTGAGGATGTAGATGAAGTCTTGTGCAGATAATGTTGATAGGGGAAAAACGATAATCTTAAAGGAAGTATTGGTTTTGAAATACAGATGAAATTTTGAAGAGGGTGATCCAAATATTTGGGATAAAATTTATATCAAAAAACGTTTTCGAGAATTTTTCTCATCATCAGTTGGATTAAATATTTTTGAATGGTGAAAACAGTTGAAATAAGAATTTAGCAATTGATATAAAGGTGAAGCTAAGTTGGTTGTAATTGTTGTTTATGATTGTTGGCTATTGTATATTAGGGTGATTGTTGTTTAAAAGTAGTGTCCATTTATTGTTTATCTCTATTGATGGTTTGGCTAAATTTTTGTTATTTGTAATGATATTTATTGTTTCTTTAATTAATCTTTTTTATATTTTTCTTCTTTTCCAATGATTTTTGTATTATTCCAATCTGGTGTGTGGTTTTCTTTGATACAATTACCGTATTTACCCGAATACAAGTCGACCCTGAATTTAAGACGACCCCCTATTTTAAAGAGCCTTCCTAAGAATTTTTTTAAATTTACTTACCGGTACTATTCCATGCCATCCCTGTCTTCATCATCATCATCATCATCACCACCACTGTCTTCACTTGTGCTGCTGCTTTCTTTGTTTGGACCCTCTTCCCATAAAAGGTCATCTTCAGTGCCATCCATGGCATTGGATATGCAGCACTTTTTGAATCCGTTCATAATGGATTCACTGGAGATCCTCCCCCAAGCTGTAAGGATCCATTCCCCCAGGATGGCTATTGAGGGTTTTTTTAGTTTTCCACCTGGAGTAAGGGCATGATCTCCTTCAAGAAGCCAGTCATTGTAGAGCTGCCGCAGATTATTTTTGAAGGGCTTGTTCACAACAACATCCATTACTTGGAGTTGTGAGGTCATGCCTCCAGGAATTATAACAAGGTCTGAGTTGAGTTTTGAGATCAGGTCCTTTACTTCTTGAGTGATGTGTCCTCTAAATGAATCCAGCACTAACATGCCCCTCTTGTTAAGCAGTGAGCCTGGTCTTCGATTCCAAACAACCTTCAACCAATCTAGCATCAAGTCATTTGTCATCCAGCCTTTTTCCTGGCATCTGAAGATAAGGCCTGCAGGTAACTTCTCTTTTGGCATGGTTTTTCTTCTTATTATCACATAAGGAGGCAGCTTCCTGCCGTCGGCTAGAGCACACAGCATGACTGTAATCCTTGCCTTCTCGTTGCCAGTTGTTTTAATTAGGACACTTTTTGCACCCTTTGCGTTAACTGTCACATTGGACGGCATGTCAAAGTAGACGGGCGTTTGATCGGCATTACCGATCTGGCCAAGCAAATAATCATGTTCTCTTCTTAGTTTTATTACGTGACGCTGAAATGCGATAATTTTTTCAGCATATGCTCCGGGAAGATGCTGTGCTAGCGTTGTTCGACGCCGCAATGAAAGTCCTGCTCTCTTCATCACTCTTACACGCCAGCCCGTACTGGCTTTGAATGTCACGCCTGGTTGTAGATGTTGTCGCTTTAACTCTAGTGCCTTCATCCGTATTACCTCCCGCGTGATGGGGAAGCCTTCGTTTCGTTTCTCTGTCACATAGTGAATGACTTGCTGCTCCAAATCAGGAAATCTTCCCTTCTTAGGCCCGCTAAAATATTTGCGAGTTGAATTGGCATTCTTTAATTGATCTTTCATTTGACGCCACTTGCGAACGTTTGCCTCCGAGACTCCAAATTTTCTTCCTGCCGCGGAGTTATTCGTGGCCTCTGCTTCATTTATAACCATTACTTTAAAGTTTGCATCGTAACTTCTGCGACAACCAGTTGTAAACTGCGAACGTGTGGAGACACGTCTTTCAACTGAATCTGTAGTCGGATTCATTTATCATAGACTGCATAGATTGCTTAGAAAATTACCGTACTGATCTGCACTCTGTCCGGCATAAGTTTAAGTTGCGCTGTAAAAAATGAAACAAGAAAAGGTATTCCTCCGCAAACTGATTGTATTAACTGTCGCTGAAAAAATTGCTTTACACACTTACCGGTTTCTTCCAACTCTGCTTTTAAATTTCACAAAATTTGCAATTCATAATAATTCGCTGTACTTAGGCGATGATTTTTTGGAATTGTCATTTATAGAGAACTACTTTTCACCTAAGCGTCGGGAGACAGAAGTTTTAAGGCGCAATCAGCCAATGACGCTGAACTGATACACGTGCCAGCGCTGACACGTGCTTATGTTTACATCCACACAACCTAAGCCGAACGGATTATGCTAATGCATTTACTGAAAGCAACTTGCGATTATGTTTAAATTAAAGTCGTTGTTGAGTCTACATTTTATAGTATTGGCTGTCGTGCATTTTATTTTCAGCTGCATATGCGGCCATTTTTAGGTCGGCGAAGTTTTCTTTGGCAGACGGCTGTGTACCATGCAACGTAAAAAAAAAATTGACCTTGATCGGGAACAACGGTAATCCTTAATCTGCGATTTTAAGACGACCCCTATTTTTTGACTTCTCATTTTTGGAAAAAAACCTCGTCTTGCATTCGGGTAAATACGGTATTTACTAAATGGTTGTTTTTGTCTTTGTGGCGAAGTGCTCTTTCATGTTCTTTTAATCCTATTTCTAATTGTCGTTTAGTTTGACCTGTGTAGATATGTTCACAATTTTTACATGGCATTTGATAAATTATATTTCTAGTGTTCCATTTTTCTTTATTATTTTGATATATTTCTTTGAAATTGATATTTGTGCTATTATTTTGATTGATTGTTGTTTTTAGGTTGGTGGTGGTTATTAATGTTTTAGTAATGTTATTTGTTATTTTTGGTATGATTTTTATGTTTGGTATTTGTTCTAATATTTTTTTCTGTTTGTGGAAAATTTTATTATTGTATTGTATTGAATATCTTTTTTGTTGTTCTTGTAGAATTGGTATAGTTTTTGTTGTATTGTTTGTAAACGCATCTATTAAAATTTTGTCTGTTAAAGTTATTGGATATTTGTTTTTTAATAGGTTCAGTTTAAGTTTTTTTAAATTTGTAGGAATATATTTCGGGGATGTGAGATTTTTTATTCTTTGTAAATATTGTTTAATAGTGTTAATTTTTGGTGTGTGGGTTGTTGTGATAAGTAATGTGGTATGTTGTTACCTTTTGTTGGTTTTTCATATATCTCAAAATCTAGATTATTTTCATTTTTTATAATGTTTATATCTAAAAATGTGATACGGTTGTTGGTCATGCTGTTGTGTGTAAATTTTAAAGGATATCGTTCTTCTAATAGGTGTATTAATATTTCTATTGGTTTGTTTGTTATGACTAGGATGTCATCTACATATCTCATTATCTGCACAAGACTTCATCTACATCCTCAATAGACTGGGTTTATTTCTACTATCAACAACATCTTCAATAGACTACATCCTTTGAGTTTTCTTCCATCTCACAAGTTTCTTCAAGATTGGTGACTTTATTTATTATTTATTTTTTTGTTTTTAATAATTCACGTTTTTCCCATTAAAAGGAGACTGAACTCATTTAAATTTAAATAAATCATTTAAACTCCTTAGATCAATAGTTGTTACAGATTGTTTAGAAATGTATTTTATTTTTAAAATAACAACGATCGTCAAAATTATTTCCTTTACCGAGTGGTTATAATTAAAGTTCCCCATTTCCGCGCGGGCAGAGTTATTGCACGGATAGTGATAAAACTTTGTATATAGGCAATGCAGAGCATGGGGAAGAGAATTCCAACAGAAAGTTTATTAGTGTATACGGTTGCCACCAAGAGCAATGAAGTTAATTTCTAGAAAGCTGGTGAAAAATTTTCTCACATTATTACATATTACCAATTTCAAAATTTGTTTACCCGTTTGGGAATATGGCTTACAAAAATCAGAACACTGTGGATGTTGTTGTTAGTTAAACGAGTGCCATTCATTTAGAAAAACGTTAATCGTCGCATTTTTCTGTACAACTTTACGTTAAATATTATTATTATTACTAGCAGAGGACCCGGCGTTGCCCGAGATAATTACGCTTGCAGGTAAGCAGAACAACCTCAAAGAGCTAAACAGAGCTAAACAGGATATCATTTGTCCGCCATTTATTATCCTTGACAAAGCCGGGAATAAATGGCGAAACTAGTTGGAACTCCTGATGTCCCTCTGTTATACTGTAAGGCCACCACCTGTTTAGTTAATAGGAACAGTATTATGATCCATCCATCCACTGATATAACCTCAAAAAGCTAAATTAATCCTCCAAATTGGTTAAATAATAACTCAATCACTACAATATAGAGCGAAGAGACTACCCATTCTAAGAAAAATCCGAAAGACAGGAATTTACCTCTTCACTGAAAAAATCCATTCTAGGTGATATACCGGGACTTGATTTACCGCAAAAAAATTTTTTAAAGGCTCACAATGGATGGACCTCTCCAAGGATGCCTTCTAGTCTAAATAATTTTTTACTCACGTAATCTTGCTTTAGATGTACACTTGATGTTGTTGCAATTTCCTTTCATCTTTCGATGTTTTAAAGCAAAAATTGGCCATTCATCACTTTGTGTAGTCTAGCGGTCGCCTATTCTTCTATTTACTTGCATACCATTTGCTTACAGCACGGAGCTAAAGGAGTCTATTTACTTCCTCTATCGTCTTTCACTCTTTCTCAATACTCTGCTAACTCATTATCTCCATTACTGATCATTTTTAAAGATTTTCAAGAAATTGTTAAGTACTAAGAATTCTCTTTTCTAAGAAAAGCCTGAATAACAGGAATTCTATGCATTGAATTCTATATTGCACAAACTTTGCCTTGCATTGTTGGTCATGAGACATATATTATTGATCCTTGCATAGTGTTGGTGCATTGCGTGTTAACACCATTGTTGATACCTTGTTGTTGCACAAACTTTTATTTGCATTGTTGGTCATGAGATATATATTGTTGGTCCGTGCAGAGTGTTTGTGAATTGCGTGTTGACACCATTGTTGATACTTATTGTTGCAAAAAATTTGTCCTGCATTGTTGAACGTGAGATATTTCTCATTAATATGCCCTGCCATAAACATAAATATCGATTTTTTTAAGAATAATTATTATTTTTCGAAATCTGAGGTAGACAGTGACCTTCCTCATGCTTTGAAGGTCATGTATGCGAAATTTTATCAATATCGGAATAAAACTGTAGATTTCTATAAAAAAACAAACAAACAAACAAACCCACAAACAAACCCACAAACAAACATCCTTCTTTATATATATAGAAGACTAGCAAAGGTACCCGGCGTTGCCCGGGATAATTACTTGGATGTAAACAGAACAATCTCAAAAAATTAAATTAAATTTTGCAATATCTTAAAAATAAACACATGAAAATGCTTAGTATTAATACAGTAAAAATTCTTAATGAAAATTTGA
>JAHWFO010019309.1:0-15222 GCA_023313115.1 Rhysida immarginata | reverse complement strand
TGATCTGTGAGGGGTGTCCGGATATTTTTGATCATATAGTGTATATCAGGCTACCCACTGCAGCGGCATGAGCCGCAGTTTACTAATACTGGGATTTTAAATATGTAAGAGCCACAACTGATAATCCAGGAGTTTATGGTACTATAACTCACAGCTACTCTCAAGCACTGACTCGTTCAAGTACAGTATTTAGTTTTATAACTATCCCATGATCTGTCCTGGAACACCTACACTGATACTTAGTTGGTTACGTTCAGTAAGAATCGGTTGAACCCTTACTGCTATCTAATCATTTTTTTTTTTTTAATTGTTAACAATTTTTTTTCTCTTTTTAATTAATAATTTCAATTATATCTCAATTGTTCATTTGTATTTATGCATTTGTTTTATTGTTTACCAGCCCCAGGTAGATACCATCACAAATAAATAAATAAAATAAAATAAACTCTGCAGCAAAATTACATGGCATTTTACTGTTTTATATTAAAATTTAAAAAATGAGAATTTTCATCCGCTAAACAAGACTTGAGGAACATTTTACTTTGCTAATGGAAAAAAAGGAATATTGTGATATCTAAGTTAACACTACAGATAAATTGTTCATAGTAGATTGTGCTGCCTGAAACCACATTAACCCACTCAAAACATTTTAAACACCATCCATGACTTATTTCAACAAAATAAAATTCTGTACAATTAAATAAGTGGAAAAACTGTTTTTAATCATGTTTTAATTTGCAATCTGTGCATTTCCATTTTGGAAATGTTCTTTAAAATTTGACACATTTTAAATGAAAAACATTTTTGCATTCGACACATTCAATTACAACACCTGTTTTTTGTCCTTGACAGGGGCATGTTTTATTAACCAATGAAAGCTGGTTTTCGAGTTTTTTGGAAATAATTTCTGGATAAATGAACTGGAAAAAAAATGATAAGTGTTCTAATGAAGTCTCCCAAAATATTTGATTAAATTCAATCTGCTCACAGATCACATCACCACCGACATACGTGACAAAGAAGCACTTCTCGACATTTGTGATGGCCATTTGTCCCTGAATCTGGGCCTAATAAAAATGATCCTCTAGTAGTTTTAAGTTTGCATCAAGGAAACTATGTGTACCACTGTAAGGACACTTGATCTCTAATAGAGATATTCCACAGCAACTGCATTCTAGTAACCCATCAGGTGTGGCAGCAAGAAATGCTGTGTCCTTATCGATAAATAGTCCAGTATCATTCAGTTTCACATTACTAGGTTTCTGAGATATTTTCTTCAGGAAGATTTGTTTGGCTTTGCTCTCGTTTTCTTGGCCCCACTTGATACTACACACTTTGGGAGTTTCAGTATACTGCATGATTTCTGCAATGATGCAGTTTTAACCCGTTTTACATCTTAAAACACATCCAAAAAGTGAAGCAGTAATGCGTCCTTTGTGTTGTTGCAGCCAGAGATCACAGTCTCGTTGATCCCTTGTAGCTATTTCTATTATATCTATTTCTTCATCAGCCATCTTGATGTATGTGATGAAACTAGTTTGAAATCTGAAGTATTTAATGAACTATCTTGAAATGTCCTCACTTTTTCAATAAATGATGCGGGATCAATGGATATATCGGAGGTAATCTGTTTCACTGGCTGTTTCAGTTTCCTCGCTATCACTCAAGGTGACCTGAAGAAATGTTATCTTCTTTCCAGTGGTCTGAAAAGTAAAAGAACATTTAAAAATTAATATGCAAGATAAATAAAATTAATATAAATGAAATTAAATAAAAAAAAATAAAAATAAATTTTTAAATCATACTTTATAATCATTCTGCATGTTAAAAACTTACCTGCAGGCTGTCAATAACAAAATTTTCATCTTCTGCTGTAGGGTTGGAGACTCTAATTTTTTTGGAAATGTTATTTTCATCTTCCAAGAAAGGACTTTTCAAAGTTTATGTTACAAACTCGTGCAGGTTCCACCTGCAAACCAAAATACATGCATTACTATTCTATGTATCTTTATGAATAACATTTTACAAAAGAGACTTTTTTTAAACTGCAAGATACTCACATCTCGGCTGAATTTATTCCATGAACATGGAAGTGATATGCAGGATGGCTTGGATTGTTTGATAGTAGCCTCGACTGTTAACAATAATGCCCCAAGATAACTGCAACTCTCCCCTAACCTGAAATTTTGAAAGTAAAATTTTATAAGAAAAATTTAAAATTTCTTGTGAAGAAACAGGAGACACAAAACCTAACTGACCACAAAAAGTTAATATTTATTAGCATAGATGTACATTTTTATGCAAAGAAATGTATTTCTATTTATTTCTTTAAGATATAAATATTTATCTGGGGCAATAAATGTCAACTGTATTGTGATCAAGTGGATTTTGTGTATTTTGTTTCTTCATGCAGTAAGCAACTTAGACCCCCAGAGGTTTATTTATCCTTATTTATTAAATTTCATTTTTAAAAACTGAAATTGTCTCAGCTTGGAAGAAGGAGAGTACTACAGCATACTTACCCAACCATACATGTGCAATGACCACTTAAATCAGCCATCCATTTTGACCACCGACCATGGATATTGGTAACTTTTCTTTTGACCGGATTGAATTTTCCCTTTTAACATGCAAATCCGTTCATAAAAAAATTATTTTCATTGAAAACTTTGGATTACGAGCGAACACGTACTGTAAAAGTTCAGAATAGCGTCCCCTAATTTTCTCGGCTGACATCGATCAGCCCCGTCGCATTTATGCTTCTGAATTTATTATTGTAACATATCTAATTAATATAGAAATGATTTATCATATTATCAAAATTATATTTTAAGAAATATATGCAGGAAAAAAATCACGAAAGTTCCGTGAAAATTAGGGATGCTACTCTGAACTTTTCCACAGTAATTTTAGAAGATTTATTAATCGGATCTAAAGTGATATTTAATAATATTTCTTACCTGTAATTCATTCATCCAATAAACGACGATTTCCTTAACTTTCCCACTCACTAGATAGTTATAACTATCTATGGATAGAAAGCTTTTCATTTGCTGTTTCTTGTAATGACAACTTCGTTCTACGAAGAAGCCATACACATCGGCAAACGTTATCGGAGGCCAGGAGTTAACATCGTTCCTGAATAAATAGTCAGCAACGACTTCATCCATCGGATCGGGCAGTTCATATCCATTATACATGAGCTTTTCTTTATATCGGTTCTGACTATCATCGTCTAAGTTTTTAAAGTAAACGCTAGACATTTTGGATGATTATACTAGTGGTGATTATAGATGCAAATGATAGCTTGAACTGGTTTGAACACACGTGGCAGGCAGGAATCCGGAAGTTCGTTGGGGTGAAGGAAGGCTTCGTCACATGACTTCCTGTTTCGCGCTGTTTATTTATCTAAACGGTCAATAGGGTAAACAAACAACACCCTTGTTATGCAACACTTAAGTTTCTGTTCATAATAAGAAATTGTGTGCAACACTTAAGTTTCTGTTGACAGTTTACTTCAAAACTTAAACCAACAACTAATATGTCACCTCTATCCCAAAATATATAAATTCCTAAATTACAGATAATAACAAAAGGTGTGACATGATATGTGACAATATCGTTATTTATTACTTATTTATTATTTATTTTAATTTTAACAAGATCTTTATGATTATCATATATTGAAATTCATGCCAGATATACAAGAATCATATCTTACTTTCTTTTAAAATTCGCTAGAAAGTGTGCATGTGTGCCCTGGGGCGCGTGGATGAAGGTGCCAAAATGTACCCACAACAACAACCCACACCCACGTGCAGCAGGAGAGGGTTGTTTCGACTTGCGAGGGGAGGTGTTACTTGGGCAAGGAGCAGAAGCGAGTTAAGTAAAGAATAGGCATTTAATTCTTAGAAAACAAATAAATGTACATATAATTAAAAATAAGTAGACTGGGGCCCCAAAGAAAAATACTTGAATAACATCAAACTTTAAAATAATCCACTCCCAATTTGGGCTATTACACAACCACTAACCAGTTAAAGACAACTCATTGGTCCATACTGATGCTAAACAAATGCATACGCTGGCACATGAGCTGTCACAAGCGGAAAGACACCTAGGCACAACCAGCACATAAATGCACAATTGCGAGGGCTGACAACTACCACATCTCCACTGGACCTTCTGAGCCGTGGGTCGAATAGGGAGGGGAAAGCCACAGGAAGGTGTTATGCTCTCCTTGGCTGAGACCCAACCTCAGTTTTATGCAATAACACAGCACTGCAGGAATGGGGGAAAAGGGGAGAGAGCAGTATCCCTGATATCAACAAACTTGACACTTCAATGCCGACGACACAAACTCAACTATTTCCCCTCCTACTCGCCAGTAAGAGCTACAATTACCACACCCATCAGTTGTCAGAACTCCGTAAATGGACTGATTTAAAAAAAACAACAAACAGAATAACAAACTGTTCCGCTGTGCCTAATCTGATGACGCTCAACACACAGTCTTATGTGCTCAGCTCCGCTTCACAAGATCCCAGGCAGTCGGCCGGGTAGCATTGGAGAACGTTTGAGAGCGTGAACAAAAACGAACTTTTTAGCGCAATAGCTGCTTGATCAAGAAAAAGAGAGCATATAGAATACTTGTAAAACAGAGAACAAAGCTTGGACAAGATCAACATCAGCCATTGTTGCAGCCTCCCTAAAATAATAATTGCCAAACGATCTGACAATTACAATATAAAAACATTAAAATTAAATAACACAAACCATTTTCAAACAATCGCAAACAAACTCCACCATACAACACCAAGCCACCACACCCACAACATTTAGTATATACAACAGACAAAAACTGCAGAAATACACAGAATTCCTAACACACTCAAAAACACACACTGACACCAGTCACATATGGTACTCCTTAAGAATAAAAGAACCAAGTTCTTTTATTCCCAAGGGCCGCACACATACCATAAACAAAACATGCATGCAAACTTTCATTCGAGCAACATACAAAACTCAAGATTATGTCCACTGTCAAAGGGGGACTTGCTCCATAAAAATAGAAAACTGCCCTCAGCGTTCCACTGGGCTGACTTAGGCGACGCTTCTCTCTTATATCGAGCACCCCTCGGTCTCACAGTACCAATATTGACAACCCCACTGTCCTTTTTACCTACATTAAGTGTGTGATAGTCCACCCTAGGCCGACGCTGTAGATTATATCTACTCTGAGGGTGGGGACTAGCGTGTTCTGCACCAATAGAAGGGCCACGACTCACACCATCCTCACCCTCCTCTCTCTGAGCATCTGTCTGTTCCTCCACAGCTTCAGGAGAGAATGACGATCTAGGCTGAGGAGTATATCCGCGATCCCACATACCATTGTCATCCGGACTTGGCATAACCGGAGCATATTCAACTTCATCATCAACCTCTTCCTCCTCATCGTCATCATGTCCACTATTACGACCGCCCTGGCGAAACGCCACACCGCACCTCCTACGCGTTGCTCCCTGCCGTCTGTTTGGTAAAGCATAAGGCTTTAATCGATCGATTGGACTATCATGTGATCGTGACACTGACCACCTTCAATATGGTAAGTTACATCCGTAACTTTTCCTATCACATGAAAGGGGCCTAAGAATTTTGCGGCAAATTTCCTTTTTCGCCGTCCCATCCGCAGGAGCCGCACACGACTGCCAACCTCAATCTGGCGAGTTGATTTGTGCCGACTCAACTGCGCCAGTTTTCTCATGCGCTTCTCGCGATCCCGTACACTGACCTGTTGCCAGACATGGGCCAACCGGGCTACCAACTCCGAGCGGTACCGCCTCATTGCACTCCAGTTTTCTTCCTCTGTCTGTTCCTCGTTGAATTCCGACCTCCATTCTCGTGGCATCATCGGATCGAATCCGAAAAGGAGGTATGCAGGCACTTCTCCAAGGGTCTCGTAACACCGGGTGCGCAGTGAGAACAGGGCACAATTTAGCACCTGCTCCCACTCCCTAAGGTGGTCGTCGCACAACGCCCCGAATGGCCTCACAGAGGGATATATTGCACCGCTCTGCAATGCCATTCGAGGTTGGCCGATATGCGGTGGTGACTTTATGGCGCACTCCCAAATCTTGACACACCCTGGTGAAGACTTCAGACATAAAATTGGTGCCCCTGTCACTGATAACTTGTTGTGGGACGCTGTACCTGCATACCACCAATTGGATGAACGCGTTCACTACAGTGGCCGCAGACTGCTCGACCAACGGTATGGCCTCTGGGAACCTGGTCAGTACATCCGTGATTACGAGTATATACCTGCTACCCATATTTGAACGTTCAACCGGCCCAACAATATCCATAACTACTTTTTGGAACGGGTAACTAGCACTGATGCCCGGCTGCCACGGTACTCGCATGAAATTTTTCTTTGACCATTAGATAAGACATGCTTTAACATGAGCAGTGACATCATGTGCTAGTCCCGCCCAAAAATAGCCTTTGCATACTGCATGGATGGTGGCACTTATTCCACGGTGCCCATCCAACACACTATCATGGAACTGTTGCATCACATCAAGCTGCAAGGAGTCAGGGATCCATATACGCCCTCTGCTCCCCAGGTGCTTCTGCTGTCTCCATACAATTAGGCCATGTTCCTCTGAACCCCCCCCCCCCCCGTCCGCCATCGCTGCCGATCTGAACTTTAAATTGCTGCCCCCAGGAGTCCCGCTCCTGTCAACCACTCCTCACCGTCTGCCCCACCACTGCGGTCTCGCACTGCCATAACACGTCCGCCACCCATTGAGTCTGCCCAATAGGTGTTGAAAAAGACAGCTGGAATTCCTCCAGTTGTAATGACCAATGCAACGGCCGCGATTGGTGTCTCGCATTCGATTCAAGAACACCAACGGCTGGTGGTCAGTCACCACCTTAGTCGGGAACTCCAGAATAATGTGGCAGAAATGTGCCACAGCCCGAACGACTTCCAACACCTCTTTTTCAATTGTAGCATAATTTAATTGTGCGCACTTTAGTTTTTGACTAAATAATGTGATCGGGTGCATAATCCCATCCACTTCTTGTTGCAGGACGGCCCCGATCGCACTCTCGGACGCATCAGTGGCCAAAACAAACGGCAAGGAGTAGTCGGGAGAGCGGAACACTGGTGCTGTAGACAAAACATGTTTAACCTGTTCCAACGCTTTCTGGCACTCAGGGCTCCACTGAAATGCTACACCTTTCTTCGTCAGGTTGGAGATGGGGACAAGAATGTCAGACAGGTCCCGCAAGAAGGGCCGATAAAAATTTAAGGAACCAACGATGCTCCACACCTCTTTCACATTGCGGAGCTCCCTCAATTGCTGTAATACGAGCACACTATCCGGGTCGGGCTTTGATCCCTCTGCTGAGATCAGGTGACACAGGTAAAGCACCTCCCACAACCAAAATTGGCACTTAGATGGCTTGATAATCAAGCCCCTCTCACGGAACAGGCCAAACACCCATTCCAGCACTTCTAAATGTCTCTGGAACGATACGGTTGAAATGAGGATGTCGTCCAGGAACTTGTGGACCTCCCCTCCCATCATCTCTCGCAAGGAGGAAACTATATATTTCTGGAAGATATGGGAGGAGTTCTTCACTCAGCCTTGTTAGCTGAATTTTTCCCATGGGGTCTGGAAAGCATAGCATTCTTTTAGGCACTCGACCAACGGAATTTCGAGCCGAATACCGAAAAGAACCTATGCCCCCATAACTCCTCCAAAATATCTTGGATGATAGGGGCAGGGAAGTCCACCAGGCTGGTGTGCAAATTCACCTGTCGCAGGCCCAAGGTTATCCTAACTTGCCGTTTTTCTTCGGGACAACATGCACAGGTGAATTCCTTGGGCTGATGCGGGACTCAATTATGCCAGCTTGTTCGAGCTCGCAGATTTTGGCTTTGTATGCCTCTCTATAGGATTATGGCACTTTATACTGGCGCACAAAAATTGGTCCGCTCCTTGTCCACCCTTAATCCAGAAATTCCGGATTAGCAAGTCCCTGTTCGGGTGCCAGATGAGCCCTGAGCACGTGGGTGGGGGTGCCAAAAGGTACCCACAATAACAATCCACACACATGTGCGGCAGGAGCGGGTTGTTTCGACTTGTGAGGGGAGGTGTTACTTGGGCAAGGAGCAGAAGCGAGTTAAGTAAAGAATAGGCATTTAACTCTTAGAAAACAAATAAATGTACATATAATTAACAATAAGTAGATTGGGGCCCCAAAGAAAAATACTTAAATAACATCAAACTTTAAAATAATCCACTCCCAATTTGGGCTATTACACAACCACTAACCAGTTAAAGACAACTCATTGGTCCATACTGATGCTAAACAAATGCATACGCTGGCACATGAGCTGTCACAAGCAGAAAAACACATAGGGACAACCAGCACATAAACGCACAATTGCGAGGGCTGACAACTACCACATCTCCACTGGACCTTCTGAGCCGTGGGTCGAATAGGGAGGGGAAAGCCACAGGAAGGCGTCACGCTCTCCTTTGCTGAGATCCAACCTCAGTGTTATGCAGTAACGCAGCACTGCAGGAAAAGGGGAAAAGAGGAGAGAGCAGTTAACCCTGACATCAACAAACTTGACACTTCAACGCCGATGACACAAACGCCACTATTTCCCCTCCTACTCGCCAGTAAGAGCTACAATTACCACACCCATCAGTTGTCAGAACTCCGTACATGGACAGAAAAAAAAAACAAACAGAAAAACAAACTGTTCCGCCATGCCTAATCTGATGACGCTCAACAGACAGCCTCATGTGCTCAGCTCCGCTTCACAAGACCCCAGGCAGTCGGCCGCGTAGCATTGGAGAATGTTTGAGAGCGTGAACATAAACAAACTTTTTAGCGCAATAGCGGCTTGATCAAGAGAAAGAGAGCATAAAACACTCGGTTGCGACGGACTTCGGGCAACCCAAAAAAGAGAATATAGAATACTTGTAAAACACAGTTGCTTGAAACGTGTTCTATGCACGACAGCACTAATTAAAGTATTCACAAATGTGGCAACAATAAACGGAGGAGAAGGGCACATCGGGCAGATAAAATGTTTCTGTTCTGTGTTAATTTCAACTGTACTTCTCCAAAATCATGCTGATTATTTCCACAGGGAAAAAAGAATATAAAAAGGAAAGATCTCACTGTTCTTCGTGTGATAACACTGCCTAGTTCTCAACTTGGTCGCAAATTTCCGTTTTTTGCCAGGTAACAAATGAACAACGAACGCAATGTTCCATGCACAAAGATCAGACAAATTTCACTACGGTAGCGGGTATATTCATCTTTATTTTTGCATTCGTCGGAATCAATTAGCTGAATACTTAAACCCATTTTTGCTGAAAACCAAAACTAAAAAACGTCTTCTCCTCGAACATCGCTACAAACGGGGGTGGGGGAGGTAGAATGACATGCTGTTAAACCGCTTTCCTGCACGACACCAACAGAGAACAAAAAGATCGCTTTCTCCCAACAAAAGCCCTCACTCTCTGGCTTTGTTGTCGTCTCAATTTCTAGAAAAGCTGCATCAACAAAGCTTGGACAAGATCAACATCAGCCATTGTTGCAGCCTCCCTAAAATAATAATTGCCGTGACCACGCCCACAACATTTGCTCCAAAACGAACCACCCACAACAATTAGTATAAACAACAGACAAAAATGGCAAAAATACACAAAATTCCCAACACACACTGACACCAGTCATACATGGGGGCTGTCTACTGAAAACAGATTAAACCAGAAGCAATATCAAAGAATAGTACACTTGAAAATAAATTATAACACTAGTATATATTCAATGCTAAAAGAAAATAAGCAATAAGTAATGGTTAAAATTTAACCATTAAGTGAAATCATTCACGATTTTGCATTTCAATAAACAAACTGATTGTATTAGGCATGCATATATACCTGAACAACAAAAACATGAAAATCTTCATACAGCACATTGAAAGTGCAAAAGAGAAATTAACTTATTTTCAATTTAACTTTTAACCGTTGTTAAATAATTGATCCTTAATGTGTACATTGCGTTATGTTCAAAAAGTAAATTAATTTTTAATAAATCACACTACTATTTCATAGAACATAAATAAGTTTATATCAATAATTAAGATTGACTTGAATCCAATTGTGACTCATTATTTAATTTGAGTAGAGTTAAAGAAAGTTTTAAGCTATTCTCATTGTTGAAATATATATTAATTTACATTCAGCAAAACAGGTTAGAATCATAAAGAATGAAATAATGTCTAGGAGGACACTTCAACTGTCTAATGCAACAAAATTGACTACCTGTTCAAAAAATTCACAATATAAAGTTCACTAGATAAATAATGAATTCCAAGACAAAATCCACTTAGGTAATGTAATAAAATAACAAGATAATAAATAGAAATTTAATATCACTAGATACACCAATATCATATAATATGCACAATTTAAATAAATTAAAAAAATGACCTTGAGCTCAATGTTCATTCAAGAAAGAAAGATAAAACTCAATTCATATATCCTGCTTTGGGATTATGACAAGGTAACCAAAACAAATGTTTGCAGTTTAAGTAACACAGGTTACACCTCCAAATGCATTATTAGAAGATCAGGAATATAAAAGGAATTGACTAAAAATTGAATAAGGCTTAAATCTCAGAATGGTTTTGTGAAAATTTTATAGTTTGTTTTATAAATCCTAGAAACTGTTAAATAAATACATGACATAAAAACCAACTACCAACTGTAATAAGCACAAGCAGTAGTGAATAATGCTATAAATGCATTAAATTGCAATTGCTTCATTCTTAAAAGGATTATGCACTGCATATGGAGAATAAAACAATTTATAACCAAAGCCATCTCTCAAAGTGCAAGAATAAGCTAATGTATTCATACAAGTCCACAAAGCTAAATCAATGATCTATAGTCACCAAAACAGGATATATAAATTATGCAAATTCAAATATAGTATTTGTCCAATAATTCCATTAAGAGTGTGATAATAATCATATTTTTAATAAGGTAAGTCATATTTTAAGCCTACTCAAATATAAAATAAAAAGGAAATTATTCCTTTGAAAAATAAAAAAGAAAACACTGCATACTCCAAGAACAGTAAAAAAATAATTAACAAGCTAATACTGTTCAAGGGAAGATATTAAAGGCCCATACCAGACAATGAGACAGCCAAAAGGAAATATAAAAAGACAATTTTAAATTACATTTTAGGCCAAAGTGAAGAATAGAAAAAATAGATAATAGAACATTTTACAAAGGTTGCATGTCATAATTGCATGGCTGACTCATAATAAAAGCTTTTAGCACACCACCAGAAACATGGCTTGTATATAGTCCAAGTTCATTTCACAAGATGAATGATTATAAGCCTTGGAACAGAAATCCGGAGAAGCGAAATCACTTGTTTGACGACAATATTCTGTAGATCCCATTTTTAGGTTTTAAGAATGTAAAATAAAACGATCTCACCAAAGAAACACATTGAAGTGGCACAAGATGAATCTGAATCAAAGTTCCATAGGGATAATGTCCATCTCAACAGTAGAAGTGAAAATGACTAAGTCAAACTATGACTTAGTAAAAAAGACTAAGTGTAGTTTTCCATCAGGTGAAGTGGCTATTCATGGCAACTGAAGTGGCTAGAAGACACTGTTGGAACTGGAGCCTGGTGGAATGGCTCCAGAAGAGCGTCCATAATTCAAAAGTCAGGTGGGACACGCCCAGGCACGCATGTGCTTAGTAGGATGAGCAACCCCTAAGGGCTGCATCTTCTAAATTAACACCTCAAGGAGAGGCCCATTCGCCCACCGGCAGGTCATCCGATGTCGAGGGGGAATGTGAACAAAAACGAGGAAGAGTCGTAGTCCCCCCTGATAACCTTACAGAGACGTTGTGATAAAGCAACCAGTCTGTGAAACAAAGCTGGGTCCAGCCGTAGCCATTTGAGATGGAGGAAGGATATGAGATGGAAGGCACCCCTCCTCCACACAACGGAGACAGGCTAATGGGAGCCACGAAAACTGCTTGCGCGGACAAGCCACAGTTCACTGTTCAAAAAGACGATGGAAGTGGCCAGGTCCAGCTTGTATGCAACACCAGTGGAGCAGTCCATCAAGAAGCGGACTGACTGATAGGAAAAACCAGTCAGCTCGAAGTGGGAAGACAGATGATCCCAGATGGACTGCGCGAACGGGCACTCAAAAGAAAACATGTTCGATGGTCTCGATCGACCCGAAAAATTGGCAACCAGCAGATCCGATTATTCCCCACTGATGTAGACGATGGAGAGTATAAAATCCATGGTGCGGCAGGCGCCACTGGATGCTAAAGACAGACCTCTCAAAGGCAAGAGATTTGATTGCCTTCAAGATGGTTGACCAAGGATACTCAGGGTGCCATCTCACGATGTCAGAAGACGCACCCTGGATGGTCTGCTGGAAGAACCAAGATAGGCGAAGGCTTCCCCAGTCCTGCGGGTCGAGCTGCTGAAGCGCCGAGACAAAAGTCGCAAGATCTCGCTGGATGTGATGGAAGCAGTCCAGAGAACGAGAAATAATGGTCACTGACAGCGAGAAAGGAAACTGCAACCTGTTCACCTTCAAAAGAAGCACAAGTTCAGGAACAGAAAGTTGGCCCACAAAAGTGAGGGGAGAAGAAAGGCACGGATACAAGCAGCCATTCTGGTGGCGACCAAATACCGCCGAAGATCTGGTAAACCTAAGCCCCCACCAGCAGCTCTGCACGGATGGGATGGCGAGCCCTTGAAGAACCCCAAACACAGTCCACCACTGCCCTGCACATTGTCCTCCGAACAGGTATTTTGACGATAATACTGGTAGAACGTAGGAAAGAATGAACCTCGCCTTGACAAACATCTAGGTGCTAAAACGAAACTGCTTGCCAAGGTGGGAAATGCACTTAGTAATTACCTGCTGCCAGTAACGCAAGTCCATATCCGGTAGAGAAGAAAAGACGTATCCCAGCACTGTAATAAGCTCACACCACGTTATTGGGAAGGTTCGAAGATTGTAATATGCTATTAACGACTGTCCACTTCCTAATAGCGATGCCTTTAGACTTGACGAGATTGATGGAACTTCCCGTCGAAGTGCTAAAGAGATCAAAAGATTCCTTATAGATGCCCAGGGAATAAGCATCACATGCAAAAAGCATCACATCATCAGCGTAGGCCAGTGTACGGGTGTCAATTGAAGCAGCTGGCAGATCGTAACCCTGGACATCTGGGTGGCGATTAAGAAACTGCAGTAATGGCTCCAAATAGAAGATGTATAAGAGGGGGGAGATGGGACACCCCTGCCTGATGCCCTTAGTATTGACCCGGATCGAAGAACTCATCTGCAAAACATTTAAGCCATTGTTGAAGCACTCCAGTGAAGACCTTATAATCAATGTTGAGTAGAGTAATAAGCCTCCACTGGGTGACAAGTTCAGGGTCCGGCACTTTGGGGAGCAAGATAATCCTCCCCACAGTGAAGTCCGACGTAATGGAGGAAGGGTCCTTGAGAATTGAATTAAACACTTGCACCATGAAAGGCCCAAGAAGTTTGTAGGTCGCACTAATGAAGGAATACGGAATGCCGTCTAATTCAGGGCTAGACTGGTGACGGCCATCCGCTGACAGAAACTTCTTAACTTCATCTTCGGAAAAGGGACTGGTGAAAGACAGGTCAGCATCTGCAGTGAAAGGTCTAGTGCCTCAATCCAATGCGTCGTGGTGTCGGATGGAAAGACTGGGTGGCTGAAAAATGATGAAAAATGGGACTGGAAGGTGGACAAGATGTCGGTCAGTTTCCACAGTCCCATCTTCCACCACCAAGTGATGACCTCTTTTCGAAGCTTGATTTTAAAGGCAAACCACGAAGCAAGCGACGGAGGCAGGTTGTGGAGGTGTCTTTCCACAAACCAAACTAACATTCCCTTGTATTCAACGATGTCGAGCAGAGAAACATTTAGAAAGCAGTTGTTCGAAGAAAAGCCTGCAGTGGAAGATGAGATTGGAGGATTCCATGACCACCTGATGGCACTGTGGTCGGAAAACGAGCATGGAATGACCTCCATTGAGCCCGACGCACCAGAAAAAGCATCGTCCACGAGGAAATTGTGATTTTATTGCGATACAAACAAACTTCATACAAAAGTTTTAATCTTATTCATAAAAGCTTATTTCAAAGATAACATCTTGTTAAATCAAATCTACAATTCAATTTAAGGTGCGAGTCAAAATGATAGCACCACAGAGGAATACGCCAAGTACTCAAAACATAAAACATATATAATAATCTTTTATTTATTTTTTCTTTTGTATGACACTACTGGTAAACAGAAGTTTTATAATATGGAAATTGCAAATCACATTATCAATTTAATCAACAAAAACATAAATTTGCCACTTGTAAACTGAGTCAAAATGATAGCACCACCAATCCCCCTCTACCTAATGAGACCAACCTGTGGCACCTATTTTGCATACAAGGTAAGAAATGATAATGAGAAACATGAAAACCAAATCATTTTTCATTTCCGTGTGAAACAATTCATTTCCACTACATCTTACAATGGGTCGTGGTAAACAACTGACACAGTTTGAAAGAGGACAGATAACAGAATTATACGAAGCTGGACATTCTCTCAGAGAAATTGGCAGACGAATCAAGCGTTCCCATAAAGTTGTTAGCAATTTCATTCGCCAGAAAGATACTTATGGGACGAAAAAATCAACTGGGTGCCATCCTGCTCTTTCAACACGGCAAAAAAGATTTGTCATGAAAGAGCTAGCGCACTCTCAATCTAGCACACGATCTGTTGCATCCTGCAATTCAGGTATCACAGTCCACAATTGTACGAACTGCGAAATCATGTACATGGCTTGCATACAAAAAACTGAAAGTGATGCCTGCACTGAAACCACAACATAAGACCAAACGAGTGGCCTGGGCTCGTGAACACATGACCTGGAGAACACAGTTGGACACAGTCATCTGGAGTGATGAGAAGAAGTTCAACTTAGATGGTCCGGATGGCTGGTCCTACTACTGGCATGATGTCAGAAGAGAAGAGTCGCTGTTTTCAAAGCATCAACAAGGGGGTGGATCTTTGATGGTATGGGCAGGATTTAGCTCTC
>JAHWFO010019308.1:0-17273 GCA_023313115.1 Rhysida immarginata | reverse complement strand
AAAGTGGAGAAGGAGGAGGCTAGTGGAGTTATTTGTCAATGGGGAGCCTCAAGGTATATTGTTGGGTCTACATTTGGCTCACCTAGCGTAAGCCTTGTTCCAGATATGGAGGATCCTGCATTTGTTATGAGAGAAAGGCCAACTTAAAAGAAATTCATGGCCTACACTAAAATTTCTCTTTCTTGATAGGGCTACACTCGACCTCTTTATTGATCACAACGACAAGTCAAAAGGAGAACACCCTCTCAATTCATTCTTTTCAACTACGTCAATGATTCCCATGGTTACCACAGCATCTTCTTCTGGGTTGTTTATCTTAACAGGGGGACCCTTAATGGAACCCTAAGCCTTGTTCGTTGGACGAGAATGAGTACAAATAATTTCGTAGCAACTGCATAGAACGATTGCACACTTTCTAGTCATCTGAAAAGGGAGACGTAACGATTTAGTCGAGTTTCAATGGGTTAAACATGTCGAAATGAGTCTTTGGGAGGTTGCCTGCTCTTATGTTGTCTCAAAAGGAGTGTTCTATTGCAGTCCTAATCAGTTGGACATATTCCTCAATCTCATAAATACACTGAGTGAGCTTATTATTATGACCACCCGACATGTTTATGCAAATGCGCGCACGGATGTCGCCACAATGTTGCTAGCGGGCCGGACCAATATAAAAAGGGAAGGTGAGTGTCGTCGACAACAGTAGACGTGTTCCATTCTTCAACTATTTACACAGCCTTCGAACGCGGGATCATTGTAGGTGCTTGGAGCTATGGAGCGAGTATCAGCGAAACAGCAACATTCGTAGGGTGCTCAAGAGTATTTAAAGACGGTTAACCGGAAAACGGGTCTGAACGTTCGCGTTGCGGCCGCCCGTGGATGGTTGATGATCGGACAGAACGGAGACTGCCACGACTGCTAAAGGATAACAGAAGGGCAACTGTGCATCAAATCAGTGCTCACCTTAATCAAGGGTCCTCCAAAACGGTCTCTGAATGCACTGTCCGTCACACCTATGCTGTCTGCAGTCAACAAGCGGAAACGACTCCAGTTCGCTCAGGAGCACAAGGACTGGACTGTCGAGCAGTGGAAACAAATCTTGTGGTCTGACGAGTCACGATTGCAGTTAGATCATGCAGACGGCCGCGTGAGAATTTGGCGGAAACAGCACGAAAGCATGGACTCCGCATGCATGAGTACAACCCTTCAGGCCGGTGCAGTCTGGGCAATGTTTTCCTGGCATGCATTGGGTCCGTTTATACGTGTTGAGCAACGTCTGGATGGCACAGCATACCTCTGTATCGTCGCCGATCAAGTCCACCGTGTCATGTTGACGGCGTACCCCAATGGAGATGGCTATTCCAACAAGACAATGCGCCATGCCACAGAGCTCGTATTGTGCAGAAGTGGTTCCAGGAACATGAGGGGGACTTTACCTTACTTCGGTGGCCCCCACAATCCCCATATGTCACTCCGATTGAGCATTTGTGTGACGAAGTCGAACGAACCATCAGACAGACGGCTGGATCCACCACCGTCCAATCTATCACAACTAGACAGTTCTATCCATGAGGCATGATGTCAGATTCCTCCCACCACCTTCCAACATCTCGTGGAATCAATGCCAAGAATTATCACCGCAGTATTAAAGGCAAAAGGTGGCCCAACGAGATACTGACAGGGTGGTCATAATAATATGCTCACTCAGTGTATTTAAACCATCTTCGGCATATTTTCCGCTTGGCACTCTGAAATGTGTGTCAAGTAAATTATTAATGTTGTGGCCGCCGTCCAACTGGAAGTAAGCTCCACGTTCCTCTAGAAAGCAGCCTTTGTAGTAGTCTATACAAGAAGCATGTATCCTGATTGACATTGCTATCACAAATATTATATCGACTGAAATCGTTGCCTAAAGTCTTATCCCCCCCCTCCCCGGTACGGTAATGTCTTTGGCTAAGATGATCCAGAAACTGGAGCTTCTGGCGTCTACTGGCTTAGCAACACTACTTCCGATAATAGTGACGAAATACGTTTTTTGCTGTCGTTGCTGGTTTTTTGGCTTCGTGCACACAACTGCTTGTCTCAAACTTTCTTCACTGAACAAACGAGCGGTTGCTGCTCTAGGGCTCTGGTGTTCTGCTTCATTCGGCTCACTGCTCTCACTCTTTGTTCACTTGCTCATCGACCACTCATAAGGGGTCTTCGGGACGTCCATTATCTACTTACTTATGTTCAGAAGCGGGGAGAGGGAGGGGGGGGGGGTCAGTTAATAGAGCCATGATCCTAGTAAGCAGACTAACAATTCAAGTTCCATCGTTAAAACAAGATGGTCACCATGACAGTTATGGTTGCTCTGCTTATTAGGGCAACACCATCTAAAGAGAAAGCCTGAGCGCGGAAACGTCATAGGTAGACATCTTTAATCGCATTTCTACTAATCTTAATTATGACTAGCTATGATGATGTAACAATGTATGGAATTTTCGCGCTCAGGCTTTGAGTAGAGGTGGTGTTGGTCTAGCCAACGCCACCTAAAAAACAAAGCCTGGTCACTGCGTCATCACACCTGGGTTGACAATTCAACTTTCATTGTTTACAACAAACGAAAAAGCACCTGTTGTAATCAGCGTTTTTTCGTTTGTTATAAACAATGAAAGTTGGATTGTCAGCCCTGGTTTGATGACGCAGTCCACTGGCAGTGAGAAGGCTTTGTTTTATAGGTGGCGTTGGGCTAGCATTGTTGGGATTGTTGCTAGCACCCAGTTGGTCAGGTGACTTTTTCGCTTCCAAGCCTTGTTATCTCGTAGGCCTCGGGTGGTCACGCCCCGGCCAACACCACCTAAACATAACGCAAAAGCCATACATTGTTACGTCATCATAAATTGACCATTTTTAATTCTGTTTCTACCAATAATAAGCCATAAATTTGGTCGATTAATGATGGCGTAACAATTTATGACGTTTCCGTTTTCAGGCCTTCTTTCTAGGAGGTGTAATAAAGCCGTTGGTCCCGTGTAGTCGTTTGCCGGCTGCACGTTAAAGAACCCTTGCGAGGCAAAATTTGCGGCCCCTATAATGCCGTCCTGAAATGGCCATAGTAGTTGAAAAGGACGTTAATACCAAATAAACCAAACCAATCTAGGAGGTGTTGGCCGGGGTGTGTCTTTCTCGTTGGCTACGGGTGGTGCCGAGACTAACGAAAAAGACAGGCTTCGGAAGTGAAAAGTCACCTGACCAAGATAGGTCAAGCAACGTTATTTCCATCTCGGATTTTAACAATCAGTGTTTTTGCGTTTGTTGGAAACAATGAAGATTGGATTGTTGTTTGACCTATCTTGGTCAGGTGACTTTTCTGTGTTTCTCGTAGCCTCAGGGTGGTGCCGGGGCCGACGATATAACGGGCCCCAGCCAACACCTCCTAGAGAGAAGGCCTGCGAACAACTGATATATACCCCACCCCCCCTCTAACGAACTGATATATACCCCAACCTATTTGGTTACAGGGGGTAGTTGGTTTTCCCCCGGCCGGTTACAGGAATCGCGACAATACAGACTGAGCGAGATGGATTGATTGCGCCAGGCACGCTGGCTGAAAAGTCTATACTTCGTCCAACAAGAGAAAAACAGGGCGTGTTTCCGGACTGATATCGACTACTCACTCATCCGCAATGCGTGTGGGATCTCTCCTTCAGCGGCTACACAAGTCACTTTGTAATGGCGACGCCCGTGCAACAACTCTTCAGCCAAACAAGGAAAAACTATTCCCAGCCAGGCTAGGGAGATTTGTGTGGAACGTATTTTGCTACTTTAAAGGAAAATAGTGTTTTAAAAGCTCATCCAAGGCAACGCAAGTTTCTTTTTCTCGTTCGAACAATTGTTCAAGAAGGAAACGAAGCGTCTTCATGCTAAGCTAACATCCCCTCTCCTCGCTTTCCAACTCCTGGAAAGAAAAGGCCCAGGGAATCTTGAACAACGATATATAGAAAATGGAGTTAAAAGACAATTTTATGAAGTGTACAATATTTTTAATTATAATTAAAGCTTCTGCTGCAATATTATAAAGCGCTTCTTCAATGAGACAGAAGTGATTAAGCGCATGAGGCCCCCTTTCTCTGATTGGCTAATCTGAAACTTCCTGTGACACACCCTGTTTTTCTCTTGTTGGATGAACTATAAGTTCAGTGTGTGGAGGTTTCAAGTGCTCTCTATCCGCTACCGTCATCATCAAGCGGCTATTGTTAATCTATTTCTACCAATAATAAGCCCTAAATTTGGCCGCTAGGAGGTGTTGCCCCAGCGCGGAAAAGTCACCTGACCATCTTAGTCCAATCCAATCTTCATTCTTTCCAACAAACGAAACAATACTGATTGTTAAAATTCAAGATGAGGACAAAGAAGATTACGTTGTTACTCGGACTAAGATGATCAGGTGACTTTTCCGCGCTGGGGCAACACCACCTAAAGAGAAAGCCTGAGCGCGGAAACGTCATACATTGTTACATCATGATACGAAGTCATAATTTAGAGCTTATTATTGGTAGAAAGGCGATTAAAGATGACTTTTTATGATGATGTAGCAATGTATGAAATTTTCGCGCTCAGGCTTTGAGTAGAGGTGGTGTTGGCTGGGGCCGGGGTGGTGCTCAATGACGTATATTAAAGATAGACTCCGAATGCTATTGTTAACAGCGCCACCAAAGTGAAACAAATGGGCAGGAGTGAGCTGTGGAGTAGTTAACTGTTGTGGCTGCTTTGGTTTTGAAGATTTTGGGCCCAAGAAATAATTAAATCAAAACCATTCCTCAAAGTTGTTGTCCGTGCAACTGTACAATCAGGAATCATTTTCCATAAATCAAAAATGCGTAACTGAAAGATGATCGAAACGATATTGAAATTAATCGAAACTAAATAGAAATTGAAACCATTTTAGAAAATAAAATAAAATACTTCAAATACAAAGTAAACGAAAAGATAAACTTATCAGCTACCCTCATGGTTATTCATCATCTTCACTCATTTTCGGCGATGACGGTTCTGGGCGGCGGAGCTTCCCAATTTGCTTCAAGTATTGCGGCTGGTTTCGGAGTCTTATCTTTAATATACGTCATCGGTGGTGCTATTACAAAAGAAAGTTTAACGTCACAATCTTAGTGCTTCACAAGTATACGAGCTGGTCCTAGTATTCAAGTCATGTTCAGGCCTGGAAGTTTCTAGGTGAAGTGACTTTTCAGTGCCGTCGCCAGACACATTAAATATTAAATTTTCACAGTGGCACCCTTCGCAGTCAAGCTGTTTTCTAAGGTCACGTGATTGCAATAGTATGCCATGTTTTTTATTGTTTTAAAGAGGACACTCAACCATTTTCTAAATGAGAGAGGTTTGTTTAGACAAGTTAGAAATTGTTACTAAGAATAAGTTTTCTTTTTTTATTTTAAAAATTTAAATTAATGAAAACAAATGGGATTAGTGCGAAAACTTTTATCGGTTTGGCCCCCTCCCCCCACCTCTTTTGTTTATCGGTTTGGCTTATGTTTTCTGTTTTTCGAAGAAAATACTTTTATGTAAGAGCAAAAGAAGAAAAGAAACTACTATTCCACATGGAGGAATTTAGAAAATTAAAACTCATTTCTGAGCTCTCTGACTCCTTCATCAGTGAGAAATAAGAGAAAAGAAGGCCAATAGACATAGAAGCAGTTAACCAATAAGAAGAAGGTTTATTTGACGACAAAGGAAAGTAAAGGCATCCAATCGTCTATTCGTATAGGACCATCGTCGTTATTTAGCAGGGAATTGGATGGCTTATGCTTGGCGATTTGAACTGATTCTAGGAGAGAGAAGGAGAGAGAGAGCAATTTCCCATCTATAATAGAGTGGATCATCATCTGTCGAGACATTGTGACCTTTTTTGCAAAATGTGATTGGAAAAGCAAAAACACCCCGTTTTCCATTTTGTCCTAAACGAGATATGCTCCTTCATTCTAGTTTTTACCGATCCTTTTGAACATCCCAGAAAAAAACCTATTGCAAGAGGAATATTCAAACTTCTAAATTATCATGTTACGCTTTTTCCTCAGAATATTGGCACTTTCTTTTGAAGGCCACTTTATAGTTCGATTTTTGCAACTCCTTGTAAGGCCTCCTCTCTTCAATTTTACTTTGTACGGAAGGACAAAAACTTTTAAAAAATATGTTTTCAATTTGATTTTAATTTTGGCATTCCAATTGTCTAGTCTAATAAAGATGATAAATTCCCACCTCTCCTAGAATCTGTTCAAATTGCCAAACATAACCATCCAAATGGCTGTTGAATGAATAACGATGTAGGTCCTTTACGAGTAGCCCATTGGATGACTTTAGTTTCCTTTATCTTATTGGTTAACTGCTTCTATATACAGGGTGTCTCAGCTAAAGTGAACCAATAGCTAACTTGTAAAAGATACAAATCTGACAGAGTACTTTTAATTGAAGATTTATTGTAGTTTAATGTGAATTCCATTTCCAAAAAAATCGACGCCATTTTCGAATATGGAAGTGAAGTTTGAAATGTGCAATGGTAACCCCCTTTTTAATGGTATTTTCAAATTGTACACAACATTGGAGAAATGTTTTATTCTTGGTGCTTTTCAATTGATTTGGTGCTTTCTTTCCAGGTACTCAAAATGTGCTGTGTGTTTTTTTATAGACACAACGTCAACGTTTGCTTTCGTTTAAATGGATGAACAATTTGTGTCTTTTGCCTTTACTCTAAATCCAAACACACAACACTTTGACTTTCTCTATCTCCTAAACGATTGGAACAATTAAAAAAAAACATCAAAAATAAAACTCTTCTCAAATAAATAATAAAATTTTGTAAACATTCCAAGGAAGAGCTTTAGCAGTGAAGTAGAAATACATTTGTACATTTATTAAAAAAAAATTAAACCCCCCCCCCCCCCCCGCCTTCCGAGTAGGATAAGGCAAGTGATCTATTTTTACCCCTTCATCTGCACTTTTACCTCTTCCCCAAGTTTTTTTTAATCAATAAATTGATGTTCTCGAACGTAATATGTAAAAAATGTAAATAACTCGTATCTTCTTTCCTTTCTCATCGTATCACATGTCATGTGTTGCCGTAGTTTTAAGGACCAAGTGACTGCCACCCCCGCAAATCCGATCCCACTGGAACAATTGGGTATAAACTTCATAGTAATGTAGATCTTGCCTAGAGGAATCTGGATACTGGATTTGACGCCTTTACTTCCCTAAATAACACGTAGATATGTTGCCCTCTCTGAATCCCACCCCCGTAATTCCGACCCCCGTATACCAATCAAAACCAAACTAAATAGTGCAGATGGACATGCCCATAGTAAGCAACATTCCGAATTTCAGCCTTCTACCTCAAAAAATGTAGAAATAATGAAGGGGACGGACTGACATTATAAAACCAATAAGTAGCTCCATTCTTATTCTACTTACGAGGGTCAGTCGGAAATATTTTTTTACAGCTCCTTTATTACAGACAGAGTTGGTACACTATTTTTCAATGTAGTCCCCATCTTTTCGATGCATTTCCGCCACCGAATCGGGAAGGCATGGATACCTCGGCAAAAAAAATCTTCATATAATGGAGATCTCGATTATACCGAATTTCACTCCTTTACATGCATAAATACACCTAGACCTTTTGGTCTCCTCTAATTTTCACCCCTAAAACTCCGACCTTAATGGGCTAATCAAAACCAAACTAAATAGTGAAAGTGCACATGCCCATAGTAAGCTACATTCCGAATTTCAACCTTCTACCTCAAAAAATGTAGAAATGATGAAGGGTGATTAAAATCGTGCATAAAATAAAACCAATAAGTAGCTCCATTTTTCCGGTACTTAATAATAAGCTTATAGATTAGAGCACTTGAGCAGTCGTGCGTCGACAAAGCGATTTCACGTGCGCGTGCCGATGTCAATAATACTTAAAAGATGAACAGAAAGTAACAATGTATTCCTTCTTGATAAATCGATTGTTATATGACATTTCATTATCTTTTTATTCTTTACACTCACTGTTTTAGCACGTGAATTCGACTTGAAGGGGTCTACGAAAAATACTGAAAAGTTGATACGGCCGAGCTAAGACTTTGATGGTCATATTTCTGAAAACAGAATTTGAAAAAGTTAATCCGTTTTCAAGTTATCGTGCAAACGGCTGCCGGACGGCTGGATAAACGTACAGACCAAGGACGCATTCTTATAAGTAGCTTTTATGCTAAAGCTCCTAATAAAAATTATAAACTGGATATGATCTCCAAGATTAGGTAATAATTTTTCCATTTTTCAATTGGAAAATTCTGCGACCTGGATTCGAACCAGGGAGCTTGGGTGTCCGGGTGTCTGCGATAGCCCAATTGGTAGAGGCGTCGACCATGATAGTCGAGGTTTCTGGTTCGAATCCAGGTCGCAGAATTTTTCCTTCCCTTTTTCAATCGAAAAATTATTCACTTCTCAAATGTTGTGCACAGTTTGAAAACACCATTAAAAAAAAGTGGTTTCTATTGCACTTTTGAAAATAACCTTACATATTCGAAAATGGCGTTGTTTTTTTTTTTTTTTTTTTTTTTAGGAAAATAAATAAATATTTTTTCCATACTCTGTCAGATATGTATTTGTTTATCCCAAATGAAGAAGACAGAGAGCTCCGAATGTGCATATGCCTTTTAATTTTATTCAACGTAAATTGATTTCTGTTTTAACCTCTTAAAAAAAATTAAATGAAATAATCCAATGGAGCTTTTATAAATTTGTTTAATTTTCTTTTACTTTTTGTAAATTTTGTAAATAGATTTTGGTAAATCTTATTAAAATATAAATTTATTTATTTAATAATTTTATCATTTTTTTTATTTTCCAAAATTCTATTGAATGCACATCATTTGATGTTAGCAAATTGTATGAATCGGAGAGGCCAATTAAACAGTTTTTAATCAATCGATCAACATTTTTATCCAGATCAGCTAAAACATTCTTTAAAATATTTAAATTTTTCCTTTTTCCAAGTTGACTATTCAATAAGATTTTACAATTAGTTCAATTAGATTTGATCCAATAAAACTGAACTGGGCATGCCAAGTTAAATTTCTCATTTCAATTGGTAGACAAAGTAAAATGGACACTCTCAAATACAGTTCTGTTAAAACCTTATTGGTTAAAACCTTTTTTTATATAAATTTTCAGTTAAAAGGTTCTTTGTTTGATTTATTAACGATGCCAAAACACTTAATGAAAGTGATGGTCTACTAGATATTCATTGAGTTGTATCCTATTTAACAAGAAAACTGTTTTTCTAGTGACATTTCCAAGATGTAATCCAAAAATTATAAAAGCTTCTTAATATGAACTTTTCTTCTTTTTAAATTCTTAATCGTAACTTGTATGTAATCATGTTTCCTGTATTTAATAAAGTAATGTATAATTAGAGTTTGGAAATATTTCTTTTATGCAATGTAACATTTTTGGTAAAATCTTGTTTTTTATAAGCAAGGAAAATAAATCTATTTTTAATCATCAGGACATTGTCTTGTATCTAATTAAAGGATTTATAGCAAAATAGTAAATATTAGGATCTCATTTAAATAAAAAACAAACATAAATCAATAAGGTCAACTAAGCAGCAAAGCCTGCTTAGGCACTGCCTCCGAGATTAGAAGCGTTACCTCTAACCTCTGAGGCAATAGGCAACGTCAGCTTTGCTGCTTAGTTGACGTCATTTAATGGCGCCGAAACTTGGAAGTTGTTACGTAAATCATCAATGTCCCTTGGCGGATGTTACGTAAATCATTAATTGTCCCATAACCGTGGTGACGTAAATTATCAATTGTCCCTGAAGTGATGGCCGGATTAACCAGAGGGCGAGACGCTGCAAACTCATTACATGATTTAGTATAGGAAAAGAGGAAATGTCAAATCTCTATTCCTTAACGGTCTCTGGTTCTACCACAACTACAGGTCCCAGAACCGCCCATGAGAATGTCCTCCAAAGCATAATACCGCCACCAGCAGCGTACCCTGACACGAATATCGACGTGATGAATAAGAAATCGGGATTCATCCGACCAGGCATGTCTCTTCCACTTATCCATGGTGCAATCTCGATATTTTCGGACCCACTGTAGGCGTAGTTGACAATGACGCTTACTCAACAGAGGCACACGACTGGGACATCTGCTGAACTGTGTGTTCCGAAACTCTTGCTTTTGGATCTGCAACTGTTTGTTGTATTGGGCTGTCAGCTGAGCCACTGTCTGGCGCCGATCTTGCTTTATCAAGCGGGACAGCCTCCGACGTCCTTTTCTTTGATGACGCGTGGGCGTCCAACACTTTGACCTCTATTGCTGGTTTCATCGTCATTTATTCACTTTGCATAAATGAACAACAGCAAACCGTGAAAAACCTAACGGTCGTGCAGTTTCGGAGATACTCGTTCCGAGTCTTCGGGCCATTATAATCTGCCCTTTATCAAATTCACTTAGATTCAGCAGCCTTTCCCATCCCTCGCAAAATTAAGTGTAAGACTAATTCCTACCTTCTCCAGCAGCAGTTAAATACCATTTCCACTTAATTACGTGCCCTCCACGTGTTTCATTCACCAATGTGGTGAGTGTCATAATGTTTTGGGTGTTCAGTGTATATGTATAAGGTGTGCCCAAATGAAAAGGAGATTACAGTTATATCTAATGAATATTTTAAGTAGAGAATATTTGACGTCGAGTTAATGTGTAATATGGCACCTGCACATAATTGCCTTTGATAATGATGCACTGATCTCAGAGCGGAAGAAGCGAATGATGGCTTCAGTGGATGCATACGGATCCTTTTTCCACGGTGTTCTGCATTTCCTTGTCGAAAGTGAACTGATGACCTGTCAGTGATTTTTTAAGGGGCCGAAAAACATGGGAGTCACATGGGGAGATGTCGATGGGGGGCTGCACACAGGATGTTTGAGGACTTCCCATCGAAATGTTTCCAGCAGGTGGAGGGCCTTCTTGTCCTGGAGCAGCACTATCCATTTCGAGAGGAGCTCTTTGCGCGTGTTTTCGATGGCCCGTTTCGCCTTCAGCACGCGTTGCAGTACCGTTCAGCGTTAACTGTTTCACCCCGTTCTAGCCAGTCGAGGAGTATGGGTTCTTCTTCGTCGAAAAAAAACTGAGCAAACATATTTACCAACTTCGATTAGATAGAGTGAAAGTCTCCTTTTCATTTGGGCACACGATATATATATTACAGATATTTTAGAAGAATAATCGGTTAATGTTTACTATCTGAACAATCACAAACGTTGCTGCAGATTGAGCGTTTTTCTCTTGCGTTTTTGGGAGAGTAAGGCTAGGGTCACACTGGCGTAAAACGCCACGTAAATACGCCGACGTAACGACGTCGCCAACCGCGGCGCCATGCTATTTTCCGGAAGTGACATCACTGGCGTCGTTTCGTTGGCGTATTTACGCGGCGTTTTACGCCAGTGTGACCCATGCCTTAGCGTTTGTTAGCGTATTTGTTCGTTTTTCTGTTTGCTGTGCGGGGTTGCCATTGCCTTTTCTGTATTGGCATTTGAGTATGGGTTGCTGTGGTGTTAGCGATACTGAGCGGCCAGTTGAAATCAGCCACTTTTTTGTTGAAGTGTTTTTTTCTGTTGGAGAAATTTCGATTTTTCAATATTTAGCGTGGCAGCGAGCGCCGTTTTTGTGGTGTTGAAATTTTTGAGTTATGGTGGGTCGCGTTTAGTTTGCATGTTTCAGGTTAGTTTTTTGTTTACTGTTTTAATTGTTTGGAGCTTTTTTTTTATTTTGTTTGGAGTTTTGTTGCTTTTTAAATTCGTTTGGCCAGTTTGGGCAGTTTCGCTTTTGGGGTGTACGGATTCAGAAGTTTTGCATTTTTGATTGTGCGGATTCTAAACTTTTGATGTTGCGATTGTTCACGTAGTAAACATTAACCAAATAATCTACTTCTGGCATTCCTTTGTAGTTTAGAGTACTGAATTGTAAACTCGTAAATCTGCGAAATACTTGATCATTTAATGCTTTTCATCTGTTTATGAGTGTTGGTGTATTCAGCCCGTAGGCTGGTTCACCCTCCGGACTATGGCCATCAGGAGATTTCTTGGGATAAGTGATAATGCGGTGGTTTCCCTTGCCTTCCGCACGATGAAAGGATGATAAACACAAACATCCATGCCCTCGGCGGGATTCGAACCTGTGACTCGCTGGTTTCGAGAGTGGAAAGACCTACGCCTTAACCCTCTCAGCCACCGCGCCGGACACCTTTTTAATGTCAAATAAATTATCACTGACGAATGGGTATATGGCTCCCCTCCATTTCGCCAATGAGCTTCCCTGTAACAGCAGGAACCAGCCTTCATTGGTTATCTTTAACTGCACAATCTGCACGTAACATCTACAATCAATAAGCACTTACATTGAGCAGGCCCCCAGTTTCCTTTTTCTTTTGTGCCGTGTACTAGAGTTGATATAAAAAATCTTGAAAACACAAAACTTCTTAGAATAGGCCTAACTAATTTCATTTGCAAAAAATATTCAGAAATTTTGGAAATATTTTCCTTGACATAGTTTATATGATGGTGACTAGTTTAGCCTTTCAGTACTTGGTTTTATTACCTTCCAATAAGGTGACAATTCAGCCCCACCAAAGCACACAACTCATTCACAAGGAATTACTAAAAAAAAATAAGAAACATTTTATTGCAAAATTTCAGCAACATCTTCAACATTTCTTTTACAATTTGCACTGTTAAAATCTCTAGAATGGTTTCTGATAATAAAAACCGATACACATGCTCATGGTCAAGTAAATTACGAAGTGATGCTTCCAATAATTCTCTTCAATAACGTATAAATATTTACAAAGTGTATAAAAATCTGAAAACAACTGCACAGCAACAAAAATAAATTATTTTTCTATACTGCTCACTTTGATTTTACACTTTATATTTGTGCTGTAAGTGTCTTCCTCTCACATTCATTGTGCTACTTCATGTTTTTTGTCTTGGAAGTGTAAATTTACCACATCCTCCTCGTGGATAAGAAGTTTCATGAATTTTACTACTCTTAATCAAGACTTTATTTACTATATTCATTTTGTGACTAATCCTTTCATTTACTACTTCCCAACTCAGCTCAGTTTTGTCAATTAAATCACATCTCAAGGTTCAAACAGGAAGAAAATTGTCATTAAGTCTTCAAATTTAAAATTGCAGATCTTGACATTGGATGTTCTTTGAAGATCACAGAATTTATGGATGGGCACAAAGTTTTCAACAAAATTTGAATATCACGAAGGATGTGGATTACGTGTGCACTGGCTATCTCAGTGTCAATTAATTATGCTATCGCTTGTTTGTTTCATTGTTTATCGAAAAAGTCTGCAAAGAATGGAAGAAGGACCTGGCTACTATGCACTTGTTGGATAATGTGTACAGCCAATAAAATGTGGATGAAAAATCTCTGCCCCTCGTATTACTTGATAGTTATGGTGGAATTTAAAATCTGTTAATGTCAACAAACAGGAAGTTGTGTACTCTGTTGGTGACCACCCGATGGCCTCATTATGCAAATCAGGGCATAAAAAATTTATCTGAAACTGTTATAGATAAGCACCAATTTCCAATGACAAACTTGTTCTGCATTCAATTATGAACACAATAGAAAAAAACATATCGTATGGATAGTTCCCTCAAAAATGGAGACTGCTGCTGCTGCCACTATAATCTCGGTCAAACACTGTGCTTTAGGGTTGAAGGAAGACGTTTCGAGGGAATCTGCGTGTTGTTTTTGCTTGCAGAGTAGCCTCTATTATACTGTCAATTTTGTTATTTACAGTGAAAAATATAAGTCAACCTCTTGCTTGTAAAAATGTTTCAGTTTCATTTTTATAGTGATCTGTTCATCTGATTATGATGTGAGTTTTCTGTTATTGTGTCCTCTGTGTTACGATTAAGTCTCTCCCAATACAAGAGGATAATGGAGGAATCCTAACGGATAAAGGAGACATAATATATAGGTGGTGCAACTAATGAGAAAATCTACTGAGCTCTGAAAGCCAACAACATGCAGAAAATTCAACACGCCCACAACAACTTGACTTATTGGAACTACCTATACTTTGATCAGAGATAAGATGTGCAATAAAAAAATTATAGAACTGCAAAACCACCAGGAACTGATAACATCTGTACAGAAATGCTCAAAGCATCTAGTGAATAAGGTTATCTAATTTTTTTTATGAAGTCTGCAACAAGATCTGGATTTGGTATTTGGCCCACTGATTGGACAGATTCCCTCTGTATTCCAATTCACAAGAAAGAGCCAAAAAACGAATGCCAAAACTACCGAACTATTGCACACATCTCCCACGCTAGCAAAATTATGCTACATATCATCTATAAAAGGCTAAAACCACATATGCTCCCTCAAATAACTGAAGAGCAGACAGGATTATCCCAGGGAGAGGGATACAGGAACAACTCCTTAACGTAAGGCCAATTATAAAAAAATGCTATGACTATAAATTACATCTGCTAAACCAAGGCTTTTGACACAATCTCCTGAAGTCACCTATGGTCTATTCTTTTGAAAATGGGTGTTCCTAAACACCTCAACTAGATCCTATATGCAATTAGATGGCTCCCACTGCCAGCCTTTTAAAGTAAGCAAGGGGGTAAGACAAGGATGCATCCTTTCTTCAATCCTCTTTAATATCTATGGAGAGTGGATTATAAGGAAAGCAATAGAAAACTGGAATGGTGGGATCAAGCACTTGGACAACTTGCGCTATGCGGATGATGCAACACTCTTTCATCATCTGAAACAACTAGCAGAACTCCTCTCCCTTATTGAGAGACTGAACCTACAACTTGGTCTTAAGCTTAATCGCACAAAATGTCAACGAATGATTGCAAGTCGAAGAAGCATAATTCATTCACTATATCTTAACATAGGCATCGAAGTGAAGAGCAAGGTAATTTATTTGGGTTCTCAGGTCTCTAATAAAGGAAGCTGCACAGGACAAATTAAAAGAAGAATTGGAATGGCCAAACTGCTCTGGAAAAGCTAACTAAAACATGGAAAAATCATCGTATCTCATAAGCGACAAAAATGAGGTTAATGAAGGCTTTGATTTTTTCAATCGGAACCTATGGATCTAAGACTTGGATGCTAAATGCTGCGGACCGTAACGCATTGAGGCCTCTGAAGTAAACTGCTGCAGAAGAATGCTTTGGGTGCTATGGATTGCAAGAATAAACTAATGCATCAAACCTGGATAAACTAAACATTAACCAGACTTCTTCCTGCATTACAGAGAAAACCTTTAAAATTCTTCGGTCACATAATTAGGCAGGATGGACTGGGCAAGATCCTTTTACAAGGGAAAATCAATGGCAGAAGACCTAGACGTTGCCCACCCGTTTGATTTACTGATGGAATCGGACATTTAACAAGCCTCACAGTCACCCAGACATCAAAAAATACAGAAAAAAAGAGATGAATGGCGGAGAACAGTATGAGTCATTTTGTTCTCGGCAGCGAACAATGACCAAGATATTATGTCACAATTCAGGAGATAAATTTTGGATGATCAAATGAATAAATCCATTTGCATATTAGGTCATTGGAGGTCATCAACAAATACCCCACCCATGAATGCCTATTTGCTGGTATTTATAGATCTTTAAATTATAGGATAGTTATCAAGTAATTTGAGGTGTACAGACGTGTAGACCATCTTGTATTGTGAAATGCTGTAAAGTCAAAAAAAAAAAAGAAAAGCCCTCGGAATATCATGTTCAACATTTTAAAATTTCAAAACAGTTTTCCAGTTGACCTCATGAAATTAAAAACATCTGTCGAAACCCGATTCAGAGTTGGCCCACAGTTTCGTAATAAATGTTCAGTTTTTAAAATGTATCCAGCAACAATTTAGAAAGACAATGCTGAAATACTGAATAAGATAAAAGTTGCCAATTTATTCCGATAAATTGTATCACCAACTTGAAAGTGGTGGATTTGCTTTGGAGAGTAACCGGGCCACATGCACCTAGTGTTCACATGCCAGAAAATGTTGAAGCTGTGCAAATGGATTTCCCTCGAAGTCCGAGTAAATCAACAAGCAAAAGACTATGCGGACTTGAGAATCTCACGTCAATCTGTGCAACAGAATATTCGTTCTGATCTTGACTCGTTTCCTTACAAGATGACAGTGGTGCATAAGCTTACGGTAAAAGACAGTGAGTGGAGACCACACTGTCAAATCGGGCAACCGAGGAAGAGGCTGTGTTACACAACACGTGGTTTTCTGATGAAGCCTACTTTCATGTGAACAAGCAGTCTGATTCTGGGTGAAGGAACATCCTTGAATAATACACATGAAAGAAATGTCAGGGGAAAAAGTGTGTTGGTGGAATCATTGGTCTATTTTTCTTCACTACCACTGTAATCAGTGAATGCTATTTCGCTATGCTGCTAAACCAGTTCTAGACAAGTGTACGTAATATCATTCAGACCTTGTAATGACATTAGTTCTAGTATTGATGTTAATTAATAAATACAAATAAATGCGTCCACTTAAAGCAATACAAAAATCTTTAATTTAGCAAAGCGTTTCGATTAGAAATCATCATATATGTCATTGTTATATTCTTCCCCAACTCGTGGCAGGTCTACCATTGCAGACAACGGTTCATGCAGGATGGAGCATGCCACGCACTGCCAATGTTGTGCTTTATTTCCAACACAACAGATTTGGTCTTTGTGTAATGTCGTACAGATTTTCAGAACATTCTATAGATGGACGTATGTCGCTACCCAGACAGCCCGGGGCTGTTCCTTTGGGGTTTCCTCAAAGAAAAGATATACCACAGGAAACCCAAATAGGTGGTGGAAATTAGGGTCATCATTGTGGAGTTATGCCACACAATTTCTGAAAATTTGTGTCACAATCATCACCAATGTACAGGCAGTTGTATGGCAAAATGGCATGCATATGAAACATGTTATCCATTCGAGGGGTATTTCCATGCTGCAGTGATTATTTAGATACGAATTCTATATCTGATCTGAACGAAAATAAATGATTCACAAAACAAATTAGGTGACATTTCATTTCATGCACACCCAAAAACTCTATGATCAGGAATTCTTCTATACATTAGTGTACTCTCTCAAGAGGGAAAGCAAAAAAAAACTGAAATGCCGTGGAAGCACCATTAAGAGTATAAATAAAAACTG
>JAHWFO010019306.1:0-11932 GCA_023313115.1 Rhysida immarginata | reverse complement strand
AGACCTCGTATGTATAATGTTTGACAGTTGATTTTTTTTTTTTTTTTATAATCCAGCATTCATTTGCGATCCGCAGTTTATTGGCAAAATATGTTCAAAATAAATTCCTCTACCACCCCTAAAATTTTATACATAGAGTTCGTAAACATCCTGTATAAAGTAAAATTAAACGGAAAGTTCCAAAACCTGAATTCACTATTTTGAATCTTTTTTAATGAAATGATGTGTAGAATATCCTTCTGTGCCCTCTAGCCGTTTCACATCCTCAGTCTATCTCCAATATTCATTTGAGTTCTGTTCACCAGTACTTGTTATTGAGGATCCCATCGTATTAAAAGGGATAACTTAAAGCAGAGCTGCAACTAGGACATGTGTATTCAGCACTTCATCCCTTTTCTTTAGCACGTCCCATCTAGTTGGCTCACAAGTCCTTCCGGTATTTAAGAAATTGATAGAACAGTGTTCATGATAAACATAGCAGAAAACAGATATCAATGGATAGAGAATCTTTCCAAGATTTGGTTGTAAAGTTGTTCCATATGTTCACCTTTGATGATGTACCTTAAGTATTCTACTATAATGCGATCTCTTGTATAATGCAATCCCATTTTCAGAGGCCAAAAAAAAGTAAAAATTTTACCCTCTTGTATAATGCAATCCCCATTTTTTGATTCATCGTTAACTTAGGAGAAATAAAATACGAGGCCTGTGAGAAAAGTATCCGATCTTCGGCCGGGGAAAAAAAAATTACACACCTGGAGCATTGGAAACCTAATCACCCTCAAAACAGTCTCCTTGGGACTCCACACACTCTCCCAGCGGTGCCGCCATTGTTGGAAGCATTCCTGGAAAGCGTCTTTCGGAATGGAGTTTAGCTCTGCTGTCGTTGCACTCATTAATGTCCTCTCTTGTCTGAAATCACGTTCCTTTCAATGGCCTCTTGAGTTTGGGGAACAGCCAAAAGTCGCAGGGGGCCAGGTCAGGAGAGTAAGGAGCATGTTGTACCACGGGAGTCTGGTTTTTCGCCAAAAAAGTCTGAATCAAGTTTGGTTTTTGAGGCGCCAATTGCCTGTCGACCACAACTGCGGTCTCTTGCGCCGCACTGCATTACGTAGGCGACGGAAGACATCCCTGTAGTACTCTTTGGTGATTGTTTGACCCTGTGGTGCGTACTCGTGGTGTACCACACCGCGAGAGTCAAAGAAAGCAGTCAGCATCGCTTTCACATTGCTGCGCACTTGGCGGGCCTTCTTTGGTCGTGGTGACGAGGAATGCTTCCACTGTGACGACCGATGGTTTCCACCTGGCTGTTGCCCAGTTTCTGGCAAAATTTGATGCAGTAACGCTGCTCCAGTCGTTCCGTCATTTTCCTTCAAATCAAAAACCGACGAGAGCACAACACACTACCTCCCTCTAATGCTGATTGCCAGCAACTGACGCTATTGAGAGGCGGGAAAAAATTCACGCATACACACAAAGGTTCAAGGTCGGCTCATGCAAGCGCGTGCGATCCAAATCCATCAGGTTTTCGCCAAAAAAAAATTAGGTCGGATACTTTTCTCACAGGCCTCGTATATCCTATATACTACATAATATACTGTAATGTGCCAGTATATTAAATATTATATCCTAGTTTTCGTTTGAAATTCATCAGATCGAAGTTGGTTTTACTCCCCCTCCCGCCGTTAGCTTTTGGCGACGTAAAATTGGATGGGAAATTGAGATAAAAAGCGAATTAATGTACCATATATATTGCATAATGCACTATAATATACCAATATATTCGATGTTATACACTATTTTCGTTTGAAGTTCGTCAGACCCTCCCTAGCTGTTGCAGCGCTAATTTTTCCCTCTTGTATAATGCGATCCTTCAAATTTAGGTGGTTTTGTCAGGTCAAAGTTTTTCGCATTATAGTAGAATATTTACGGTAACAAAATCAATCCTATATTCAAGTTTCTGCCACACACTTCCCAATATCTGACAGTTGATTCTAGTATTGCATGAGCAATCCTCTCGTATAGCTAGGCTAAATCACGTGGCAAAGGGGGCACGAACACATGATCTTTGATTTAACTCGATAAGAAAAGAATCTTGTGGAAATATTAGGTGACTGTGGAAGCATAGAGCTTTGTTTTCATTAAGATTGCTTACAACAGTCTTGTATGTTGCATTAAGGCTGCGTGCGAGTCGAATAATTTCAAGAAAACTTTGATTTGAACCATTCGAACATGCTATCAAATCTACATTAAAACAATTCGAAATGAATTGATCCGTTTCTCGAGTCGTTCGAGCCTTTATCGAATTCATTTGAACTAGCATTGAAGTTTGGCTGCTGTAACGAATTGTGTGAATTCATTCAATTAATTTGTATACAACAGCTTTTGAATGCCTTATTCGAAACCTATTCGAATGGCCTTTGAATATTCCTTTCGAAACCATTTGAACATATTTCTTTTGAACATATCTTAGTTTTCTTCACTTTTCTCAACATATTTGTTGTAATGTTTCCGTATGAAAGACCTAGGTGATGAATTTGGTTCCATTTCTAGCACTATTGTTCTAACGTTAAAGTTAACGCTGCAGTCGTACGCGTACGAGTGGTTCTGAAATCTTTGCATTTCAATTAGGTATTTTAACTAATTGAAACTGCATTTACAATGTCCCCGAAGATTTCTAATGGATTAGTCCGCCATAAACACCGAAATGAGCTATTATTTGTAAGTAGTTATAAGCTTATTTTCGGATGTACAAGGCCTGTCTAAAAAGTATCCGACCTTTGGCCATAAAAAATATTCTGAATACCGGACGGAGTTGGGACCCTAATCTCCTTCAAAATAGGCCCCTTGGGCTTGCACACACTTAGCCCACCGACCCTTCCTCTGCTGGAAACACCTCTGGAAGTCTTCTTTTCGAATGGCGTACAGCTCCGTCGTCGCGTTCCGCATTATTTCTTCTCTACTTTCAAAACGGGATCCTTTCAATGGCGTCTTCAATTTTGGAAACAACCAGAAGTCGCAAGGAGCCAGGTCTGGAGAGTAGGGAGGTTGGCGAACGGTTGTAATCCCAAGTTTGGCTAAGAAAGTGAGGATCAATTGGGATGAATTTGCAGGGGCGCTGTCATGATGCAAGTGCCAGTTGTTCGCCGTCCACATGTCTGGTCTTTTGCGCCGAACTGCGTCACGGAGTCGCCGGAGAACATCTCGATAGTACTCCTTTGTCACTGTTTGTCCTTCCGGTGCGTATTCGTGATGCACAATTCCACGGACATCAAAGAAAACAATCAGCATCACCTTGATTTTGCTTCGCACCTGCCGCGCTTTCTTCGGCCTTGGAGAATCGGGATGCTTCCATTGCGACGACTGTCTTTTTGTTTCTGGGTCGTACCCGTACACCCATGACTCATCTCCAGTTATCACGGTGTTCAGAAATCCAGGATCAGTATTGGCAGTGTCCAGAAGATCCTGCGCAATGTCAAAACGGAGGTCTTTTTGTTCCAGCGATAACAACTTGGGTACGAATTTCGCAGACACTCGGTTCATGTTCAAATCATCACGCAAAATTGCATGTGCAGAATCTTTACTCACTCCAACCTCTTCTGCAATCTCCCGCACTGTCAAACGATGATCTTCCATCACCAAATTTCGCACCCGCTCAATAACAGCTGCACTCCGAGCAGTTTGGGGCCTGCCTCAACGCCGCTCACTCTCAGCTGATGTGCGGCCATCTTTGAATCGGTTAAACCACTCCTTAATTTGTGTTACACCCATCGCATCTTCTCCAAACACCTGCTGAATCTTACCAATTGTTTGGCTTTGAGAATCACCAAGCTTTTGACAGAATTTGATGCATTGTCTTTGCTCAATTCGTTCAGTCATCTTGTGAGAAAACTAAATCCGACAAACACTACGAACAGCACCTTACTTGGCGAGCACTAGCCGCGGACTGGCACAAGCGATCGCGGTGGAAAAATTCAAGCATGCGCATTAAGGTTCCTCCTTCCACTGTGCACAGTGTCGCCGCCTTAGAATCACTACTTTGCGCGGGAAAAATCAAGGTCGGATACTTTTTAGACAGGCCTCGTATTCGAAGGTTTCGAATGGTATCGTTCGGATAAAACCAATTCGAGCTTACGGGAGTGATCAGCCTCCTTGAATCGAATTAATCGAATGGATTTGATTTCAATTGAAGTGTTTTTGAACTTTTTCCGAATCCATTTAAAATTATATTTGTTTCATTTGAAGCACAATTTGTGGTTTTCAAATGAATTCGTCGGCACCCTTATTCGAGTCGAGTTAACACTCGTACGCAGCCTTATGTTGCATAACGGTGGTTCATCTACAAGTACACAACAGTGCCTGTTACGCAAACTGAGAGATGTTCTGTCCTCCAATATGAGTGTTTCCGCTATGTCTGTCATGGCAACTTATGAAATACCCTGTGTTACACGCAGAGGTTCAACTATGTGCGGATTACGATATCCAGGGAGGAGGTCCTGGAATCGGTCCCTCCCGACAGATACTGAAGCATGGTCGTACTTAATTATTTTGTTTAATAGGTTTTGTTATAAATTTTTATCATTTTCTAAGGTGCTGAATCTTTCCCATATAATTAGCACAATAAATAATTATTTGGAGCATCTGGAACATTGGAATTTATCAGACCTCCGATTATTGATGGAGATGCTCCTCCGAGTAGCTGCCGGGCAATCGACCCTTTTTAAGCTGAAATCTGAACAGGCTCATTTGGAAGTAATTTCAATAAGTTCTTGATATAGATTTATTCTTATGTTAATGTGGTAAGAATAAAATTTTCTTTCATACAATATAGATGTTTCTTCCAGAATGCGAAGAGGCAGACTATTTTGATAATGAATTTGATACCGACCTCCATAAGATGGATGCATTACCAAGTGATACCGACGATGGCTATGATGCAGATATTGAGTTTCCTGAATTTCCAGGTAGGACGTAATTAGGTTTTCAAATCTCAGCGTATTATTATGTACAGTGTCTCACATAAAGTGAACTTCCAAAGGAGCAGCAACATTTTTGTCCCAAGAAAGGGTCAGGACACATTAATATGACCATCTCTCCTCGAACATGTTGGAACGTCCCATGGTATACAGATGAAAAATCATTGCATATCATTAAAAGCTGACAACAGTGAGACGCGTAGTAGCATCCGTTAACGCAGCAGTTGTCGCTGTCATGGGCAGAGCAAGTGACCTGCTCTAGGGCTGCCGCTGTGAAGGTGTACTGCGACTGGACGAACCAGACAGTTTCGAGCAACCGAAGAGATAACTGTGGGGCCTCACGGGCCATCGATCCTAGAGGCGAGTGTCGGTTATGACGCCTGGCCAAGACCAATTGGCATGCCATTTTTGAGCAACTGACACAGCAAATGAACAGTAGGGCCACTAGGCATGTCAGCACCGAGACAGTGCAACGATCCCTCTTGAGGTTGGGTCTCCGGAGCAGGTATATGGTAATAGCACCCATGTCAACGCCTGTGCATCGCCGAAAACGCCTCCCATTCGCAATGGACTATCGCCATTGGACCTCGGCCGAGTGGCAAAGGGTTGCTTTCTCTGACGATTCACGGTTTCTGGTGAACAGAGTGGACGGACGATGGAGAATTCGCCGGGAAGCATCTGAGAACAGGCATCCCGACACCGTCGTTGGCAGACGACAGGCTGGTGGGGGAGCTGTGACTGTTTGGGGGATGTTTTCGGGGTTTGGTCTGAGCCCACTGATACCGCTGGAGGGTATACTGAATGCTGTTCGTTACCTGACGATCGTCGTAGACCAGGTACACCCTTTGTGTTGACATTGTTTCCTCAAGGTGATGGCCAAAATTGTTCACGACTGGTTCGTGGAGCATGAGGATGAATTCAAGCTACTCCCATGGCCACCAAACTCACCAGACCTCAACCCCATTGAACATTTGTGGGACCATCTCGATTGCCATGTCGGCTAGCTGCTGTGCTTGCCGCCAAAGGTGGATATTCCGGATACTAGCAGGTGGTTATATTAATGTGTCCTGAGTTATAAACGCCGGGTTGCGGGGGGGGGGGGGGGGGGGGCCAGACCATTGAGAAAAAAATACGCCCGGACCTGTATTCAAGATTTTACAGTACCTTAGTCTTTTTTTTTTTCTTCTTTTTCCTTTATAGATAACAAGCGGCTGTTCTCGAATGCCCTTGCCCAAAATTTATTGATTTATCCCGATTTAAGCGAGATTGTATTAGAGTTACTGCATAAACTCTCAAGTATAATGCAGATCAGCACAGATGAAGAATTTAACATTCAACAAAGAATGATCGCTTCTGTGATGAAACATCTCGTTAATCTGTGCAAAGAAAATAAAGAAAATTGCTTAGTTTTATATAAACAGGTAAATACACTGCTCAAAAAAATTAGGGGATATTGCAAGATGGGTATGAAGCAGCTACAAACAGAAGCTTTTGACGTTTGTTTATTGAAGAACAACATCAAATGAGCAAATTACACTTGAAATTAACTGATTTGGTTATGCAAATGAGATCCAAAAGCAGTCCTCGTAATTGTGTAGCAAATGCTGTGCTTGTAGGGGCCAGCAGAAACAGATCAGAATTGATAGGAGTGACACAGTCACTCTTCAGTAGGGCGTGTGGTCACCCAGCACTGGCAGAACACACTGACAATGATGTGGCATGGATGGAAAGGATCAGATTGTCCAGGAATCCTCTGCCATTCTTGTTCTAGGGCATGTTCCAGCTCGAGAAGAGTTGTGGGAGGCATTGAACGGTTCGTCAGGCGTCGTCGTAGTGCATCCCATGCATGTTCTATAGGATTCAGGTCGGGAGAACGTGGAGGCCAGTCCATACGTTCGATGCCTGCTTCCTGAAGCATGTTATCAACGAGATGCGCACGGTGGGGTCTTGCATTATCATCCATGAAAACGAAGTTGTTTCCAATTCCTCCCGCATATGGTACCACTATAGGGTGCAGGACTTCATCTCTGTATCTCACAGCAGTCGGTGTCCCGTTTCTGAGGATGTGGAGATCCGTTCGACCACCAATGCTGATACCAGCCCAGACCACGATGCCACCACCACCACCAAAGGACTCTCTTTCTCGCACAAATCGTGGATTCTCCCGTGTTCCCTGTTCCCGCCAGATCAGGACACGATGATTGTCAGGCCGCAAACTGAATCGTGACTCATCTGAGAAGAGCACAGTTGACCACTCCGCACGGGTCCAATGACGGTGTTCCTCAGCCCATCTTCTACGGATTCTACGGTGTGCAGCAGACAAACGAAAGCAAGCCATTGGTCTCCTGGCATACAGTCCGACACGATGAAGCCGATTCCTTTTGGTCTGGGTGCTTATCTGTCGTCCAGTGGCACTACGGAACTCTCTGTTGCATTACTGTGCCTGTTTCTTCGTGCCAGTAAGGACAAGTAGCGGTTATCTTGTGCTGTTGTGGCCGATGGGCGACCTTGTCCTCGTCTTCTTCGTAACTGTACCAGTCTCTTGAAACCTGGATGTTCCTAAAGCTGCTGCTACTGTTGTCTGCGTTTGGCCAGCTTCAAGACGTCCTATTGCTCTCCATGCGTCGCATTCAGGCAAATCATGCTGCTGAGGCATTGCAATAGCTGGGGAAATGCACGATGTCCACTCTGAAGATCAAGAGAATGTGCAGATACTCCAGAACTGTCAGGCTTTATATAGTGCGTTTTCACCAGTCAAAGAAAAGACAGTTTTGCATCTCATTTGCATAACCAAAGCAGTATCCCCCTGCCATACACAACTTTAGTAACCATTACATACAACAATAACAACAACAACAACAAAATTGTCACATGATGTTAATTCAAATTCTCTAATTTCAGAATATTTTCAAAGTGATTTTAGAAGACTTTTCTTACGTATTTAAAGACAATTCTATAGAATCCGCAGGTAACATTTTTGTAGCATTAATATGAGAAGTCAAATGAAAGAAGTGAGCCAACCCATCTTACACCAGTTTTGTTCCAGTTTTCCTTACGGTCGCTTTTGTTTACATGCTTGTATCGAAGTCGTGTGTGGTCACAAGGTTAAGCGATCTTGAAATGAATTTGCAACAGATAAATCACAGGGGTATGTTGCGATGAACGTTCCAAAAATTAAACGGTGGGGTGTTGTAAGATACGAGGGCAGTCCAGAAAGTAGTACCCGTTTACGCATACCGATGGCGCCACTGATCCAAATGAAAGCATACGATGCGGGTATCGATACCAACATCGTAGCTTTGCTGAGGTCGAATTTCGAGTTCATTCAGTGCGTGGTTTGAGTTTGTGACGGTTTAAAATGGAAAAGAAGATAGAAAGTCCCGCCAAATGCGAAGACTGGAGCCATGAGTTTTTTTGTTGAAAGTGGCTGCTTAAACTTGCGCGGATTTGTTGGAGATCGTGGATGGTGCCATTCCAAGGACTTGCGTTTGCTCTCAGGTGTGAAATGGCACACCCAGGTTTCATCCCCAGTAACAATTTGGTCGAGGAATTCATCGCCGTGTTGCTCAAGAAGGACAACGCTGAACCAATGTGATTGCTCTTGTGCTCGTCGGAAAGCATTTTGGCCACCCACCTTGCGCAAATTTTCTTGTAATTTAGATGGTCCGTAACGAAATGTCAGGGAAATGCGTACACATTTGATTAGTTTTACATGCCGATCTTGCCTGATGAAATCATCGACACGTTTATTGAGATCTTCGGTGATAAGGGATGGGCGAACTGACCGCTGTTCATTGTGCACAGTAGCTCGTCCCTTTTTGAAGTTTTGAACCCAACTTCTTACAAATGACTCATCCATAGTTCCCATGCCGTAAATTTCTGTAATTCTGCGACGAATTTCGCTGGGACGGACACTTTCTGCATTCAAACAACGGATGACGGCTCGCACTTTGCATTTGGCAGGATTTTCTTTCTTCTTTTCCATTTTAAACCGTTACAAAACTCAACCGCGCACTGAATGAACTCGAAATTCGAGCTCAGCAAAGCTAAGATGTTGGTATCGATGCCTGCATTGTATGCCTTCATTTGGATCAGTGGCGCCATCGATATGCGTAAAGGGGTACGACTTTATGGACTGCCCTCGTATGTAACTGCTGAATTCCCCTGGTTCTTGACAATAGTCCGACACCGGTACATCCAGGATACAAGGCTGATTTGGAGAGCTACGAGGTCCAATTTGTTCCACCCCCTTTGCGCAGCTTTCTAAAAGGCCAGTCAAAGTTCTGTACCACCGTTTCCCGAGGGCTCTCTTGAACATCCCGAAAGCGCAAAAATCCATCGGGTGATTTGGTAGGATGTGGTTAAATGGCACACTCGATGCTTTGTCTTGATGGAACACCACATGTCGACAATCATTTCCGTACGATCGCGGGATTTGTTTACTGTTGTGGGCGATATTCCTAGTTTTGAGGCAATGCTTTTTTTGTATTAGGGGATTTTCGTCGGAGACTTGAATGACGTCCGCAGTCCTCACTTTCTTGGGATGCACTTTCGGACCCGCCAGTTGTCCTATTCTTTCTGCAGATCAAGCTTTACCACGGAAATTGAGTATATTGAAGACTCCTTTCTTAGAAATGGCAAAACCTTTTTTTTTTTTTTTTTTTTACAGCGTTGTACTATTTGACTGTACGAGTAATTCTCCTCGGAAGGGCGGCGATGTACCCTTCTGGAGAGACTTTTATGAGTCTAGGTTATACTGGTGGTTTCTTTTTTTCTTGTTTTACTGAATAAATCCATTCATGTTTTGTAAAGTCGTGTTGGCTCACTTTCTTTTGACTCGCTCTAATACATTTTTAAATTTTTTTCCTTTTAAGACAGGGCCAGGACACATTAATATGACCACCTCTCCTCAAATATGTTGAAACGCCCCGTGATAGGCAGATGAAAAATCATTAAAAGCTAACAACAGCAAACGTATAGTAGCATTCGTTAACACAGCAATTGTCGCCGTCATGGGCAGAGCAAGTGACCTGTCAGACCTCCAAATGGGGATGATCATTGGCTACCGAGCCAAGGGGGGGGGGGGCAGCATTTCAGAAACAGCGACCTTTGTCAACTGCTCTAGGGCTGCCGTTGTGAAGGTGTACCGCGACTGGACGAACCAGACAGTTTCGAGCAACTGAAGAGGTAACTGTGGTGCCCCACGTTCTATCGATCCTAGAGGCCTAGCCAAGACCAATCGGCATGCTACTGTTGAGCAACTGACATAGCAGATGAACAGTGGGCCACTAGGCGTGTCAGCACCGAGACAGTGCAACGATGCCTCTCGAGGTTGGGGCTCCGAGAGAGGGTATGGTAACAGCAGCCATGTCGAGGCCTGTGCATCGCCGAAAACTCCTCCGATTCGCAATGGACTATCGCTATCGGACCTCGGCCGAGTGGCAAAGGGTTGCTTTCTCTGACGAGTTGTGGTTTCTGATGAACAGAGTGGATGAACAATGGAGAATTCGCAGGGAAGCATCTGAGAACAGGCATCCCGACACCGTCGTTGGCAGACGACAGGCTGGTGGGGAAGTGTGACTGTTTGGGGCATGTTTTCGTGGTATGGTCTGAGTCCACTGATACCGCTGGAGGGCACACTGAATGCTGTTCGTCACAGGTACACTTTTTCATGTCGACAATGTTTCCTTAGGGTGATGGCACCTTTCAACAGGACAATGCTTCCTACCATACTGCCAAAATTGTCCACGACTGATTCGAGGAGCATGAGGATGAATTCAAGCTACTCCCACGGCCACCAAACTCCCCGGACCTCAACCCCATTGGACATTTGTGGGACCGTCTCGATCGCCACATCCGCAAGCTGGACCCTCCACCATGCACGGTGATGGAATCACTGGATACACTGATCGCCGAATGGTTCCAGATACCTGCAACCACCTTCCGAGGACTTATTGACTCTCTGCCACGTCGACCAGCTGCTGTGCTTGCCGCCAAAGGTGGATATTCCGGATACTAGCAGGTGGTCATATTAATGTGTCCCAACCCTGTAAATCAGTTGAATATTTAACATAAAACAGGAATGTACCCCCCCCACCTCAATTTTCACACTTTCTTTTACATATTTTTATTTTTTGTAAAATTCAGAATTGCAGATGTGTTTTATGGAAATTTTTGTATTGATATCTGAACACATGTTAACATACAGAGATCTTATTTTGTACCTGAAGCTCTTTCAATCTGAGACGCCGTCATTGGTGAGTTATTTAATTTTTAAACCGTTTAGAAAACATTTAAGAATTTAAATTTATTTCAACGTTTTAGATTTGACAACAAAAAGATTTCATACATTTGCTAATTTATTCCTTACGATAGCTGCATTATTATTTTATTGTTGACATCTGTGTTTTTCGATGCATGTTCAGTGTATCAGCTATTTTTTTCCTAGTGCATGCAATTGTTGCTGAAGTTCGATATTGGCAGTCGTCAGCCCTCTAGCGGCCAATGACTCAAGCTTCCAATATGGCCGCCGAAGAGGGGAGGTGATGCAGCAATCCATACCTCACAGCATGGCAGCTAGTGATGCAGCTACTTTAATAAGCACGAACCACTCTATATCCATCGCTGATATTTTAAATCATCTTAGATTGAATGCCAGTAATGAAAGAAAAAGGTGCTTGGTAGAGGGGGAAGCGGTTTTAAATGCTCAGCAGGTAATATTTTGTGGGAGAAACACTATCGCATCTTCGCCTTCAATATACATAATAGCCCTTGTGCTAAGGAGTAGCAGTATTAGTTCCACTCCACACGAGATAAACCTAATTATCAACCCTTGCCAGGGTACTGATCATATAAAGGTACTAATCTAAACATATTATAGGTCGTGCAAAGAAAGAAGGGGGTCCATCAACTGTCAATCAGATTCGTTCTCTTATCGAATGCACATATCTAGCGAT
>JAHWFO010019305.1:0-13635 GCA_023313115.1 Rhysida immarginata | reverse complement strand
CATCCGAAGGTACGTTTAATTGCATTTCAGGGCTTATTATTGGTAGTGATGTGATTAAACGTAAATTCGGATGATGATGTAACAATGTGTGACGTTTTCGCGCTCAGGCCTTATCTTTAGGAGGCGTTGGCTGGGGCCCGTTATTTCGTTGGCCCCGAGACTGAAAACGTCACACGCGTTCGCGTCACGTTCGCGTTTATGTGGTGCTGAAGCTCTCTATTATTGGTAGAAATACGATTAACAAAGGACGAAATATGAAATAGTAACAAAGTATGATGTTTCAGTGCGAAGGCTTTCTTTATAGGATGCGTTGCCCTGGCACGGAAGAGTCATCTCATCTTCTTAGTCGAAGCAACAATGAAGACTACATTGTTGCATGGACTAACATAGTCAGGTGACTTTTCAGTGCCAGGGAATGTGTTTTCAATACCGCCTAGAGAGAAAGCCTGCTCACGGAAAAATCTTACATTTTTACATCACCTACGGGTGGTGTTGGTCTTTTTCGCCCTCAGGCTTTGAGTAGAGGTGGTGTTGGTCTTTTTCGTCGGCTGCGTCATATATTAATTTCATCAACTATTGTTCACCCAGCCGATTGTTGACGCAAACACCAGGGGCTGATTGTTCACACATGCCAGCAAACGAACATAAACCAAGTCTATTTCATATACATAAATATAAAGATAATTAATTTCTACGTTTTTAAGAGACTTATCTCCAGTTTTAGATTTTTTCCATCATTGATCACAGAAAAGGAGGAGAGGGATAAAAAAGGTAAAGAAAGATATGGTGTGTAATGAACGCTCATAGAACATTCTTGATTTATTTATTTTATTTATTTATTTATTTATTTATTAGTTAAGTATATTACATCCGAGCTCGTCTAAGACCAGTATGGTATTACACCAACAAGTTAGGTCTTAGGGGCTCCATCATTCAAAGTACAAACGTGATGTAGCAGAATGAATACAGAATGAAATTTTAAAAAAATAAATAAAAAAAATACATGATAAATATGGGTTAATGTCCATTTTTTGAAGTGAAGGGTTGTCTAATTTAATGAATACATAATAAATATAAAGTTGGAAATTATTAAGTAGATAAATTTAATTATCAACAAAAATTATCAAAATATATATATATAAGAAATGTTACTATCTCATTAATACATTGGCAAAGAATAAAGTTATATAAGGTTAAGAATGATTATGATCTGCAGCAAGCTCCAACCCCTGCCTCATTTAAAAGAAAGTTAAAGCCCTTTCTAAATACATCCAGCCACTCCTCTTCCCTCTTGGAGTTAAGATTTTTAAACCCCAATACCTCTTAAACGAAAAAAAAAATCACTGATGACAAAGTGCGAATGAACGATTCCAATTTATGTATGGATTGTGATGCAACTAGAAATATATACGTGTATATTTAAACAAATAATCCTACAAAAAATATGAACTTTTAGAATAACTTCGTTTTTCCAAATTAGTGAAATAGAATTAAAAGAAAGAAAAATCTCAAAGTTATATGCAGACATTACAATCTATAACGTTAAGAATAGAATATTTAAAACAACTTAATACGACTTGAATCTCAACCATTTATTTTGACATGATCACTGTCTTATAATTATTTACATTAAAAATACCACTATTTAAAAATTGAACCATTTCAAAAGCTAGTGCTATTTACAATTTAAATATTTACAGAATTTCATTTTTCCTTGGCTACCTCGCTGTGAAGTGAAAGAATCCAATCCTGTTGCAAAAGTTCAATCCAACACGGTTCCCGAAGATGAAACACTTAGTTCTTTTCTTTTCACCATTGAATCTTGAATTACGGTGAAAATCTTTTCTTCACCCACACGAGGAACTCCAAAGATTACATGGAAACAATTATAACACACTGGTTTACATCTTATGTCTGCCTAAACATGTTTTCGAGGCCATCACGGCTCTCATCATCAGAGGCTTATCGTACACTAAACTATACAGAATTTTCACAGCCAATTCTGGACATGACGTCATTTTAAAATTAACTAATCCTCACTCAGATCGTACGTACATACGCCAAGTCACTGTTTACATTCTTTATTAAAAACGCTTCCTTGATTAATCTTTTTAACAAATTAGTTTCCCGATTTTTAATTTTAACTCCTTGCCAATCTGGTTGATGGTTTTTAGATTTACAGTACAAGGCTAAGTGATTTTTAATATCATTCAGTCTCACTGCTCTTCCAAGTTCCACTAATCTTTCTCCTAATGAGCGTTTACACTGTCCAGTATATTTTAAATTATAATATTTGCATAGAAGGCTTTTATATGCAGAGAAGGCTTTTATTAAATAAAAATCGCAAATGACATTTATAAATAGAAACCATTCATTAACAGAAAATAGTCAAAAATGTACAAATTTACAAAACATCGATCCAACATTATAATCCAGCAAGTGTAACGTGCTAGTAAAAGCGAACCGCGATTACCCACACGCACAGCCAACGCTCCAAAAATGAAGCGTAGAAAAAAAACCCAAAAGAAAACCTTCCCTTGATTGAAACGAAAACAGTTACCAGAACCCAAGATAACCGCGAGGATAAAGGAAAACGCTTACTTGAAAGAACAAAAGCGATCCTCCAAGTAAGGTGGAGATTGAGAGAAACTCAGGAGAAAAACTTCACTACAAAAATTAACCCCAATTAAATATTATAATGACTACCCCGCAACCCAAGACAACCTAAACCTAGGGAAAAAAAACACAAGATAGAAAAAGCGAAATCCAAATAAATATTTTCCTTTATTGCTGAAAAACGAACATGGATAGTACAGAATTGAGTAAGACAAAGTGATCCCAAAAGGGAAGCTGGATGGTCCAACTTTTGAAAAGTCTAAGGCGGTGTAGCGACGATCGGCGTAATAGAGCGGCCCCCAAAGTCTGATAAAAGGCTAGAGTAGAACGGAACAGTTGAGTGGTAAGAGGGGGGCCTGGAGAAGTTTGGAAGATCTAGAAGCACAAAAGGTCAAGCAGAGACACCCACACTGTAAGTAAATAAGACCATCAACAGCAAGTACTCAAGGAAAATAAAACTGGAAATAAAAAAAAAACTCATTTTCATCTTCTTCCACTAATTACAACAGAGATAGCAAAAAAAAATTGGAATCACAAAAAAATTAAATATTTGAATTACAGTGGTATAAGAAAGATAAAAGGTAAACAACAAACCCTGGACCTCCTCCGCAAGGATCCTGAAGACGAAGTACAAAATATACACTAAAATACGGACAGTGGAAACAATAACACAAGTTAGGATGAAAAAATGGTAGGACGGGACGGACCAACAGGCTCATACGGATAACAAAAGGGGAGAATGAAGACAGACATCAACGACAACATGGATTAGGTCCTGGAAAAGAAAACGAAATAATTAAAATAATAGATTACAACAGAAGTATCATTTCCTATTATTAGGAAGGACTGATATCAATAATACAATCAGAAAATATAAATTAAAAGGAGAGAAAAAGAAAAAAAATAAAAATACATAAGCCGTGACTAAGACTTTGAGAAATTATGGAAAAGGTCCGGCAAAATCCGACGAAGCAAGTGTAACATTGCTAAAAAAAAAACTGCATGGCGTTTCATGTGCATAAAGTCAAATCAAGCGAAGGCAAACCATGACGTAGGTGAACGTTCCATGACGAACGGAAAAATCGATCTTGCAACAACTGCAGAAGAATACAATTTCAAAGATCCATGAGACACAACTTATCTTATCAAGATTGGCGATGACAGAAAGTATTAAGTTCGTTTGCCAAAGGAAAGCCATCTCCGAACTCAAGAGAAGGCTGAGGAGCTGCTGTTGGAGCTGAGGCAGATGGTATTGCCTCAGCGGACGCCTAATCAGAAGATCTTAATTGCTGCTAAATCTAGGCGCCCAGGCGCACATGCGGTAAGTGGCGGGCAGCCCATAAAGGGCTGCGCGACTTAATCAAACGCCTCAAAAACGAGGCCCGTCCACATCTGACGAGATATCAGAAGGCCATCGGGAAGGTGAAAAAGAAAGTCTGGTCTCCTCCCATGACCTCGCATAAGCACTTAGATGACGTATAGCGCTTTTTAAACGTAACCGGACCTATCCGTGACCATTCAAGGAGCAGAAAAGAACGAAGTTGAATGGCCACTTTCCTCCATACGATCGACGTAGATAGAGGATGGCCCTGCGATCGACTCCAACGAGTTAACCAGAGTTCTTTATTTATGAAGACGATCGCAACGGCTAGATCCGGTTTTAATACCTCGCCAGTGGAATCGCTTAAAAGGAAGCGCACAGACTGATATGAAAGATGTACCAGCCCATAATGCTGCCTCAAACGATTCCAGATCGACATAGCGAACGGGCACTCGTAAAAAATATGGCAAATGGTCTCGGCTGCGCCGCACACGGAGCATCCAGCAGACCTGACCAGACGTTGAAGGGAATAAAACCCATGATGCAGCAGCCGCCATTGATAGTTGAATAAAGATTTTTCAAAAGCAAGAGATTTTAAAAGCTTCATGACTGCTGCCCACGGGCGGTCGGGAAGGAGTCGAACGATGTCCGTCGATTCACCAGGGTCAGTCTGCTGGAAGAACCATGCAAGTCGGAGCATTCCCCATTGCTGAGGATCAATACGGCGTAGCAATGGTAATAAAAGTTCAAAGTCCAGGTTAATAACTTTATACAAATCCGGTCGATGTTGATATGTTATAACTGGCAGCAAGGGAGGTAACGGAAGCCTATTCACCTTGAAGAAAAACCTTAGATGTAGGAAAAAGAAGTTCATCCATAAAGGGGGAGGGCTAAGGAATACCCGAATCAAGGTAGCCCGCCTGGCCGCAATGAGATATCGTTTAGTATCGGGTAAACCCAATCCCCCTCTTTCTAAGGGAATAAAGAGGAACGCTGCTCTCAATGGATGACGTCGCTGAGCAGTCGTCCCCCAAACACAGTTCACAATGGCCCTCCGGAGTCTCATGAGAAGATCATACGAAGGCAAGGTGAATAGGCATTTAGATGTTAAAACTGGAAGCACATGAGTCCTAATGAATCTCACCTAGACAAACATCGATGTTGGAAAAGGAAGACTTTTATCAAGGCGAGAGATGCACTTCTCAACCACTTGTTGCCAGTGCATGGAGTCCATGGTCGGTTGAAAAGAAAAGACATAACCCAACACTGTAATTCGGTCGCACCATGTTATTGGGAAGGTTTTGAGATAGTCCACAGTCCACTTCCCAATAGCAATACCTTTAGACTTGACAAGGTTGATGGAACTCCCCGTCGAAGTACTAAAGCGGTCGAAGGTTTCTTTAAAGATTCCCAAGGAGTACGAGTCGGACGCAAATAGCACTACGTCATCTGCATACGCCAAAGTCCTGATGTTTATGGATGCAGCTGGCAGATCGTATCCTCGAACATCTTGGTGGCGATTTAAGTATTGCAATAATGGTTCCAAATAAAAGATGTATAACAGGGGGGAAAGAGGGCACCCCTGCCTGACACCTTTACACAAATTGAAGGTGGCAGATACGGAACCATTAATCGCCACACATGATGCGGCCGAAGCATACAGTGCGGAAATAATTGTGGCAAAAGTCCGAAGACGAAGATGACGAAACACTTCAAAGAGGAACTCGTGGTTCACTTTGTCGAAAGCCTTTTCCTGGTCAAGGCTTAAAACGGCAAGAGTTTGCTGACGAGCACACGCCTCTTCCATCGCACACCGAATCGTAATTAGATTATCGGGCATCCTGCGCGATGGAATTGAGCAGGATTGACCGGGATTGATGAAATCTTCGGCGAGAAATTTCAGTCTTTGTTGGAATACACCAGTGAAGACCTTGTAGTCGGTGTTAAGGAGGGTTATTGGCCTCCACTGGGTAACAAGCTCTGGATTCGGCACCTTGGGGAGAAAGATAATTTTCCCCACAGTGAAGTCCGATGTGATGGAAGACGGGTCTTCAATAATCGAATTAAACACTTGCACCAGGAAAGGGCCAAGAAGTTTCCATGTCGCATTGTAGAACGAGTATGGTATGCCATTCATACCCGGGCTGGACTGGTGACGGCCGTCCGCTGACAGGAACTTCTTGACTTCGTCTTCGGTGAAGGGACGAGAGATAGACAGGTCAGCATCCTCAGAAAAAGGTCTTAGCGCCTCGATCCACTGCTTCGTTTCGACTGACGGAATGATTGGGTTGTCGAAAAAGGATGAAAAATGGGCGTGGAAGGCTGACAAGATGTCGTGGTCAGAACTCACTTCCCCATTTTCCACCACCAATCGATGACATCGTTTTTTGTTGGCACGTCGTCTCTCCTCGGCGAAAGCGGCAGATGATAAATTCCTGACGTCAGTCGTCCAGGAAAGTTTGGCTCTGAGCGCTGCGCCAGCCGCCTTCCGGATCATTAGAGCGTTGATCTCACTCTTCACCTGACGAATCTCCATCTCGAACTCCTCCTTTGGGGTGGATACTTGGAGGAGCCGGAGGATCTCTTGTAGCATGAGGAGATGACGACGTCGGCGACGAGCAGCATCTAACCCAATCTACCGAAAGAACCGTTTGATCTTAGTTTTTAGTTCCAACCACGAGGCAAGCGTAGGAGGCACATTACGAAGGTGTTTGTCGACGAACTGAGCGAACGTACCCTGGTATTCCTCTTCGTCGAGCAGAGAAACATTCAGGAACCACTTGCGATGGACTGCAGAGCCTGCGGATGATGCTGAAAATGGAGGATTTCATGACCACATGATGGCACTGTGGTCGGAGAATGAGCATGGAATTACCTCCATTTTACCCGGCGTACCAACAAAAGCATTGTCGACGAGAAAAAAGGTCTAATCTTGATGTAGTGGGCCCTTGATGGAAAGTAGCCCCAATGTGATTACTCTGTGGATTGTGTGTCCATAGGTCGAACAATGCATTTTGTTGGCACAGACGATACACATGACCAGACGAGAAGATGTTGTTGTCGTCTGGATGGCAGTTCAAATCTCCAGCAATCACCACAGGCAACGATGAACACAAAAAGTTATTTAAGTCTGTGAAAAACGTTGGTTTCTCTGCTGATCTACACGGAGCATATACATTAAGCAATCGGAAATTGACACCAGATGTTGAAATGTCCAAAGAAATTACCCTGCACTCGCAGTCATATACACAATTCGACACCAGAATGGAGGGGTTGAAGATGATGGAGGCAACCCCTTTCCCATTTGGCGACGAAGAGTTGATGAAGAATTGTCCGTTGGTATATTGACTGCGAAGGCCCGGAAGATCGTAGCACTGTTGTGAAGTGGCGAGCTTTACTTCTTGAAGTAATAAGATGTCCGGCCTGTACAGGGCAATGAACGATGACAACACCGATTGCTTAAAAGAGGAACCCAGAGAACGCACTTTCAGGGAGATGACCTTCATTGAGGATTTTTAATGGCGCACCTGCTGACCTGTATCCAGTTGAGACTTCGGCTTCTCAGAGGATACGGGAGGCTCCGTCGATCTTCTCATCGGAGATCGCAGACGACCTGATGAAGAAGAAGGGCTGCGCTGGTGACTCGCGCGGCTGTCTCTCTCGGATGAAGAAGTTGCACGTCTCTCGTCCCTGTTGCCACGATCCCGCCTGGACTTTTTCTTGCGGGGACTCCTCGTCCTCACAAGAAGATACTGCTGTTTCTGCGCTGATGGAAGCGAGGTCCCAGCAGAAGATGTCATCCTGGAAGGTGACGACGTATGCATAGACTGCGCAGGCTGTGAAGATGTTGACAGCACTGGTGGAGGAAGAGGTGGAAATTCCTCCACTGAGAAGGCAGAATCTGCTCCTACGTCGTCCACACCAGAAGCTTCGTCTTCACCCATCGACACATCCAGAGATGACTGAGGAAGAGGCGTTATCTCTGGGAGCTTGGAAGGAGACGATGATGACCTCTCCCTCCTAGGCTCCGAAGATGTAGTTGGAGTCGACGATGATCGAGATGGTGGCGGCATCATCTCCTTCTGCACCTCTGGAAGAGTCGAAAGAGCCGTTGTAGAATGGCTCTTTTGCAAGGTGGATGACGGCGACGAAGCTTTGGTTGCCACTGTAGACTTGGCCGGTGATGACATCAGGGGTTGTTGCTGGGACGACATTCTAGAAGGCGACGATGGAAGATCTGCTGGTGCTGCAAACACCCTCTCCTGGCACTGGTGAAACTTGCTTACTAGGCGATTGCAAGCATTTCATAAACATACCGACGGCTAATGGACCGTCGGTAATCATGAGCACCATGTTCTCCATGGTGAGAGAAAAGTTCGGGGGGGGGGGGTGAAACCTCCCCTGGGGTTGCCGGAGGGAGGGTCACTCAAGTCACAAGGTTATTCCCGCACGCAATGGAGATGACTAGTTGCAGCGAGAATAAACCTAAGTCCAGGAAATAAAGTCACTCACACAACGAAGCACAAACACTTATTTTTGTTAGAGGAGCTGATGTTGCCTCTCTTGAAGGTCTAGCTGGATCTGCCCAAAGTAAAAATTTTTTTCACCAAGAAAATTACAAAACTAAAGAAAAAATTTAAATAACACGTGCACGCGGCATGACATCCAAGTTCTCAGAAACGAAGATAGCTAGTTGCTCTAGGAAAACGAGCGGTCGATTACAACGACGATTGAACAATGAGAGACTAGACGAACAACGAGAAAGCGCGAGTATCCAACAATAGCGTTAATAAGAAGTCTCCGTAAAAGAAATACAATTAGCAAAAAAATATATTTTCTTAAAATAGTAATAAAAAAAATCTTTTCTAGCTCCCCAAATAAATCAAAAAGAATGAAATAGTTAAATTTCTTTTAACGTTAAAGAACGCGTCTTATATCTATAGCCTGAGGTTAAGACATCCCTTATCATTTGCCAAAGAAAGAATTCAAAATCAATCCTTATTTTTACCAAAAAATTAAAGGAAATATCTAAACGACAAAAAACCCAAATTGTAAGTTGAGAAATCCACAGGACGAGCGATTCTCAAGATGACGAGAAATGACCCAACGGACAACGAACCAGACGAGTCCAACTAATGACGCGATGAAATACGGACCAAAACTTGACGCTAAACTAATTGCCTCGGTGAGGAATTAAAATTCAAATATCCGTCAAGCGCCAAAAAGAAATTCGCCAAGGGATAAACTTCAGAGGACGCGAAATGGCGACATTAGTGACGCAAAGTACGAGGAATCGCGGTCTCGGTCAATGTATAGATGAATCCCACTAGAAGAAAAAACTTATTTAGCGCGAGGAAAAAATAGAACAAATAACTCCCCAAACGAGGTATCATTAACCCAAGAACGACGCGAACAGAACGCGTCGAGTGATCCCTTTAATTCGTATAAAAAAAGGAGGGGGAACACAGTAACCTCCGTTAAAGTAATTAATTAAGCGTCTGATCCATAAGGCTCGCGCCCGGGACGGCCTATGATCACACAGTTGTGGTAAGGACTAAACGCGGTAGACACCAGGAATATCGGTAAGATGAGAAATTTGAAACACACAGCGCCGGAAGGGAACGCTTAAGGTAACTCCACCAGAGTGGGGTAGGGAATCTAACAAAAAAGATCCCGAAAAGTAGTTGAAGGGCAGGTAAAAAAAATTTTTTCAAAGAACGGCTGTTAAATTTTAGCCAGAAAAGGTAACGGCACGTTACACAAGACAACGATCCCAAACATCGAGCACACCTTGCCACACAGTGGTTCCAAGATAACGAAATTGAGGTTCTGGAGTGGCCTGCACAGTCTGCAGCTCTCAATCCAATACAACATTTGTGGAACACCTTAAAAATCAAATGGCCAAATATCCGGCTGAACCAAAAGGAATGCAAGAGTGTGGGAAAGAACAAAGATGAAATGGGCAAATATTTCTGCCCAAACATGTAATAATTTAATGCCTAGACGTATTGCTGCATTGTTGAAAGTCAAAGGAGGCTATATAAAATATTAAATAAATATTGTTCATACAAATGAGTTCAATTCATATCACGGCAGCAAAACTATCCTGATGATAAATTGTCGTTTTTCCTTAATTACATAAAAAATAATCTTTGAAAAATTTTTGTATTGCACTTACCTCATGCACAGATATTGAGTTCTTAAATGAAAGCAATGGTGACTCTCTTGTATGTATACAACATCAATAATGGATGGATGAACATCTCGCTCTCTAACATTGGGACAGTTTTGGAAGTCACTGTATATATCTGATTCTAAAGTATGTGCAGACAAACGAGAAATAAAGATTGCGTCTTACCTCGATGACTGCTTACTTCTTTTCTCCGATTTGGCATTCTCGAGCACAGCCGAAGGTTGCTTACCTATCAAAATCTGAGATTTAACTTTAACCCCATTCCTAGCCTTAAATTTACCACTGTTCGAATTCATAATATGAAATGGTTGATTGACACCCACAGTCCGAGAAACCTGATTCCTTGTGATTCTTAGCAATGGTATTCGAATTCGAAGCTAATCCCTCCACTCGAAAGGATGAACCCGCTCATTTAAATGGTTTCTATATTCACATTGAGATTTCATTAAACATTTCATTGAGAAAAGTGAAACGATCAGGTTTTAGTTGTTCTATATTCACATGCGCACAACTGTGTTCCATTCAGTTCTCTCTCCCTATACCCACGCGCTAGTCTTCCACACACCTTCCGCAAGGTGCACGCGCAAAATGACGTCAAAAATTGCATGCCTTCTATTTTTAACATACCGCATGGGTATTTTCAATATTTACCCTTTGGAGAATTAAAAAACGAGAACTTGAGACAATAACTTGCCAAAGTCTAAGTCAAAAGAAAGGAGAGATTTATTGACGATCAGTATTAAGACAAATCTTAACTCTTAACGTAGACTGTAGGAAATTCTTAAATAATTGATCATTTGAAAATTAAGCACTTACTCACTTTAGGAAAAACAACGATACTTACTTCAGAAGAAAGAAATTAAGGGGATAGTCAAGGACCGCTTCGGAGATTACATTACTTCCCCTTTCCCTGATTGACTGTTTGGCCATTATCTGTTTATTGTTGCCCCCCCCCCACTCGCGTAACTCGGTTTATCTTAAAAGTAGGCTTTACCAAAAATTTATTTCGGAAACGAACTGTTTTAATCTCCAGCCCCTTCGTTAACTCAATGATCAACATGAGACGGAATCGTTAACTATTGTAATCTTGGAAAGACTTTATCAAACGGAGTAGCTTATTTTACTGCTGAAATGTATTTCTTGACCCAACGAAAAAGGAAAAGGGCCTATAAAAGTAGAAATAAACAAAAATAACTTAGAATTAAAAAGAAGAATAAAAGAAAAATAAAGATAAAAATAAGGACAAAATAGTGATTAAGAATTGATGATAATTAAGGAAATCTAAGAATAAAGAATAAGAATAATTAAAAATTACGTTAATCGCTCACCTGACTTGCCAAAACCGACCCCTACTTGATGAAAAGCATTCGATTGACGAAATATTCCCTTTACCGACGAGTAATTGGACAATCTTATTTGCGATTTTATTTAGTGAAACAACCTAAATCGAGAACAGCCATACTTACTAGAAAGAAAGAAGAGTAGAGTGTGGAACTGCTCATTTAAATAGGAGAAAAGTGTTAGACTATGTAAAAAAGCAAGAGAAGAATGTCACAATGAGATTTCAATTAAATTAATTCGAATTTGAAGTGCATTTTACTAGTTTAAGTGTTACTGAATTTTTTCCTTATTCAATTAAATTACCTTTTTTGTATGTTGTTTAGCCCCAGAGGTGGGATACAGTGTTAACATGGTATTGAATAAATGTTGTTTCACTCCACAAAAGAGGACCCAACCAATTCTGTAGAATATTTATTTGTGACTAATCATAAAACCTTTCTTTATTAAATCGAAATGTTTTTGTAAATTTTTGTTTCTATAACATGCAGGGTTTTCAACTCAATGCAATGCCATTTTCAAGAAACTTGACAATCTGCAGTAGAGACAACAACCAGCATTCAGAATATAAAAACATTAAATATTTGATGAAATATGAGCATTTTTACTAAATAATGTTTAAATGTGCATGCGCAAGATTTACATAATTTCATAGCCAAATGTATAGAGCTATTCTTTTAAAAAGCCCAAGCAAATAGCGTGAAAATTCAGCAAGATATCGCCGACAGAATGAGTTGAATTTCAGTTGCTCTCAAAAATAAATAAAACGTAAGGGGTTTTCTCCAAATTATTATTTTTGGATCGGACACCAGTATCAACTTCTTCTCTTTAAATTGATATGAAGCCAATATGAAGTCAATATGCCTTCATATCAACGTAAGGAGAAGAAGTTGATCCGGGTGTCCGCTCCAAAAATAAAAATTTGGAGAGAACTGCTCATCGTTTTGTTTATCTTTGAGAGCAACTGAAATTCAACTCATTTTATCGGCGATATCTTTCTGAATTTTTACGCTACTTGCTTGAACTTTTTATAAGAGTATTCTATACATTTGGCTAATAAATTATGCAAAAGACATTTTGGTATCCCTTGCGCATGCACATTTAAACATTATTTAATAAAAATGCCCATATTTCATCAAATATTTAATGTTTTTATATTTGAATTGCAGGTTGTTGTTTTTACTGTATTTTGTCAAGTTTCCTGAAAATGGCATTGCATTGGATTGAAAACAAAACCAAAAAACCTTGGAGATCTGCCCACGTCTCATCTCGGGAAAGCGTTTCCAATAAATTACGCTGACTAACCATAAACAATGCTCTCCACAGCCTGCATTTCATAAACAAAAAAACTTACGAAAACATTAAGATTTTTTTAAAGAAACCTTTATAACACCATGCATATACGTGCTATTGTTATACAAATGGCTACACCGCATGCTTCAACGCATTCCAAGCATTATTTTTTACAGGGAGATCCTAAACATTTTTGCCTAGGGGACAAACCTTCGATGAAATATATGAGGTGTATCATGCTCTTTACACTCCTGAAATTTCTGGATAATTCATCAAGTATTTGTTTAGGTATTCGACAAAACATCTAAAATTGAAAGTGTCCGATTACTTATAGTGTATGACTAGCTGATTTGCCCGGCGTTGCTCGGGCTGTTTATTTGATGAAATTTTGTAATATCTGAATTTGAATATAAACGAAAAAGCCTTAATAAAGTATATATATTCACTTTGGAAAAACGAAAAGAATTCTTTTAAATGCCTGCACTGAAATTTTGTGTCCAATTGGGTTCTCCCAGGAAAATTCGACATTGCATCCTTAACATTTTAAAATATCAAAGAAAGGCTCCTATGAGTATTGATTTATTTCTGTCGATACATGTATAAAAATACTTTATAGATGGATTGAGAGAGTTAAGAAACTCTGTTTACAGCCTCATCAGCAAGGATTGGCGTCTCACACAATCAGTTGAGATCTTTAGAATTTTCTAATAAGTTTAGGTAAACATTATCTATAACTTCTCTAAAGGAATTTACTAAATTGCAAAAACCATGTGAAAAATAAATTTTCTTCAGTTATTAGCTCATGAGGAAAAGTACCTAAACCTTTACAGCGAAAGCTTGAGCAGCTGCACGCCTAGAAGTTGTATTCTCTTAT
>JAHWFO010019303.1:0-16257 GCA_023313115.1 Rhysida immarginata | reverse complement strand
TTCAACACAGCGAGAGAAGAGTGGAAATTGCAACAACATCAAGTGTACATCTGAAGTAAGATTATCTGAGTAAGAAATTATTGGAGCGATCCATCCATTGTGAGCCTTTAAAAAGATTTTTTTCGAATTTTCATTAAGAATTTTTCCTGTATTAATTCTAAGCATTTTCATGTGTTTATTTTTAAGATATTGCAAAATTTAAGTTAATTTTTGAGATTGTTCTGTTTTCATCCAAGTGTAATTATCCCGGGCAACGCCGGGTACCTTTGCTAGTATATAGATAGATATATATCTCATGACCAACAATACAAGGAAAAGTTTGTGCAATATACATAAGTTTCAATTTGTAACAATGCATAGAATTCCTGTTATTCAGGCTTTTCTTAGAAAAGAGAGTTCTTAGTACATAAGAATTTCTTGAAAATCTTTAAAAATGATCAGTAACTGGAGATATAGGAGAATTAGCAGACTATTGAGAAAGAGTGGAAAGACGACAGAGGAAGCAATCCTTTAGCTCCGTGCTGTATTCAGCAAATGCTAAGCAAGTAAATAGAAGAATCGCCGACCGCTAGACTACACAAAGTGATGAATGGCCAAGTTATGCAACAAAACATCAAGTGTACATCTAAAGTAAGATTACGTGAGTAAGACATTATTTAGACTGGCAGTGGCATCCTTACAGAAGTCCATCCATTGTGATCCTTTACAAAAGTTTTTCAAATTTTCATTAAGAATTTTTACTGTATTAATTCTAAGCGTTTTCATGTGTTTATTTTTAAGATATTTCAAAATAAAATAATTAAACAATGAGTCAGAGCCACACCTAGCTTATTTGCAAACATTTCATACAAATACATTTTGACTATATTCTGTGTATGTGAATATTTTGGAAACTGAGATGCTGATAATGCGATGACTGAAGAATATTGGTCAGAAAAATTATGCACCTAAATCAGAAAAATCTATACGGGTATTCGAAACATCTGAACAACGAGAGTTTCGAACAGAGGAAGAAGGTATAAGAGCTTCTACGCCAAGGGCAAGAAAAACTACGGTCTAAAGTATCCAGTGATGTTCCCCGGTGGTGAAGATGGATATCATTTTAATGTGAGGCAAGTCAACAAGAGGTAAATTAAGTACCTGTATATCACCTAGAATTCCTGTTTTTAGAATTTGTCATAGAATGAATAGTCCTTTCGCTCTGTCTTACATTCATTGAGTTACTATTTAACCAATTTGGAGTTATAATTTAACTTCTTGAGATTTTTCAGTGCAAGTGTAGTTATCCCAGGCAACTCCGGGTCCTCTGCTAGTTCACAATTATGGAGGCCGTTTCCATGTCCGTGTAGGAAATGGTGATTAATTCTTGATGGTGAATACCTTTCCGAATGATGATCGCATCTACACCAGAATTATTCCTCTACGTGTTTGCAGAAATTCTAATGTTCCGCTAGACACAATATCTAGGTAGCTTGAGGTCGTGGCTTGACGTGAGTTTCAAAAAGGAAGGCTACATCGAACTCCAGATTCAGCAGACAGTTGGAAACTCCACACGTTTACGAGGAATTCCTCTGCCGTTCCAGATGACTCACCGAAGATCTCCTTTGATAATCATTCTATATCGTTGGTCAGCTATAATGGTAATTAGTTGACATAAGAAGACCACTCGTCTGTGGGAATCGCTTACCTACGAATGTTGAGTCAAAAGTAGTGGCCGATCACCGTGCAAACTTTTAAATGGGCACCAGACAGGAACCACTCATTGCTAATCTTCAAAGTAGAGTCGATCATGCTTGATGGTCTTCACTCCTCCGTTTCTGGGCGATAAAGTCACGTATGGCGTCTTCAACCTCACTGACATTGGCGAAGCGCCGTCCACACAGGAAGTGCGCCATGGACCGGAAGAGATGGTAGTCGGAAGGTGTCAGGTCGGGGCTGTATGCTGGATTTGGCAGAACCTCGATTTTTTCCAGCAGTTGTCAGCACACCTTCGCCCGTTGTTGTGCTTGCGCAGGAGTCAGCTCTTGGGGCACAACTCGGCAGCTCCTGTTGACCTTTCCCATGGCGTGCAGATGTCGAACCACACTCGATTGTGATGTCCCGAAGTCCGCACTAGTCCACGGGTGGTGCTGCCTGGGTTAGCTTCCACATGTTGCCGTAGTGCTGCGTCATCCAGTTCTTTGAGTCTTTCGCTCCTTGGCGCATCTTCCAGACCCATGTCTCCAGACAAAAAGCAGGAGAACCACCGTCGTGCTGTCCGTTCATTGGTCACACCCTGACCTTCCACCCTACAAATTTCGGCGGCTGCTGCTCGCACATTGGTCACGTTTTTCCAATAGTGACGAAGGAGCCCGCGTATCACCAATTTTTCTGCCATATTTTGACACAGGCTGACGCAGGTGGCACAATGTCTATGGCATTCAAATTCGTACTGACGTTTCTTCCCACTTTTTTTTCTTAATAAACTGCGATATACCCTTGTGGTAAATAGTCTTCGCTCAGAATTCGTCAAACTCTACCTCCCCCCTCCCGAGATGTCCACTACTTTTGACTCAACCTCTGTAGTACACTAAACTGATGACAGATACTTCCAAGTTGAATGTACATCTCTCGTATGTCTTTGACCTTGAAACTATTTTCATCTGCATGGACACCACGCTGCAAAGGATGTATCCGGAGTTACTCTAGCGCTTGGAAATCTTCTGACTTGCGGATACTTTGTACACTTTGAGTAGCTGGAAGTGTGTGGACCTCCACATCTTATGCACTTCGGAGGGTCTTTTCCCTTAACGTTGGGGCAGTCTCTTGACTGATGCCCTTCTGCACATTTATTACAACGAGCATCTTCGGTGCACCCCATGGAGACGCTTCCAAAACGCAGACAGTTTTAGTACTGCAATGGCTTCTTATTTCCACGAAAGTCTTCGGCCATTACCGCTAACGTTCCTTAGTGTCTGATTATGTTCCGTATTGGGCAGCAGGACCAAAACCATAGGCATATCGATGGAGTCATTTGCTTTCCTTAGTCGTATAATTTTTTCAGGAAAGTAATTGGCCTTTTTTAAGTCTTCTTGAAAGTCTTCCAAAGCGTACTTGACATCCACATTACGAATTTCAAATTTCGGCACTTTTTCAGATTTTAGTTGGTGGTGCTGAGCTTTCAAAATATTATCAGTCTTGATGCTAGACACTATCTTATTGTGGGTTTCTTCATCCTGACGCTTCACTTTCACAGTTTCGGCTTTGCCCGTATGGACTATGATGTTTTCGAGAAGTACATGCTTCTCGATCTCACTTAAGATTTCTTTAAATGGCTTTAAATGGCTTTCCATGAGTGCGAATGGTATTCGGTGGGATATATGTGCTCTTACTCACATTCTTGTTGTCATTCTCAGAAGAGAGGCTTTACCCTTGATGCTGCGACGATCACTTCATTGACACTGGCTGTGGGCATCAGGTTATCGATCCTTAAATCTTTTTTTGATCGCTTATTTTTGAAGACTATCCAGGGATTTTCCTCGGCTGGTTTTCCATTATCGGATTTTCTCTTCCTGCTGGTGTCATCCTTCTTCCCAGATGATACGGATGGCAAAGAGAGGTTCATGGATTCAATCTCTTCCTCCATGGTGGCAGGCAAATAAATACTATGGTTGGCAGCCGGGGACTGGCTGCAATGGCATCATGAATTAATTTGTTAAATTGCTAAGTTAGTGCTGACCTTAACTTAGCAATTTCGTCTTCAAATTTGTTCTCCATTTCTTGGGTGGATATATATGAGAGAAGGACGAGACACAAAAACTCTGGAATACAATAAAAATTATTAATTAAAAAATAAAAAGCAAATAAATACTAATTAATAAAAAATAAAAAATTTTAAATTAATAAATAAAATCAAAATAAACGTTTCTGATAGAGACTATCCTTTATCAAAGCAAAAAGGATAATTCTCTAAAAACAAAGATTATTAGAGAATTATCCTGAAGTTATGAAAGGAGTACTTAAGGACGACTTTATATATACTTATCATTGGGAATAGTAAGATGGTATTGGCTGAAACACTTGAAGCGAACAAATAGGAGGCCAGGAAATTAAGAGACGTGTTGGGATAGGACTGAAAAGAGGATAAATAGGAGGTGATAGGAGACGGCGAAAAAATGCATTAGAATAACATATACAGAATTAACATGACAGAACTGCAGGGTTCTTTCAAAATATTCTTTGCTTTTAGAGAATTATCCTTTTTGCTTTGATAAAGGATAGTCTCTATACGAAACGTCAGCTTTTTATTTTGATTTTATTTATTAATTTAAAATTTTTTATTTTTTATTAATTAGTATTTATTTGTTTATTTTTTTTAATTAATAACTTCTCCATTTCTTGAAATCTCTTCTCCAGTTTTCCGTTTATGACTGCATCACCTGCCGCAACTCTTTCTACTCGGGAGATGACGTCCTGATGGGTGTATTTTTCTTCGGTTGGCATTATGATACCTGTGTTCGGGTTTTGCCGTTAGGTGTGCGTTATTTGCCGTCCTTAGAGGGACGCACTTACTCAGAACGACACAGTTAAAAGACTCAGTAAAAAGTCATACCTTGAAGTCCTCTTGGAGATTGTCACCCGCGAAAAGGAAACTGTTTATGTCCACTCATCATTCGTCACCATGGCAAACCAATCAAGAAAATTTTGGATGAGGTCGAAAAGCACGTGCCTCTATATAAAATCACCACCCACACAGATCGAAAGGACACCATTAAGGTTAAGTGACACGTGGAGGAAATTCATAAAATTCTTGTGTCTGGAGTTAAAAGCAACGATGTGCTAAAAATCCAGCATCATCAACTTAAGACTGAAAAAAACGTTAAATACGTTGTTTGAAATGTTGACACGACTTATGACCTCGAATACTTTTGCGAAGACCTCAGAAGGGGCAATCAGGCTTTAAAAGTCTTCGGTCTACTTCAAAATAATTAAAACAATAAGTTGGAAACATGTCGGTGCTCTAGATGTTACTGTTGAATTTTTTAGAGGTAGCTAAAGGCCCTTGCACTGTTACAGCTGCTTACAATTTGTTCACGTCTCCCAAGGTTGCACCGAGTCGCCTCGATGTAATAAGTACGCTCGCCACCATCAGTCAGGAGATTGTATGTACAAACGTTAAGGGTAAAGACCACTTACTTACACCAAGCGTCCTACATATCCCCATGTCAAAAGACTCAAAAGCAACAATGTGCTAGAAGGGAAAATCAGTGTTCCGTTCGCATCCAGCTCTGATGATACAAGTAAAGCTGATCCAAACCAACTGTGCAGCATTTATAGGTTTCTAGGAAATTTTCTATACCTCTACAAGTCGTGGCAGAGTAGTGCTACAGGTTGCGTCTCACGAATCTAACAAATGATCATATATAGACCAATACTGGACCATTAATCAACGAATTCCCTTACATTCGTTGCAATATATGGAATGTAAGGGAATTCGCTCGCAAGCGCATCGAGTTTTACGATTTTCTTATAAATTGGAATGTCGACATCGCCTTCGTGTGCGACACACACTTGAAATCTACTCAAATTTTTAAATTGCCTGGATATATCTATCGCAAAGATCAGCCTCTAGGTAATAATGCTAGTCACGCGTTTGGTGGAGCAGCGATCATTATCAAGGACAGAATTCATCATTATAGAGGAAGGGGAGGCGACAGCTGACGTTTATAAAGAATCATTATAGAGGGCGCAGAGTTTTTGCGCCTTCTAACAAATGGAGGAAAGCTATATATTATATCCGGTTTCAGTTTCAATTGCTAAAAAGATTGCTACCAGAATTTAAAATAAACATTCGAACATCGCTTCAGAAATCGACTGCTATTTGGAGACATTTGTAGTAATCAATCGAACAGTCGACGACTTTGGAGACATTGTAAGATTGTAACGCCCACAAACGTGGACGTTCCAGCGCCTAACCTTCCCTAAAACGAAATATTTTTTCAAAGGAGCTAATCATCATTTCTTGTATCGATAATGGACTTACCATTACAATAATATATCCGACGATAATTAATCTCGACAATTGACACTCGTGCACGACCGTGGCTAAGAAGTTTATTTTTACGAAACAATGAAGAAATGTGTGATTGTTGTGGCGGTTGCCGCGGGCGACTAAAACAGGGGGTTTTTTATCAGACGACGCCAGGAAGGAAGTTGCGAGATAGGCAGAAGGAATTGACCTTTATCCCCTGTATTGTGATGGGTTGCCACTAAACATCACTGATATTTTTACGAAAGTATCCATGTATCCACTAAATTATCCACTAAAGTATCCATGTATCCACTAAATTATCCACTAAAGTATCCAAGTATCCAAGTATCCATTAAGTATCCACTAAATGGCGGATACTGGACGTGTTAACGGCATTTGTTGACTGTATTGTAAGTGAAAGTTTTAATTGTTGTTATTCAAAATTTTAGTTGCTATGATTAAATATTGTTGTGTCCCAATTGTCAGGGTGAGGAGAAAAAAATAAACATCATTAGAAAATAATTTTATAGGTATTTTGGAAATGACTATGAAATTAAAATTATGAAAGGTTATCAGTAAACATTTAAATGTTAAAAATTTCAGGTTAATAAAGTATGTAGAATTAATAAAGATAATAATAAAAATCTTTAAAATAGTAAAAATCTATAGAAAATGAAAAAAAAAACGAATTTTACTCAAATCACAAGTACTTACAACACGACCAAGGAACGCCATTTTTTATGTGGTCACGTGGGTACTCAAGGCTACGAAGGCTAAGAAGGTGTGTGAGAACGAGAGTTTATGATAAAGGTCAATTGCGATGAGACCAGAACGAAGCCAGGAGGAAGTTATGATTGGTGTGCCGGGATGAAGTCGGACGAGAATAGGTGTCACGGAATTCAGACGCCATCCAGAATTCCCGTGACGTCGATCTCTTCCACACTCGATATTTCTATGCATCGGGTTGGAAAGGTAGGCGACGAAATACCCGTCACCAACATCGTCATACGCAGGGAACCAATAGCAGACGAGAGCGGAAGTTTCGTGATTCGAACGCTAAAACACGAGATGACAAGAGACGTTATGGAGGAGGCTCGTGGAACGGACGGAGAAAGGAAGAGGAGAGAAGAATTGATTTATGCGACTCCACGAGGAAAAAAGTCAGCCTCCTGACAAATTGTTGCCAGGTTGGGCGATTTATCGCAAATTGGGCTACTTTTTTGTTCAAATTGCGACTAAAATTTCAAATTTGCGATTGCGACTGAATTGGGCTACTAAAATTTCAAATTTGCGATTTTTGTGCGAATTTTGTGACGATTTTTGGGCGAAATTATTGTCCAATAACAAAAAAAACTGGTTTTAGACAATTATTAAAACGAGGACGACACGAGAAGACCGATGGAAGACCAGAGGCGTGATTAGGTCATATTGTGTAGCAATGTGCGGAGGAGCGCCATCTTGCATGAGTATTGTGCGATCCGCACGCTGACGCTGCTGAAGTGCCGGAAGCACATGGTTACGCAAAAGTGCTTCATACCGCTTGTCAGTAAAGATGCAGGTAACGGGACCCGCATGTATGATCTCCTCGAAGAAAAACGGACCGACGATAAACTATGCCGTTATTCCGCACCACACAGTGACCTTTTCAGAGTGAAGAGGTAATGGCTGTAGCTGGAACGGATTCTCGGTCGCCCATATCCTGCAATTTAGCGTATTTACAGAACCTTGTAAATGGAAGTGGGTTTCGTCAGACCACAGAATGTTCCATGGCCATTCGTTGTCCACTTCCATCCGAGCAAGAAATCGCAGTGCAAAAGATTCACGTGCTTCCAGGTCAGCAGGTAGCAACTGCTGCACATGAGTTATTTTGTACGCAAGATGTTCCGTAGGACTTTACGCACCGTGCTGCTCGGCATATCCAGCATTCGGTCAATTCCCCATCCACTGCTGATTCCAGCATCACTGTTCGTCTGTTCTTGTAATGCTGTAGCCACATCTTACACTGCTGCAGCCGAAACTGGTTTCCTTCCTCTACCTCGTTTCACGTCAAATGAACCAGTCTCTTCGAATTTAGCAATCAGTTTTCGCAGACCATTTGTGGTTATTGGACCTAATTTTATGGATTTTGTTCAGAGGGGGAAGCAAAATAAATAGAATTTAATGGGTGGTACTTTAAAAAAAAAGAACCCCAAAACTTAAGAGTAAACGTGGCTCGTTAAAAGACTTTTATTTTGGTTTAAAAATTGCGATAATTATTTATAAAATACAAAAATTCTGTACAAAAGAATGTTCTATAGAATATTGAGGAATGTTGAGGAATAGGCATTGCGATCTCAATTACAAAAGATAATATTTCTCGGAATAAAATAAAGAAACACTTAAATGTACGTTAAATACAGCAAAACACTGTAACGAGAAATATTAATCGCTACATTGAGCGAATTGAGATTAAATATAAAAAAATTGAGACGGACCAATTCCTTATAACGAATAAGGAAAAGAAATTTCAAAATTCCCATTTAATGTCTAAAGAATGACTGCGAAATCATAATTAATTATTAATGGGGAATAAAAATTGAAATGTGCAGCATGGCGCCCCTTATGCGCGTTATTGTTGAAATAGCATGAAAAGAAATTTCATTATTACCTTATGGGTAAACCCGCAAAACAATGCTGCTCGATAAAGAATCATGGCTGCCGCGAGAAAGTGAGAAATTCAATAAGAAACTAAACTTCGAACGGCAGGGTAGGAGTAATTTGCAGAGCATTGGAATGAAAATGATAATGGAAGTGGAACGCCATGCTGCAGGCTAGTAAGGACGTGGAGGACCAGAAGGAGGGACGACTGGTCAAGCCAGTGGCTGGAAGTGGTCTGTCTGAAAATAAAAAAAAAAACAGTAACCACGGAAAGAACATCAACAAAAGTGGGACACACATCCTCGTGATCACGAAAATTATTCGCGAGGGACAACTAGCTGCAGACAGTGATAATCACGTGGAGATTTTTAAATTAACATTTATTAAAACAATATATACTCAACAATCACATAAAAAATTGAAAAGAAAAAATAGAATAATTAATTACATAAAAAAATCTGAGTTTTCCCGAACAAAGCCCCCTGCAATTTTCTTGAACACAAAAAAAAAAATGACGGTCATTTGTACAGATAGAAGTTTAGGTACTGACGTTACATATACAGATTCAAAAAAAATTGTCTAAGTTACAATAAACAAATAAACATTTATGCCTTTAATATTTCCTTTCATTTTTGTATGCGCACACAGTATGTTTTGCTTTTTTAGCAAAAGAAGACAAAAGTATATTTTGCATTTTGGTATATCATAATTAAAATGTATATTAAACGTACAATACGTTAATAAATGTAAAAAAATACATATCATTTAGTAAAAAAACAATGTGGTTACTGCCTTCACGTAAGGTAAGAACAAGCCCAAAAAATATCCTTTTGTAATTTTAAAGCTAAAGTCATTTAACAAAAAATATTGCGTTTAGAACCCCTCTCATCCCGCGAAGTAAATAACTTTGCAATTATGAAATTTAAAGGAACAAGATTGTTTCTAAATTTTACAATATTGTGCACTATATCATTTCTTTTTATGTTCCTGTTACTACAAATAAGCGTATCAGGAATTTTCCTGTATGGTTTAGTTGTGAAACAAATCTAAATATAAAACTAGATCACGAATGAAGAAAACTAATTGTCTGTTAAGATCTAAAGCAAAGAAATTTATTAAGCGTGATTTTAAATGCTATCTGCAAAATGCACAATACCATATCAAACATAATCCAAAGCTTTTCTGGAAAGTAATTAATAAGTTAAGAGTTTCCAACACTAGATTTTTAATGGCAGCATGTATCTCAATGATGAAAAATTGGAAACCCTTAATAATATCGTAACGGCTTTTGCTTCAAACTTCAAATCAGTGTATAATGATTCTTCCATATATAATAAATCGGCCTCGGTGGCTCAGTGTGTTGCGTGATCGCCTCTGATGCCCGAGTACGCGGGTTCGATCCCGGCCGAGGACGACGAGGATTTTTCAGGGGGAAATCCTGAGATCACGCACTTCCTTCGGAAGGGAAGTAAAGCCGTTGGTCCCGTGTAGTCGTTTGCCGGCTGCACGTTAAAGAACCCTTGCGAGGCAAAATTTGCGGCCCCTATAACGCCGTCCTGAAATGATCATAGCAGTTGAAAAGGACGTTAATACCAAACAAACCAAACCAACCATATATAATAAGCATTTTGATGATATTTTCCCCAAGATACATGTTTGTCAAAAATTCATGGCCAATTCTATTAATTTGTTTTCCGAATCGGAAATATTACAGGGTATTAACAAAGTAAGTAATACAAGTTCGTATGAACTGGATAATATTCCTTCATATATTTATAAAGCATGTAGTAAATTTTTTGTTTATCCTTTTTACGTAATTTTTAATCTTTCATTCCAATCGGGTATTTTTCCTGATATATGGAAACATAGTAAGGTTATTCCCGTTTTTAAGAACAAAGGTAATAGAAGAGACGTAAAAATTACAGGCCTATTTCAATTCTTAGTTTCCCTGCTAAAGTTTTTGAGTATTTGCTGCATGGAAGAATTTATTCTATTGTCTCTCCCTATCTTTCTTCATGTCAATATGGTTTTATGAGGAATCGCTCAACAGTATCTAACCTAGTGGATTCTGTACATTTCATTGGAGATGGCATTAACCAAAATAAGCAAGTCGACATGATTTATATCAACCTAGAGAAAGCATTAAATTTGCACCGTCTATTACTTCAAAAATTAATGAAATATAATTTACACCCATCCTATATCAAATGGATTCTTTCCTATTTAACTAATAGAGTCAATTATGTTGTTATAAATAATAGTTACTCTCCTAGTTTTATTTCTACTTCAGGGGTTCCTCAGGGATCATTTCTAGGACCTTTATTATTTATTATCTTTATCAACGACATTCCTGATGTGATTAAATCTTCTCAATTATTCCTATTTGCTGATGACATGAAATTAGGCAAAATTATTCATAATACTATGGATTGCCAAGATTTACAACTTGATCTATATTCAATGGGGGCCTGGTGCATTCAAAATAATATGTTCACAAATGACAAATGTCACTATGTCACCTATTCCCTTAAGAAAACAGTCTATAATTTTAATTACAGTTTAAATTATTGTAAATTACAACAAAAATCTGTTACAAATGACCTAGGTGTTATATTTAATTCCAAACTTTCGTTTGTTGATCACATTCACTCTATTATCTCCAAAGCCAATCGTGGTTCATACTTTATTATCAGAAACTCCCTAAGTTTTAATAATGTTGGCTTTTCAATTTTTCTTTTTAATACACTAGTCAGACCAATTTTAGAATATGCTTTTGTCATTTGGTCTCCTCCTCATATTAAATTTCAGCTCCTCTTGGAAAAGGTTCAAACAGAATTTTTACGCTCTCTGTTTCGTCGTTTCCATCCTACATTTTTTAATGATAACTTTTATGTATCAAACTCCTATCTACGAGATTTCTTTAATTGTGACACATTGAACAAAAGACATACTGTAATTAATCTTTACTATTTATTTAAATTTTACCGCAATATAAGTTATTCATCTATATTTCTTAACTCTGTAAATTTACGTGTTCCCCAACTTAATTCCAGACTTAATGATATTTTTTACTTACCTTTCTCAAAGAAGACAGTTATAAATAATCTTCCCCTTTTTCCGAATGTATAAGTTTTGTAATATCATGTCAAACCTTATTGATTGTAGCGTATCGTTTTTTTTTTTTCAGAACAGGTAAGTGAATCGCGGAATTTTACTTGTCCTTGCCCCACTGCTACGAACTTATGAACGTTATCAGCCCTGTTTTCCTTATTGTCTGATCGTGGTCTTCGTGATATATTCCCTACCACGACGTTGTTTACCTTCTAAAAGGAGACTGAGCCGTTGCTCCTGTTTTTCTCTTACCAGTAAAAATCGAACCGTTTGGTCGACTTGTGGTAGGAGACGGGTGTCCTGTTGTGAGCTAAGTTTTTCCTATGCTTCCTGTTTAGTTCTTTGGAGGTTACCGTGTTCCCCCTCCTAATACATAATTAATACGCGTTCGGTTCGCGTTGTTTTGGTACGATTTTTATTTCTATATGAGTGTATATTTTGGTTAACTATCCCTCGCGCATCGGTCTTTTAGATTTGAGGAAATATTTAATTACTTTCCTCTAAATGAGACCTGGCCAGGTCATTGTGTGACTAATTTAAGATTTTGAGATTTTATTCCTTTATAAAACCGATTTTTTAGCGATTAAAGGGGTAAATTCTTATTTCACTCATATCTTATGAACTAGAACATAGTAAGTGTCTACTTTAGCTACGGCTGAGTCGTTTTTTGCCTGTCTTGAAGTTTTTTTTGAACAACAATCGGTAGATAAATTCTAAAATTTTCATGTTTCCCTAAGTGTTGATTCTTTTGCTTGAAGCAGAAAGAAGAATGCCTAGAAATTGTCTTTTAGTTCTTATCGGGGTTATGACTTAGAGAATTTGAAATTTTAATGAGGGGAAAGCATGAATCGTCAGATTCAATATTTTTTTGTAATAATAATTATAAATATTTTGAAATACTCTGAAAATATTTTTATCTTTATTGTTTTATTTTTTTTCTTTAGAAACAAGTATTTAAACAGATTGTTTGAATTGCGCACTTCGCTTTCTTTTTCCTCTCCACTTTTGGGTGCGATTGTTAATATTTAAATAGACCTTTGTTATCTGGGGTTAGTCTTTTAGATCGTCGCATTATGTTTTCTTCTCGGAGCACGATTCTACGTGTCTCGTGTCCTGGTGATATTAAAAAAAATTTTCCCCTGAAAAAATATAATTTTTTTTTGGCAGATTTACTTTTGGTCCGAGTCGAGTGAGTGCTCTCTTATTGGCCTCATCGTTGACTTGCGGAAAACCTTTTGCGCTCCGCATGGTCCCACCGATCATGTCCCTGAAGTCAATAGTCGGGACTTAGTTTTCTTTCCTATTGCAGTTGTAGCACATTGCCATAATTATTCATTGTCTTCTACTCTTTTACTCATGGTTTCCTGAATTCTGCCACAGTCAACGTGTGTGTTAACCTAATAGTCCACGATGACGTCTTCCATTCGTCCGACGAGCCAAATGTGAGTTGTTTATGTTAGTTCATAACAGTATCCGTTATACATTCTTTCCTAACCATAGGATGATTATGTCGCCATGGGTTTTCTCTACAAAGACATCGGCATAGACTTATGTTCACCGTCGACGAGCCGGGTTTTCTCCTCCTCGCAGTGATGTTCATGAACGGCATTTACCTTTTGAGTCGGGTTTTCTTCTCACCGCAAGTGCTGATCGGGAGCGTTTAGCTTATTGCCGACTGCCAGATATCATCCTAGACAACTCATCATATTCTTTGCCGTCGCAACCCGCTTTGGTCCAAGATTCTCCTGTGGACGTGTCCAGTTACCGCTTGCCTCAAGCTTATCGACTCTTACCGGAACACTTAAGAATCCAGAAATTTCGAACCATGTGTTTTCCACACAAATTTCTAACGCAGGTTCCAACTACTTATTGAATTCAATTTTAATGTTTTGAACTCTAGTTTTAAATTTCTCTTGTGTCCTTGCTATTATTTTTTTTAATGTTTTTTTTTTGTGAATTTAATCAACTAGCTCTATTTGATCTTTAATTTTTTTTCATTTTTAATTTTTTGTTTTATTTATACTTTCGTTTTTTTTTTTTTCAGGACCTCGTTCTTGTTTGGGTCTTTGTTCTTCCCTCCTATGTCGTGCGCAAGCCTTTGTTCGTTTAATTTCGTCCGTCACCTTTGTCCCAATAATCCCCTTTGTCTTATTTTTATGCTTCTCACGTAAGTTATTATTAGTCAGTGTTCCTTTTACCACCTTTAGGTAACGTTTGTCGGAGTTTCCTGTTTTTTTTTGTTTTTTTTTTCTTTTTACTTATAGAATTCTTCTGAAATATCGATTTGTAATCTTGTTTGTTTCTTTTGATTTTTGTTTTATCTTGTCAAATTTAATTTTTTTTATTTCCAAATATATATATTTGCTTCTGCTCTAAGTCCCGTTTACCTAGCTTTACCAGCCCTTCTGATCGTCTCCTAGTTCATCTGTTCGGTCCGAAGTTATAAGTTCTACCCCTTGCCTGTGTAGCTGTCGATAGCTCTCATCTTTTTTGGTTATCAATCAACCTGCCGTCGATGCGTAGTGAGCTTTGCCCCGTCGTAACTCTCCTTGTGATGGACAAGTTCCTCTAGCCTTCACCGGACTTCCTGATTCTTTGGACCGTTTAATTTTTTCTTTGAGTTTCACCTATTCGGGACCATTTGTCGTCATAGAGCATTGCTTTCTTTATTTAAAAAAAAAAGGCGTAATAAAGAAAAATATTTGTTTGGAACTTGGTTGGTTTCTTTACGTCCATTTTTTTTTGACTAAGTTTAAAGGGTAACTCGGTTGAGAGTTTAATTAACTAAAAGGATTTATCTATGTTTTTTCTTACTTAAGGGATCGTACGACGATACTTTAAGTTGGGTTCCTCCTATTTGCGATTTTAAATTTTTGGTCAAAGTCTTTTCGTATCACCGCGTTGTGCCTATTTAATTGGGCATTCAGAAGGAGTTTCTTTCCTTAATTTTTAAAGCGGTTATTCTTTTGAAGTGTAGGGTATTTTCACTAGCCTAACGAAGGAACGGAGGAGGGGGGCTTTTATGTTGGACTAAAGGTTTTTCTTTTAGTTTGATTGAACGTGCTCTAATGCGAAGGATATTGGAACACGAACTTTTTGAGCACATAGACTGTGTCTTTTATCTAAATAATTGAATGTGCTATTATTCTAGGCTTAAGGTTTCTTTGTTAAGCCAACATCTATTTTTGAAACAGGATTTAGAGTCCACCTTTAATTCCTGGTGGCCTGTATATTTCTTTCAAGCCAAATTATCTGTGGGATTTATCTTCCTAAATATTTTATTCTTTTAGGTGCGTATATAGCCTATTGTATTTGTGTTGTTTACAGTTTTTTTTAACGCACGTTGCCCATGAGAGGCCATTGTTACCCTTTCAGGAAAAGGATGAATTGTAAATAGCATAAGTAGTTGATAATTATTTTGGAATTATTTTTCATTTGTAGATTAGGCTGCTTTTCTCGTAACATTTTTTTACCGAGCAGTTTAACGCTCAGTTACTCAATAGTTGGGTTCAGTTAAATTTATGCTTAAAACGTGCCTACAAATTGTAGCGTCGTTGTAATGAGTTAACGATCTTTGTCGCACGTTGGAATCCAGTTTTTGGATTTCTATTTTACCCTTTGAAATAAAGGATGATTTTGTAAATTATTTATGGGCAATAATTTCTATAATTCCAACGCATTCTTTTTCTTAGTTCTCTTTCTTTAGATATTGCTTTATTCTTTTATGATTAGTGTCCAAATAAAACTAATCTATAAATTTACTCGTACGCTACTACAACGAGTGCCTTATTAATTAATATTCCACTGCGCCAGATTTCTGACCGTGACAATACATCACAGATCTAAAGGAGTGCTTCCTCTGTCGTCTTTCCACTCTTTCTCAATAGTCTGCTAATTCTCCATTATCTCCAGTTACTGATCATTTTTAAAGATTTTCAAGAAATTGTTAAGTACTAAGAACTCTCTTTTCTAAGAAAAGCCTGATTTTCAAGAAATTGTATCCTTCTTTATATATATAGTAGACTAGAAGAGGTACCCAGCCTTGCCCGGGATAATTACACTTGCACAAACTTTTCCTTTCATTGTAAGTCATGAGATATTGATTGTTGATCCCTGCCTTGTGTTGGTGCATTGCGTGTTGTTACCATTGTTGATACCTATTGTTGCACAAACTTTGCCTTGCATTGTTGGTCATGAGATATTTCTCATTAATATGCCCTGCCATAACCATGAATATCGATTTTTTATCGATAATTATTATTTTTCCGAAATCTGAGGTAGACAGTGACCTTCCTCATGCTTTGAAGGTCATGTATGCGAAATTTCATCAAGATCGGAATAAAACTGTAGATTTGTATAAAAAACGTACAGACAAACAGACCCACCCACAAACATCCTTCTTTATATATATAGATAGACTAGAAGAGGTACCCGGCGTTGCCCGGGATAATTACTTGGATGTAAACAGAACAATCTCAAAAAATTAAATTAAATTTTGC
>JAHWFO010019261.1:1199975-1358049 GCA_023313115.1 Rhysida immarginata | reverse complement strand
GGAGCAAATGACACGACCATCGACGTGATGAATAAGAAATCGTGATTCATCCGACCAGGTAACTCTCTCTTCCACTTATCCATGGTCCAGTCTCGATGTTTCCGGGCCCACTGCAGGCGTAGTTGAACAATGACCCTTGGTCAAGAGAGGCACACGAACCAAATCCAAGAGTGTCCGCTGAACTGGGTGTTCCGAAACACTTGCACTTGGACTTGTATTGTTTTGGGCTGTCAGCCGAGCCACTGTCTGGCGCCGATCTTGCTTTACCAAGTGGGACAGTCTCCGACGTCCTTTTTCTTTGGTGTGGGCGTCCAACACCTTGGCGTCTACTGCTGGTTTCACTGTCATTTATCCACTTTGTATAAATACTAACAACGGCAAATCGTGAACAACCTACCAGTTGTGCAGTTTCGGAGATACGCGTTCCGAGTCCTTGGGCCATTACAATCTGCCCTTTATCAAATTCGCTTAGAACAGCAGACTTTCTCATCACTCGCAAAATTAAGTGCGAGACTGATTCCTTACCTACTCCAGCAGCAATTAAATACCATTCCCACTTAATTAAGTGCCCTCCACGTGATCCAGACGAGTTCATTCCCCAATGTGGTGATGGTCATAATGTTTTGGCTCTTCAGTGTATAATATTTCGTTTAAAATGTTTAATTTGTCAAGTAAACCAGATACTTTAGTTTTGGTATTATAATATCCGAGTCTATAGTAAAAAGAAATAAGCATTTATTATGATAGTAACGGCAACGATTGGTCTAACATTGGTCAATGAACCACAAACAGCTTCAAAATAAAACGGTTTGAGTCTCTTGTGATAATATAAAAACAAAAGACGCAAATAGCCAAAAGATTAAAAGGTTAGGAGTGGACACTTAAGAATTATTATTGGTGACCTCCTTCGCAAGTCATTGGAACAAAAAAAAAAAACAAAAGTATCATAACCTTGCTGAGCTTCTTGGTGATTGTCCATTGTAATTGGATGGTGCCGGCAGTAGTGTTGGTCAATGGTGGGGTTGTTGTTGTTGTTCTTATTGATGATGATGTTGATGATGATGATGATGACGATTATGATATTGTTTGTGTGGCGGCGGCTGCGGTTGTTGTTGGCTTTGCTGTCGCCGTCGTCGTGACATGTGCGTCGCCGGTTGTGAGCGCCATGGAGAAGCTTCGTCGGACGAGTGGCCGCCTATGCGGCTGAGAAAGCGGCTCGGCTCCAGCGACATCTTCGACGGGAAGCTTCCGCTCAGCCGCGTCTTCGCTGTCACTACGCCGAAGAGTCGCATCAACTCCTCGCTCGCCTCGGCCTGTATGAAAAAAAAACTCCCGTTAAACACAACAAACACCAATAGATCCCATTAAATAAAATGCTTTTCAATTAATTTACCGATTGGTCGCACAGGTCGTAGGTGAAAGCCCCCTGGCTTGCCATCCCGTAGCACAAATAGAAGAGCCTGCCGTTGAAGTAACCCGAGGGCAACAACGTTGCCTGATGCAGAGGATTGCTGCAAAAGCCATTCACATACATCACCATTGAAACCCCGCGCATGAAAATTGTGCCCAAACTCATGACGCGCACGGTCAAAGACTCGACCTGGACAGACAAAAAGAATTTCCATTAGCGTCTTCTTCTTCTGCAAGGAAATGGAAACAATTCTTAAGAATAAAAATAACAAAAACAATGACCACTTGGATATCATCAAAATTAATATTAAAAGATAATCAGGATTTCCACAAGATTTAATAATATATTTTGTACGGATGTGCATTTCAAGTTGTCATGTAACAGAAAGAGAAAAAGTCTATATGTAAAGCGAAAAGCAAACGTCTACGTGTTAAACAAAGAACGTGTAACGCGAAGAGAAAACGTCTACATGTAAAGCGAAGAGAAAACGTGTACGTGTAAGGCCTGGGTCACACTGGCGTAAAACGCCACGAAAATACGCCAACGTAAATATGTCGCAGAAAAAACGTCGGTTACAGATGTTCAAACAGAAAGCGTATAACGCGGTGCGATTTCTGATGTCGTTTCGATATTGGTTTAAAGCACGACATCACCTGAAGTAGCTTCAGCATGAATGCCAACAGTATCGACCTTTTATCAGAAAGTCTAGCAGTATTTTAAAAGCCTGGACTTTATTTATCATACACATAGCTAAACTTCCTCAATATTTCTGCAAAGCATTCGCTATTGTAGATCGCCCTCTTGTCGGCCATCTTGATGGCAGGCCAATCGCTCTTCTGATTGGCTGGATGTTCGGCATACGATATAACGCGACGTAAAAAGTTGAACAAAATTCAACTTCGGCGTAAAGCGCGGCACCAAGCGATTTAGCGGAAGTGACATCACAGGCGTCGTTACGTCAGCATATTTACGTGGCGTTTTACGCCAGTGTGGCCCAGGCCTAACAAAAAGAGAAAACTTCTACATGTAAAGCGAAGAGAAACTGTCTATATGTAAAGTGAAAACTTGTACCTGTAACAGGAAGAGAAAACGTCTACATGTAAAGTGAAGGGAAAACGTCTACATGTAAAGCGAAGAAAAAACGTGTACATGTAAAGCAAAGAGAAAACGTGTACGTGTAAAAAGAAGAGAAAAGTTTACATGTAAAGCGAAGAGGAAACATGTACGTGTAACAGGGAAAGAAACCGTCTACATGTAAAGCGAAGAGAAAACGTCTAATGTAAAGTGAAGATGGTTGGTTTGGTTTGGTTGGTTTGTTGTTTGGTATTAACGTCCTTTTTCAACTGCTATGGTCATTTCAGGACGGCGTTATAGGGGCCGCAAATTTTGCCTCGCAAGGGTTCTTTAACGTGCAGCCGGCAAACGACTACACGGGACCAACGGCTTTACTTCCCTTCCGAAGGAAGTGCGTGATCTCAGGATATACCCCTGAAAAATCCTCGTCGTCCTCGGCCGGGATCGAACCCGCGTACTCGGGCATCAGAGTAAAGTGAAGAGAAAACGTGTACGCGTAACAGGAATAGCAACCGTGTACATGTAAAGCAAAGAGAAGATAAAACTTCTACATGTAAAGCGAAAGAAAACGTGTACGCGTAACAAGAAGAGACAACGTCTACATGTAAAGCGAAGAGAAAACCTGTACGTGTAACAGGAAGAATTTTTCATTCCCTTGATAATTACTGCAGAATTTTAAAAAAAAACCTTGCTGCAGCCAACAAATAGGAAGTCGTACAGGTTTTTACAATCTGTTCGTGACTATCTGATGATCTGTATTATGCAAATTAGTAAATATATAAAATGTATCTCGTAAATCATAACAGAATGGGACCAATTTCTAATTACCAACTTTATCCGTCCAATTATGAACGCCATAAAAAAACGCATCATTACCAGATCAACAGATCATTCAAAAACGAAATGGAAATAAGCCTATATGCAAATCATTCCATATATCTATCCAGTTTTGCATATTTTGTGAAGGTTTTCAAAAGGATGCTATCTTTTCAATTGACATAAAAAGCCACATTCACACATGTTCAATTCCTTGTGCAGTACGATGACTGAGGAGAATGCCGCTGCTTTATCAGGAATGTAAAACTGAAAGTTGCAAAATTTTCGCGAGTCTGCCATTTATTTCTAATCGCACAGACGCTTGCTTAAGACAAGATGCTGCGAGAAATTGAAGCTGTGACTCTCGATATGCTGGCGGCTACCTCCCATAACATGGAGAGACGTATGCTGGTATGCCTAAATGATAATGGCGAACACTTCCAACATGTGCTGTGAGGTCACCACAGTTTTCAAATTTCTATGAAGTCGATAGCAAAATTTATTAAAGATCCAATAATAAGCGAGAATCAGAAGCTGAGAGAGAGTGGGAGAGCCTGTATTATATGCGTTAACTTCACCTTTAAATTTTTTATTTTGCATCTCGCTTTTGAATTTAGAATAAATTGAATTCTATTTTGTATAACAGGACGAAAATCATTTTTTAACCATAAATAACATCTCGATTTTTCATTTTTAAAATTTTATTTCATAATTCTGACCACTTACTAGTGATCATTTTTTATACATATGTCAGCGCCTGTAACCCCTAAACCTTGTTGATATCCAAAATGAAATTTTGTTGAGTGTAAGGAGGAGTATCTCGATGAAAAAAATAAAATTTTTATCTGGTCCCCCTTTTGAGATAGTTGACGTTGAAATCAGCAAAAATGTACAATTTCCCAACTTTGAGCCTAAATTAAAGAGAAAGGGTGCGAAACACAAATTTTATTTCATCACAGCCAAAATCTACCCTGTCCATAGTTATCAGAAAAAGTTTAATAACTTGTCTTTCCATCGCCCAGTCACCTTCATAGGCCATCAAAAATGACGATTTTTGCTCACGAGTACTGCTAATTTCAAGGTTGATTAACTCCATGATAGAAAAAGATTCAGACATTCCTAATTTTCTGACAGACATTGCATTTTCTGAAAGCTTGTAATATCCTCTTGATGTTAATGAAAACCGATAGTTTCTATCTTAAAGAGTGAAATGGTAGCCATTTTTCCACACCCTTGCGAGGCCACTTTTTTACCATGCTGCAGCGAAGAAAAATGAGCGAAGATCTAAAGCAGATTAAGATAAAAACAAAATAAAATTTGGTTTGTACTTCTCAATGATAGTGTTAACCATGATGTGAAAATTAAAAGTATCGGTCGAGCAACCATTTATTTCCAAATTAGTCGATTTCTCATGAATGACCCTACTACGAATTGTCTATTTGCCACAACAAACAATTCGTTATGACGAGGGTTAAATGTATCCATTGTTTATTGTTGCAAAAGCTTATTAATTTTACAAATTGGTGATGCTGGCTTGAAGAGATATTACGAGGGTAGTTCAAGAATTTTTGCCTCCTGGTCCGTAACTTTTTTATTTGTTAACCGATTTTCAAAATTCTTTTTGTATCTGATACTTACATTTGTCCTCTATACAGGGTGTTTCAAAATTATGTACAATAAATTTAGTGACATATTCTTCAGGTCAAAAGAAGACGAAAATGTTCTATAGCACTTTGTCTGGAAACGATTTGTTTGCGCGTAATCCAATATCATACAGTAGGGAAGCACGGTAGTTAGCGGACGATATTTTAGCAGTTCCAGCGTTTCGACCCAACACTAGGTTGAGTGGTTTGTTCCATTTACACCTACTTTAGGGTTGTTCCATTAGTTGTGTACGGTTGTTTCCATTACTGTAGTTTCACTACTGTACATCCACTAGGAATATCAATTTCAGAACGCTTGCGTGCTTTGACATACGCATTACGATTTACGTAAAAAAAAAGTCATGTACACGTATTCCAGTGCAGAATACACTGACATGCACCTAATGTATGGTCTTTCGGACGGAAATGCTGTGGAAGCAAGAAGACTCTACCAAGAACGCTTTCCGAATAGACGTTTGCCAAATAACCGAACATTTGTATCTGTCGACAGACATTTGAGGGAGCATGGTTCCTTTGGCCGTCAAACAGGACAAGGGCGGCCTGCAGCACATTCTCCGGATGAGGAGGATGTGATAATTGACATCATAGATGATGAACCACAGACAAGCACCCGTCGTATTTCTTTCATGGTACACATTCCGCACTCATCTGTTTGGCGCATTCTTCACCGTCAGCTTTTGCATCCATACCAACTGCAACTGGTTCAGGCACTGAACCCAACGGACTATCCACACCAATAACGATTTTGCCAATGGATACAACGTCGTCATGCTGCAGACCCTAGTTGTCTCAGCCAGATACTTTTCACGGACGAAGCAACCTTCACCCGGGCAGGAAACGTAAATTCTCACAACCAGCACCATTGGGCAGATGCTAACCCGCATGTTACCAGAGCTCGAGCGCATCAAGAGCGTTTCTCCGTGAACATTTGGTGTGGAATTGTCGGAAATAACTTAATTGGCCCTTATGTGTTGCCGCCACGATTGACTGGGCGAACGTATCTTTTGTTTCTGCAGAATGCATTGCCAGAATTACTGGACGATGTTCCTTTTTTGATAAGATCTAACATGTGGTTCATGCATGATGGCGCTCCAGCACATTTCAGCCATGTTGTGCGAGCACACCTTGATGCTGCATACACGAATCGGTGGATAGGTCGAGGTGGGCCGGTAGCCTGGCCTGCAAGATCACCCGACCTTAATCCCTTAGACTTTTTTCTGTGGGGTCATGTGAAAACGATCGTCTACAGCAAAGAAGTTCCTAACATTATGGATCTGCGACAACGAATTGAAAATGCATGCCAAACTGTTCGTAATGCTGGCGACGAACTCTTCCATGACATCAGAAGGTCGCTCATGCAACGAGCCGAAGCGTGCGTGCGAGCTGGTGGCGGGCACTTTGATCAATTCCTGTAATTTGGAGCCACGGGTTTAGTTGGTTGTATCGCGTAAATAAATCGTTTCCAGACAAAGTGCTATAGAACATTTTCGTCTTCTTTTGACCTGAAGAATATGTCACTAAATTTATTGTACATAATTTTGAAACACCCTGTATAATGCACTATTCACTTTTCGGCATAGTCCCCATCCCTTTCCACGCATTGCGCCAACGCGTGACTAGTTGGGTGAACCTATTGGAGAAGAGTTCCGGAGTTGTTGTCAACTCGAAGATTGTATGGCATCTTTTACCTCGTCGTCAGAATGCAACTCATGTCCCTTAAGGTGCTCTTTCTTCTTTGGGAAGTGGTGCAAGTCGCAAGGTGCAAAGTCTTTCATTTTTGAACTGCAGTTTATCATCTTTGAACTGTAGAGGCTGCATAGCCTCTTGTGTGTGGCAATCGCTTGCGGGCGGGTGTTATCGTGCTGCAGAAGATGGTCCAAAGCTGCCATTCAGTCCCGGTGTCGAAAACAATCCCAGAATTCCTCTCCAACGGGTTCACCCGACTAGTCACACGTTGGCGCAATGCGTGGAAAGGGACAAGAACTATATCGAAAAGTGAATAGTGCATTACAGAGGACAAATGTAAGTATCAGATACAAAAAGAATTTTGAAAATCGGTTAACAAATAAAAAAATTATGGACCAGGAAGCAAATATTCTTGAACAACCCTCATATTATAAAACATAATAAAAGCGTGGTTTAAAATTTTTTTTTTTCTTTTACCCTCTTATCTTGTTTCAAAGGTGTGCTTGCTTATGATGAGACTCTCGTGTCATCTCTGAGACAACACGTCACCATTTAAGTGTTAAAATACTCAGTTTAAGTCCTCTACTACTTTAAAATTTTGACTATAAAAGTTGAGTCAGTGAAAGTGACTCATTGTATGTCAGTGGAAGTATACGTTATTACTATTATAAACATTATCATCATCGTCATGATCAACATCATCATTATTTTTATTACATGAAATTATGTGCATTATTGTACACATTTACTGCCCGTGTGTTCGATTTATTGTAAATCAATTTATCTAAGTTTCGACTTGTGTAAATAGTTACTTACCTAACAGTTATGTAGACAAGCAGGCAATGTTTTTATTCTATGTTCCCAAATGTCCAACACTAATCTTCATCTTTACCATTCAAGTTGCACAACAGATGATTGTTTTATACGATCTCCACCAATCATCTCATGCATATTATGTTATTCATTTTAAATACAATATGAAAAAAAAATGTAACATTCACAAAAAAATTAAGAGAAGTATAACTCTTTTATGCACATAATTTCACTTACCTCTATTGCATATTCATGAATCTGAATCCCAAAGAGTAAGGACGATGGGACAGATCTCTAGAATTCCTAGATTAGCAATTTAAATTTACGCGGAAAAAATCATAGATCTCGGATGAAATTCCTATTTGAGTATATTTATCTTCATCGATGTTAAGTGAGAGGAAGAGCGCACCATTCTCATATCTTTGCGACCTAAATCACTCTTTTAGGTAAGAAAACAACAAAATAAGGCTTACTCTTTTCTTTTGTGCCCCAGAGGCATTATTTTTAGAAATGTCTTCTTCTTAATAATAACAATAATAATTTAAAATCCAATAAACTCCTTTTGTTACTTCATAATAAAATTCCACGATCTACAACGCATTTTCCGGTTGCGCCATCTCCTATCGATAATGTTAACTGACATGTGAGAAATATTTAAAAAAAAATACCTTAAATTGAGATATAAGATGAGATAGCTTTTTTATGGTTATTTAAGAAACAAATGAGTGTATTTTTCCAATTGAGATGCCCTGAAGGTGCTTAGATTACATTCAGTTAACAAAGGTTTCCTACTTCCATGGTGGGTCCAGGATAACATCCCCGCGGACAAAACAGGGAGAAACAACAAGCAAAACTTATGAAAATCATGAAAAATCATCAAAACATTTTATGAAAATCATGAAAAGATCATCAAAAAATTTTAACGTAAACATACAAGAAAACTCAATTTTAAGGAAACTATAAAAATTGTCTTTAAAGAAAAATGTACAGTCGACCCTCGATATAAGGATCCCTTATTATAAATTTTATAAGGATCGCTTATAAATTTTTTAAAGATTTTTCATAAAATTAATTTGTGTATGTTGTTTATTAAATAGATACTTTTCTTGTATTAAACTCCACATATAATTTTTTTAAAGTGTTGCAAGAGTATGGAGTGGATGGGCAATTACTGGTTGCTATCATGTCTCTGTACGAAAGCTCTGAGATGTGTGTCCGGATAAATGGCATTAAGTCAAGACCGTTCACCGTGGGTGTTGGACTCCGCCAAGGGTGTGTACTGTCGCCCATCTTGTTCATTATCTTTATGGACTGGATAGACAGGGGCAGCCGAGGCGATGAGCGTGTTTGTGTGGGCGACTGCCTGGTGGAGAGGTTGCTCTTTGCTGACGACCTTGTCCTCCTTGGGTCTTCTCGCACGAACCTTCAGCATGCACTAGACCGGCTTGCAGCCAAATGTGAAGAAGCTGGGATGAAGATCAGTGTGGCTAAAACCGAGGTTCTGGTCCTTTCAAGACAGCCTGCTCAGTGCGCTCTCCATGTTAGTGGAGCCTCATTGAGACAGGTGGAGAAATTCAAGTATCTCGGGATTGCATTCACGAGTGATGGACGGCAGGAGAAAGAATTGGATGCTCGGATCGGTGCAGCAAGCTGCGTCAGACGTGAACTGTGGCGATCCGTGGTAACGAAACGCGAGCTGAGTAACAAAGCTAAGCTCTCCGTCTTCAAATCCATCTTTGTCCCCATTCTCACCTATGGTCATGAGGCTTGGGTAATGACCGAAAGAGTGCGATCGCGGGTACAAGCGGCCGAAATGAGATTTCTGAGAGGTGTTGCAGGTGTTACCCTACTAGATAGAGTGTACAGCAATACAATAAGGGAATCTTTAGGTGTTGAGCCGCTACTTCTCCGCATTGAGAGGTCTCAGTTGCGCTGGTATGGCCACGTGATTCGGATGCCGCAAACTAGTCTTCCTAGGCAGTTGTTATTTTCCAAGCCGGTGGGTAAGAGACCAAGGGGTCGGCCTAGAACCAGGTGGCTAGACTACCTGGAGAATCTGGGTTCGAGTCGCTTGGATATTACCAGGGAGGACATGCGCCTGATGGCGGAAGATCGCGATCGCTGGAGATCCTCCATAGGGCTGCTGCCCCCGCGACCCTAACGGATAAGCGGGTTTGAAAAGTAAGTAAGTAAGTAAGTAAGTAAATATTATGGATGTAAGCAAACCAGAAGGAGAAATTTAGAATAGAATTTTGTCCGATGATGACGGGATTTATGTCCGGTGGGTTTTTTGTGCGGATCACTTCTGTTTACAGACAGCTTCCTATTTAATAAAAAGAATAAACTGAGAAACATAATTAAGGGGAGACCGTGGCCTGGTGGGCTTTCACTGAACACAACTTCTAGCATAGTATTAGAGGGGCGACTATGCTTATAGTCACTGGATGGGCGACCTATCAGTGATACGAGGGTCGATTGATAAATAAGGTCACCATGGCTGTAACTTTTTTATTTGTTAACCGGTTTTCAAAATTCTTTTTGTATCTTATACTCACATTGGTCCTCTACGTAATGCACTATTCACTTTTCGACATAGTCCCCATTCCTTTCCAAGCATTGCGCCAACGCGTGACTAGTTGGGTGAACCCGTCGGAGAGGAATTCCGGAGTTGTTGTCGACGCCAGGATTGAATGGCAGCGCATACCTCGCCGTCAGAACCAACTAAGTTCCCTTAAGGGGCTCTTTCTTCTTTGGGAAGTGGTGAAAGTCGCAATATGCAAAGTCTTTCATTTTTGAACTGCAATTTTTCATCTTTGAACTGTAGGCGCTGCAACGTTATCGTTGAATCCTGGTGTCGACAACAACTCCGGAATTCCTCTCCGACGGGTTCAGATGGGGACTATGTCGAAAAGTGAATAGTGCATTACATAGAGGACAAATGTGAGTATAAGATACAAAAAGAATTTTGAAAATCGGTTAACAAATAAAGTTACAGCCGTGGAGACCTTATTTATCAATCGCCCCTCGTATATATTCTCCCCCCCCCCCCCCCCGGCTGCTGCGACCATCCTACAGCAGTCGTGAATCCAAGTCTAGGGACCCAACTCGGCGGCCTCTGGCCATACAGGCCCTAGATGGACGTATTGGATCCCAATTCGTAAATAAAATAAAATAAACAAGATTTATTAGCTGCTTTCGGACAAGAAACGACCTCTCTTACAAGAAATTATAGGAATGTAATCATTCCCGTAGAGTATAAGGTTTACATCTTTCCCGAATAGTCTCTTAAAACGGTTGTCCTGAGATAATAAGAAGAAATTAATCTCCCTGAGGAGGGTATAGGAAAGTTGCGGAAGCCCTAAAATTTTCCATTTTTACCCTTTATCTGCACATTTTCATGATTTTTTCATCATTTTCATAAAATTAAGATTTGTAAGTTGTGTTTTAAATAAATGCTTTTCTTATTAAGAACTCCACATATAAAAAATAAAAAAAAAAGACTAAAAATTATTGGATGTAAACCAATGATGTTCTTTTATTCATATCATTGATGTAAAAAACCAGAAGGAGAATTATAAAGTAGAATTTTGTCTGAAGGTGGCGTGGTTTCTGTCCGGAGACCCAATGTTAATACATAATCCTTAGCCAGCAAGGAGAAACATAATTTGTCACTCCTTGCTGGCTAAGCATAATCCGATATTTTGAAGGCTATTTATACAGAAAGGAAAAGATGAAATGTCTTTTAAACGCTCGTTAAGCGCGTGTCAAATAGGTTTCTCTTATTCACTAAAACTCGGCCCTATCCAAAGCTTCGGTTTCGTTTAACCGAACCTATCGCACGCGTTTTCGTTTTGTTAACGACAATAATTGTGTAATTAAAATAATTAATTATGAAAACAATTATTTAAACTTATAATTAGACCACGGTGTATAAAGACAGGTGGGTAAACTCCGCCTCATTGTTGGCCCCGTTAGTGAAATAGCTCGAACGTTGGCCGCTAGGCGCCTCTACGGTCGCTACGGCTGCGGGAATATAGCAGACGATACCACCCATTCAGCTGCCTCCTTCGAGCTCTTTTCGCGCTTTACAGTGTAAGTAATAAATGACAACAACATTATGGAACAATAAATTGGATCAATTAATAAACTTCCTACACTGCGTCTTAACTTTTAAAAACAGTTAATGTGTAAAAAATTTACAAGAAAGTCGAAGAGAAAGCCGATAAAGTGGTGTATCTCATATTGTCTATAGAGGGAAATTTACAAAACAATATCTCTCTCTGAAGTGGACATTGAAACTTCTAATCAGTTCTAACAATCATTTGCATGTAAGTAAAGAATAAATCAATAGCATACAATAAAATAAATTATAATAAAATCTTATTTATGGGATATGGCTGGTAGTATTTTTAATGAAAGTTTGTATTTTAAATAACTTATTAATCAATAATTTGGTCAGTATTTTATAACTATAAGTAAGTACGTAAAAGAAAATTTAAGTGTATTTTAATTTAATGAACAATACCAATCGACCTACTACCCCATCCTCTTAAAAATTAAAACTAATCAAATTTTGTAATTAAAAAAAATAGTTTAAAAACATATTTAAAAAAAAACTTATATTGTGATAAAAGTAGTAAAATAAGTTAAATAATACGTTTATAATAAAAAAAATTTTTCTAAACTTTGTAAAAAATTGATTGAAAATAGGAAAAAATGAATTTGAATACACTGCGGTGACTATAAACATATTTCAGTTAATTAAACATCTTTAACCAATCTCTAACTTTTGAAATGTGTTTTTTTAAAGCAATCTTTTTTTTTTAATTTCTTTTAAAAGGAATTTTAGATGCCAAAACGGCCAAAACCCAACGTTTGTAACACGGTTTATAAAAGGACTTATCGCGCAAAGAGGCTAACTTCAGTATTTTTTTTTAATAAAAAGAGACAAATAACAAACAACTGAAACTTATAAATGTATTTGCGGGCTTATCCTGTGTATGTTAATAAGTTCCAACTCTTAAATATAACCAAAATTACCAGTTTCGTGAAGAAATTTGAATCCTAAACTTCCAATAGTTTTCCATTGATTTGCTCGCGTTTGCCCATAAAGCGCGTCCTCGCGACCGTAGAGGCGCCCTAGCGGCCAACGTTCGAAATATTTCACTAACGGGACCAACAATGCTGCATTACGGAATAGGGAGTTTACCGAGGCCAACGAGATAACAAGGCCTGGAAGCGAAAAAATCACCTGACCAACTGGGTGCTAACCAATGACGTATATCAAAGATTGACTCCGAATCCTATTGTTGTAACTTGAAGCAAATTGGGAAGCTCCATGCCCAGAACTGTCATGGCTGAAAGTGAGTGAAGATGATGCAAAACACAAGGCTAAACACGAGAGTAGCTGATTAATAATTCTTTCACACGCCGATAACGGAATGATAAGTATTTTATTTGAAGTATTTTATTATATTTTATAAACAATTTTTCGATCATGGTTTCAATTTCAATTTCCTTTCGATTGTCTTTCAGTAACGTATTTTCATTTTAGTTACGTATTTTTGATTTATTTTTGTGGAAAATGATTCCTTATCCTTTTTCTTGTCTGTTTGCAGAACAACTTGGAATAATGGTTTTGAATTAATTATTCCTCGGGCCCAAAATCTTCAAAAACAAAGCAGCCAGACAGCTAATTATCCACGGCTCACTCCTGTCCAGAACTATCATGGCTGAATTTGCTTCACTTTTTGCCGCTGTTAACAATAGGATTCGGAGTCTATCTTTAATATACGTCATTGGTGCTAACAACAATCCAACCATCATTGTCTCCATCTTGGATGTTAACAATCAGTGTTTTTCCTTTTGTTGGAAACAATGAAGGTTGGATTGTTGTTAGCACCCAGTTGGTCAGGTGACTTTTTCGCTTCCAGGCCTTGTCATCTTGTCGGCCTCGGAGTTTACCCACCTGTCTTTATACACCGTGAATTAGACACAGAAGAATTTTAGGGTTAATTCTATGCCGCCTATTCAGAATGCATTATTTTCAATTGCATAGGGACGAGTTTTAGCGCCGCTGTGGCAAAAACAGGAAACCTATTTGCCTCCCACCATAGCCTACATGATAAGAGACTATGCTCTCGCACAAGGCCGACCTCGATGACTATTACCAAAATCACTTCTACTCCAATACCATAGTATTAGAGGGGCCCCTCTACTAATATTATGCCAATGCTAAAATTAATGCGGCTATCCTTGTTTCCTGTTCATCTCGATAGATGGCAGCTCTTATCACTGGTTGATTATAATAGCTGATTTATTGAAACGAGTTTATTTTATTAAACTACATGGATCATTGGACAGGCAGGTAATAGTCATCAAGATCGGCTGTGGCCTCCTATTTTAGACGTGGAAAAGGATCGAATGAACAGGCCCTTGGGCCACCAGAGCGAGCCAGTGTCCGTTGCCACAGAAGATGCAGTCGAGCCAGTGTCCACTGCCGATGCCACCAAGCCAGTGTATTCACTGCCAAACAGTTACAATCTTTAATGCAACAGCAGGTGCCTTGAGACGTTTGGTACTTATTGCTGCCGCCAGACACTATCTGACAGTGTAAGTGTTCAAAACAGAAGAGGAAGAGATGTGCGAAAGTCTGTTGGTTTTCAACCGTTGTCAAGTATGGTTGAGAGTCTGCTAGAACCAATGAATAGAAAGGAAAACAGTTTCCCCTCTGTTAACATTGGCTAGAACAACGTGTTCTCCGATCTACAACAGTGATTTTTTATATTTATTTTTACTCTTCCCCCTTATCTACAATACTTACTGAATAACCCATATAACAGACATTACCAGGAATACATTTGTATTTTCATATATACAGGGTGAGTCAAAAGTCTTTACCCTTCCTATCTTGGATGCCAATGTAGTTACGCAAATTCCGATACAGGGAATGAATAGGAACTTGAGGGTGCTATATCCGATGGAGCACCTTTCATCGTCTCAAATATTCAAATTAGGACACATCCAAATTTTATCTCGTAAGAGATACACAAAAAAATCCAATTGCACATTTCTTTTAACAGCAAATTCCAAACAAAACAAAAAAAAAGTTCACCAAAATTCGATGAGCGGATCACCCACAATCCTCATTGCAAGCTCTGCAACAGGACAATTGGCTCTTCTACAGTTTGTTGTTTACAAACAGTCATTGATATAAAATAAGTCTTTCCATCAATCCAGGTAGTGTTCAATGTGATGTCCACTTGCACCATAGCATAATTCCGCACGACATTTCAGCGATGCCTGGTTGTTGCATGATAATTTTGCCTCGCCTCACCAAAGCAGAGGACCATGTTGATCATTTCCTGGTTAGTGTGCTGTGCCATCTTGCTTTGGTCTGATTTTTTCTCAGTTTCAACATGCCTTTTTATACCAATTGCACAGGGAACTGGTGACTTTATGGTAAATTGTGGAACTTTCCAGAACAGGGTGAGGATGGTGCATGAAATAATTTGCATGCTTGGCAAATGGTCTTCAGAAGAAAAAAGAAACACTCGGTTGTTACTTCCGGGACTTGAATCTAGATCTTTGGACTCTCTTGCTCCTATGGCCGCTCATCCCTTACCTCAATCTTGACAGGAATCAAGGTTTTAATGTTGCAGGGCTTGCAGTAAGGATTATGGGTGATCCGCTCATTGGATTTTGGTGAACTTTTTTGGTTTGTTTGGAATTTACTGCTGAACAAATGTGCATTTGGAATTGTTTGTGTATCTCTTACGGTTTTCGAGATAGAATTTGGTTGTGTCCTAATTTGCATATTTAAGATGATGAAAGGTGCTCCGTCAGATAGAGCACCCTCAAGTTCCTATTCATTCCCTGTATTGGAATTTGCATAACTACATTGGCATCCAAGATAGGAAGGGGATAACAGACTTTTGACACACCCTGTATATTATGAAAAGTTTGTATAACAACACATTTGCGTGCAAAAAAAATAGTTTGACTTTGTAAGTGATCCTTGTATTATTTGTTCGAGTTTATTCTGTATCTCAAAAATGCCCGTTTACAGAGCTTAAAAGTTGCTCTGTAAAACAGTAGCTAACCCAGCAAAAATTCTCCGAACATAAAATATAGGTATCGTACTCCTTTGCAGATAGCATCCAGTTGCCCGCTCAGGTCTGGATTCGGCACCTGGCAGCCCTTCCAGCCTAGACTCAGTACCGATATGCATGAAAGATAACACAGGATTTTTTTTAAACAAGAGATGAATGTTCACCATAAATTAAAAGCTATACTTTAATTATTTTTTAGCTTCTCAAACATTTGTCTAAAAAAAAAATACATGTATCAAAATGTAAATTGAATCTAAGTTCCTCTCACCTTTGACCTGTTTTAATTTAGCAACACCAGCCTTTGTTGTTAAATTTTCATCAATTTTACTGTTGATATCATCCAATTTTTTATGTGCAGTCATTTCCATGATTTTACTATGCGGTCTTTAAACAACAACAAAAAAGGATTATCCTATCAATTTCCTCAAAACACCGAGATGAAAGCACAAGAGAGACGTGTGGCTTTTATTTACATCTTTTCCTTAAATAAGTCCTCTATTGTAGAACCATCTTTCTCCGTCACGAATCCCGCTTTTGGAGAGAAATGACCAAATTAAATATTTGCTTTCATTTTAAGTTAAAATTTCCAATTTAAATTTGAATGGAAGCAAATATTTAATTTCCTGTTGGCATAGGGATGTCGACTCGCTAGTCTGTGTTGAGGACTTTGAACTTCAGCCCGATAGAAATAATCTTGATTATCCTGCCAATCCAGTTCTCTTTGGCCGAAGATAATCCCTCATGTATAAGCCTACTGAGAGGCCTACTACACCTTCCTAATACATTATCCTGTAACGGCTGTTCTAACTCTTCAGTGTTAAGAATTGTCTATAGGGACAGCATCCCGCAACCACCCCGAATTGATTAGTGGCTTTTGTCGCATTCGAACAGAGTGTTAAATTTCGTTTCATAAATGCTCGATAGGATTACGATCTGGACAATCCATTAAGTATGGAAAATTCTTGGCCAACTTCCAGGAAACACCCGGACTCTAAATGAGCTCTGTGGCACGTTATGTCTTGCTTTAAGAGACCGTTTTATGAGCAATGTTTCCATGTGATATAGCGTTAAGGGTGTTATCTAATACATTAGGGGATCTCTTATCTCCATGAAAACCTTATTAAATACCGTTGTACGATGGCCACATGATTGCGGGTTACGTGTCTCGTAATCGAACCTATGATCTATTATAGGAGAGGGCCTAATAAATTATTGTAGTGTGATATGCATACTTATTCAGTCTATAAATTTACTGAATGAGAATGACATAATCTATTAAATTAGAAATTTAGGAATGGATAAAGAAGCTTAAAATTTCATCAATGATTCTACATTAATATTAAAACGAAATAAATATTTAAGAATTTACTCCACAGATGCTGCATAATTTGATTTTTAAAGTTTATATAATTATATTAGAAATCGTCGAATTAGATTTTGAGGTAATTTGATTTGTTTTGATTAACAAATCGGATTATAACGTTTAAAATTGAATTATAAGCCTATACGCAATAATTTTTTTTGGAAAGTGTTAATAGATTTAATAAAGCGATAAAGAAATAGCTCTGAATTCTGCTTTGCTTTTCGGCTTAAATGAAACGTTTGTTTTTGAAAGAGGAGAAGACGTTCGGCTTTTGTAGCTGCCGATCGATCGAAGGTATTGATTGGCTTTGACTGCCGAATATGCTCACCTGAGAGGAAGAGGACGCGGTGGCTTACGCTTAGCTCCTACTGAGAAATGGATTTCTTACCGTGAAGGTTCATCTTCTTGCCTTTACCCCCCCCCCCCCTTTTCCCATTAATGTTTTTTCTTTCCAACACTAGATAGGGTCTTGCTGATTTTAAGGCATTCATTGCTATAATCTATCCCAAGGTAATTAGAAATATGAGAAGTTGGAGTAGGCGTGTCCAGTTAAGCTTCCACTTTCAATTGTTAGACATTGTTAATTCTATTTTGGCAACAATGTCTAACAATTGAAATTGGAAGTTTAAGTGGACACAGCCACTTCAACTTTCTGTTTGAACTGTAATATGAAATGGAAACTAGTATTAATTAGATATTAAAAATTGTTAATAGGTTGACGTGATATTTGTTAATGAGGTGGTGATTTGTTAATGAGGTGGTGTTAACATATTGATGCGATTGCTAATGTTAAAGATGTTCTAGAGGAAGAACATCATTTTCCTATGTTGCTCCCTTCTTAATTTGTTTCGGTTCGCTGACGAATCTCGCATTTACGGAGTTCGTTCACTGAATCAATATCCGTAAACTGATTTTTTTTTAAAATCGCCCGATATATATTTTTTCTTTTTAGCAATTCAAACAATAGAGTTCGCTAGTGGCAAATCGCAACCAGAAAAATAAAGAAGATAGGTTTGAATTCACAACGATCTGATAGTGAGCGCCTCCATGTATTGCGCAGCATCTTTTAAAATCTGTATAATTAAATTACAGTGAAATATGACATAGTGATACCTTAATTAGGTACACACAACGTAAATTCATACAAATTCAGCTATTCATGCTCTATCCATATTCATTCTTCTTTAGCAATTGAAGCAACATTCCTATTGCAAAAGGTGTATTCGAAACATTGGAATAAACCTATATATTCAGCGAATTCATTTAGCAGGAGATAATGGGAGGACTGATTTGACAAGAGGTGATTGTAATAGGAATCCTTTTAAGAGATGATGAAAGGATTCGTTTGGATTAGGACCTATATGGAAAGATATCAGAATTCATATGGGAAAACTTTGACGGGTTAATTTGACTAGAAACGACGAAGGGATTAATTAATATGGCTCGAAGAATGACAAGATTGATTTGGTAGATGTTGATAGGATTCGTATTTGCAAAAGATGTTTACTAGAGATAACGAGAGGAATCCTTTTCAGAATTTAATGACGGGGTTTCTTTGGTAGTAGATAATGGCTTACATTAAATGGTTGCTCCAATGCGTATACAATTAGCATTTATGAATCTGCTCGCTGTTTCTTTATCTGGTGAGTTTGATTATTCACTTTTCAGAGCTATGAGATGTTTGCTTCGTAATATGTTTATTGGGTTCATTTCTCCGGTGCAAAATCTATTTTCTTTTGCGTGTGTGATCGATAGAGTGATTAAATGCATTAGAGTGGAAAGAAATTGATATCCGATAATGAGCAGCCGAAGTCGAAGGCTCGTCAATACCGAACACGGGTACTGAGGTGGCCATCTGCTTGGCATCATCAGCTATGTGACTCGAGCCAGTTTTAGTTAGTCGCTAGAGGGCAAAGAGTATTTTGTTCGCCAGTATCTGGACAACACTTTCTCCGACAACTCAATCGATCGGGTGGGGCCCTCCTTGCTCGTAGTTTTATCCGTAATGAAAAGTTCAAGCAAGTCATAAACAAAGCAGAGTTTTGTTCGGAGATAAACTCGCAGGAACTTCAGGACCGTAGGAAATGGTGCAAGAATCTAGGTCGAATGCTTGGTGGGAAGCATTTCAATTCTCTGAAGTTCCTGATTCGATTCAATCCTCTGGTGGGGCGTTGTTATTTTGCAGAAGTGCACGTTTTCGATTGATCAGTGCTGGGTAGCTGGTTTCAGGATATTAGGCATATTGACCACTGTTTACAACGTGCTTATCTGATGAAAGCTAAAAGTGCAACATCTTCTGGAAATTCCACCAAACTCACGGATCGAACCGCTCGCGTTTGATAACTGCTTCTGAGATCTATCCGGGATGGACCGCTGATTTTCTTCGTCCAAGTTTGTGAAATAGAATCATTTTTCATCCTCCATTACAATCCGATGCCAGAAATGCAGTAGTTGTTCGTCGGAATTGGTTTCAAATGAACATTTATACAGTGTTCCAAAATTTGATCGAGTTCCGGTTTGATTTACTGCTTCATGGCGGCTTCCACCAAACCCTCTGCCTACAAAACAACGTGTATCATGATTCAAGAGATCACATAAGCTTTTTCCATTCTTTACGTGTCTAGTCGAGACGTTCCAGATACGAACTTTCCTGTTCTTTGCAGAAATCAGGGGTTTTCGTATAGGCATGCGATTGACGATTTTACTTATTGGTAGACGTGCCGATTGATGGTAGAACTTTGGGAAGGGCCGAGTTCTACCGATAATTTGCGGGTACTAGTGCTTTTCGCTTTTCGACCAATTTATGCAGAATTTCACCTAGAGTAACAGAAGGCTGTCTGAATCTTGTTTTGTCTTCGAGTCTGGTATCACTTTCCTTGAAGCGCTTGAACCATTTTTGTCCCGTATGTTCGTTGAAGCTCCGGGACATCGTTGTTTTCTTTCGCCACTGGCCCTGTATTCAAGACTATTTCCAAAATGTACCGAACTGCGTGTTTTTTGCCAGACATCTTTAATTTAAAACCAAAGACAGTTGAACGAAGTTAATGTAAATGATATGTGAAAATTCTCTTTAAAGTACGTACAAATATAACTGAAAAATAATGATATCACACTGAGATACTATTCCCAAATATAACCCGAACGAACTTTGACTCAGCCTGATATAGCATATATGATAGGACAATTTTTGTTCTTATCCTGCCAGAAATCCCCTCCCAAAGTTTGTCCCCATAGTTTATAACCATTCTGTATACCATTGGATGCACTTTTCTGCTGCCTTGCATTTGGAGACATCACTTTCTTTCCAGTCTTTCGTTATATTCACTCTCGCTCTTTTCTCCGATGCACAACTCTTGTTTATTTAACTCGCTTTTTTCCTATTTAGGAAAAAAATGTTTCTCATATTTCTGCTAAATTTTTCCTAACTAGAAATAGTTATCTGGTGAAGCATAGATTAGGTTGGAAATTCCAAATTGAATAAAATAAATTTAAGGAGTTTTAAAAGTTCAGTTGAAAAGTCGGAGATCAGTGCCTGTTTTCCATTCATTAGCCCTCATGTTTTAAACATATCAATGGTGAATTTCATTTGCACACCTTTGTCTTTTGTTTTCGTCACGTCCCACATTGGTTTTGTCTGTTGATGGTAGAATCGATGCTAAGGCGAAGAGGAGTTGTTCCCCCCTCTTCTTTTGCCATTCGGTTGAAAAAGCGGGGAGGGAAATTAAAGTCTCGCGGGGGACGACAGAAAGCAGGAGCGAGTGATTCGCTCTCCTTCCTGTTGAGAGATAGAGGTCTGCCAGAAATGTCTTTTAATACCGTTCTGTGATTCTGACCCTCCGTGAGCGATACACGTCGTTGATTGGCTCCCGCTACAACAAAGAGCAATCTAGCGCTGGTGGGAGACCAAGAGGTTCCATTACAAGGAGGAAGCGCTTGCACTGTCGGAATGGGAAAACAGAACGGGGATAAAGAGGTGGGAAGGGAATGGAGGTGAATGATAAGAATTCCTCAACGATACACAAGTGTAGGCGTTGATTTCCGTCTATCCAGCGATAAGGGACCCCCCATTGTATGCAGGAAATTCCGCGGAAAAATAAACGTCCTTTGTAGCCTTGACATCTGTCTCCTTCCTGTCATAGGAATCTACACTACGTGAAAAGATCTTCTTATGCAATTTCTAATTTATTTATTCCCTGTTGCACAGAATCCTAGATACTACTGTAAAAATTATAAACAAAATAAAGTTGACGTTTTTCGAAAGGCGGTAGTAATTTTGATATCTTTCAAAAATACCATTTTTCTACATGATCAAAATAAATATCTGAACATCATTACACTTGCTTCTTCTACAAAAAATAAGAAATTTATATGGCCTGGGTCCATCATTTGCTGCGTTAACAGCTGCTACTCTGTGAGCATAGCTAGCCGCCATTTTAAAAATGTTGTAGTTGGAAGCACACGCCATTCTTCAAATAGGCAGTGGTAACCGCTAAGGAGAAAAATTCCCAAGTGTTTTATAGGATTGAAATCCGAAATCTGAGCTAGTCCAATTACTCAACAAGAATGTCAGCAAACTAGCTCTGCACATCCTGCGCTTTATGGACGAGCGCACGATCATGTTGAGTCAAGAATGGACTTTCACGAAACTATTACTTCAATGTGAACAACGTGGAATTGTCTGAAACATGGAGATAAGCCTCCGTGTTTATATTTCACGGAAACTAGGGAGCTGAACCGGAACCATTACAAACAGTGCAGTACTGTTTACCTGGCATTCTCCACTTGCACACCTCTCCTGACTGGTTCGTCCATGTAGCGTGATTCGTTATTACTTCATATGAGATATCATCATTGCTCAAGTTTATTTTCGTCGATCTTACACAACTGTAAGCGAGACTTGGCATTGGTTGCGTTAATGTTGCCACGGAAACCCCAAATCTCGACGAATTGTCATGGTGCTGATGTCGCATCCGGAAGCATCTTGGAATTTGATACGAATGTTTACTGCCGATTTCATAGGATTCTGTTTCATCATTCTCTTCAGCACTCTGCGTCTCTTATCTGTAGTGGTCTAGCCCTAGCTCCTAGACGTTTGTATTTCATTAAAACATCATTTATGGCGTGTAATATCGCAAAAATTTCACGAAAAGATTTTCCACGAACGGTAACACCCATTTATTCCATCACGTTTAAAGTGAGTTAGCTCTCATTTCTTCATGTTACCGTTTAAGCTTTGATATTTTGACAATTTCAATAAAAATCTAAAAACTTAACACTTGAATGCAAAAATTATTCTTTAAAAAAATAGTGTTTTAATTATTTTAAATTCGTACAAACCTTAATTTTTAAGACTTTCGATAAAATTTAACATGTACTAAATTTTGTAAATGTTATAAATGTTAAATGAATTTATAACTGGGTCTGAATTATGTAGTTAAAAACAGACCTTTATTTCTTCTTTGAAGTTGGCCGAGAAGATATTCATTACGTTTTATTTTCGAGGCCAAAATTATCAGTTGTATGGTTTAATTTGTATTCTTGGTTCACGCGAATATTTGACATAGATGAGAAACTTTAATTTCTTAGTTGTAATTTACACACTTTTATTGAACTTCACATGTTTGATTGTTTGTGCGCATATTTTGTAATCAATCTTTTGCCCACTTCCAGTCTACCTACAGTTCTGCAACTTTCCCCAACGGCATCTTATCGATGACAATGCATGTTTCATTCGTTAGTTTCTCTAGTCTTTCATTTTTTCGTAAGTAATTTAATATTTAAATTTAATATGTACAAGGTAGGATCAAAAAGTAAGGTAACAAGTGCCCTAAAAATGAACCACTATATGCTAGTAACTTTTTGTTTTTGTGTGTTGTAGGTATTGATGGGTAGTATCCCTGGTGACCGCTAAAGTATCCCTGGTGACGGTGATGCAGTTGCAGATAATCGCAGTTCGAAGATGGCAGGGCTACAGGAAACATGGTCAAATGTTGAAGTGCGAAGTGTGATAAGGTTTCTGCATGCGAAGGGGAAGAAACCAGCCGAGATCCATCGGGAACTTGTGGAGGTGTATGGCAACAACAAGTGTGGTGTTGGTGTATGGAGTTTGATAATGGGAGGACTGACATCACTGATGAGCATCGAAGTGGCAGACCGTCAACGTCTGCTAGCGACTAGAACATTTGTCAGGTGGAGGGAATGATTAGGGAGGATAGGCGAATCACACTGTCACACATCAATACCCATCAATACGTACAACACACAAAACACAAAGTTACTAGCATACAGTGGTTCATTTTTAGGGCACTTGTTACCCTATTTTTTGATCCTACCTTAATGCAATCATGACGTAACTGCCTGTATTGTTGTTTATTGTTATCGTTGTTAATTGTCTTAAATAATTGTTGTTAATTTGATCATCAATGCTAGCATTGTTTATGATTAGCCAGCTAATAATGTGTAAACGCTTTCCGAAGATCAGACGTAATCGACCAATACCTCCTAAGGAGAAACTCTGCACGGAAACCGTCATACATTGTTACATCATCATAGTAGTGCAAATTCAGGGTCTATTATTGGTAGAAATACGAATAACAATGCACTACTATGATGATGTAACAATGTATGACGTTTCCGTGCAGAGGCTTTCTCTTTAGGAGGTGTTGAATCGACTGGCAGATTTCCAAGGTTTTTTGGTTTTGTAGTTATCATATAAAAGCTTATTTTTTAAAATAAAGACTAAAAAGAATAAAATAAAATATATAAAATAAAAATTTTAAAGCACACACTTTCACCTTAAGAAGTGCAGTAAAAAGTAAGAAATCTAATTAAAAAAAAAAAGATAAAAGTCTGGTGACACGCATAATATTAAATTTTAAAAAGAAAATACTACATAAGAAAATAAACACGCCACCAATAAAAACAATTAGATTTTTTACTTTTTACTGCACTTTTTAAGGTGAAAGTGTGTGCTTTAAAACTTTTATTTTATATATTTTATTTCTTGTGTTGAGATAATGGTAGTCTAATACAGTAATCGACAGGTGCTCACTACCAACTACGAAATGAATGGCCCTATTCCTCGTCTCCATAGGCTGGGAAATATTGTTTCCCCTCATCACGATTTCTTTTTCGATTCCATTGAACATCTGAAGAGAACTTTTTTACAACTTTAGGCTGCATTGCTAATTTTAGGTTCACATTACTTGTATACTGATTCTTACTATATTTTCAATAATTTTACCTTTCTTTCATTATGAATATCTGCTACTTTTCCTTTATGTAAAAATGGTGTAATCCGTAAATAAATAAATAAATAAATAACTAATCAGTTTTTTCTTCATATTCTGACTTTGCAATGCCAATACCATAAAATGACATACAGGATTTTTAAAAAATTTATTACAGTGCCATCTACAAAATATTTTAAAAATTTTTAGGTAAAATTAATAGAATTTTTTCCGTAGAATCCGAATCTGCAAAAAAAAAAATTGCCGGCTCCCATTTGAAATTTCCCCCTATGAGGGGTGCAGGGGACTAATTTTTGCACCATTAAATAGCTTTCAAAAGTATATTTGTCACGTATTTTTTCTCTTTTTTTTTGATAAGACGTGTAGTTTTCAAGATATTAGACCATTCCGGGACTTTTTATTCACCCGGTATATTCGAAATTCTCTCACCTTGTCATAGGATACACATCAGCGCGATAGTAGAGTTCGAAACATCTATTGATGGTCTTCAAAGAAGCGGTAATGCTCAGTACGTGATTCCCTGGTGACACGGCACACGTCCATTCTGTAAGTCCGTAGGACCAACTTCTCTTCCGTAGCCGTCATTTTCTTCCTTTGGGGATTTATCAGTGACCTTGTTTACGTGCCACATTGTCTGCATGAGTTGCGACACATGACTGTCGTTCATTTACTCACAAAAGACGTACTGACACGAGTATGGGAAGAAGTAAATTGGAGAAGTTTTATATTTTGTAATTGTTTTATAATGCAGCTCTTGACATTATTGGCGTTTTTGCCCCCAAATTATGTAATCAACAACAAATAAGAAATTTCTCTTTTGTCGGGCTAGTTGAAACATTTGTATTGTATCTAAATAAAAGCAGATAAAATTTCATTTGATATGGCATGAAAAATAAGGGAATTTGGGGAGTTTTACTCCTGTCAAATATATTTGTTTTTAGTTTCTTTACAAATATTAATAGTACATTGTTTGTAGTTTCTTTATAAATATTTTCTAAACATTCATACAAACAAAGTGTTGTTTTCGAATTCGTGGCCTTTGTTTTCGGTGTTAAGTTACATTTAAGTATCGCGTTTGTCAACAAATACTTCCCGTCATCGAATGTACTGAATGCATTCGTGTGCGTTTTATTGCTTTTATGTTCATTTTTATAGGTGCATATAATTACGTCGTGCGAATTGAACGGTTTCTATTTTCCGGCTTCATGTCAGGATTTTAATGGATTTTCAACTCTCTTATGCCAAATTATCGGGTTTCGTTAAAAGCTTAAGATGCATTTTAACGACATTAAAATTGACGTTCGAGATTTCGGTTATTAATGCATAAAATAAGCGAAATCAAGCTTCTGCCTTCTAGACATCTGAAGTGAATTGACAGGTTGATAAACTTTGATGTTAAGACTTAAATAAGGAAAGTTTGCGTGACTAGCATATATGTCAGATCAAGTTCTCGGTTCTTGAATAAACCTCCGAGAATTCTTCAAAGGATAATCACGTATATATGAAGTCTTCCTTTCCCAATGGATTTCTTTTTTATTGATGAGTTATTAAGATGTTTTCTCATCTAACCGTAGAATCTCTTTCAAAATGAAATTCCTTCGGTAGCAATAAAAGATATTACTCTCAATGAAATAAGGTTGAGATTGAGATAGAGTATATTACAAAGCTGTCCGTGCAGTCTTATTCTAGCAGGTCCTTTAGTTCGTCTGCTTGGATTTGTACAAAAATTTAGACTTCGTAATTTTTCACAATGACAGAGAGGAACAGACAGGAATTACATTTTATCAAATTGTTTTCCGTTTAATAATTAATGTTTTGTATGTAACAGTAAGGACGAGACAGTCTTTTGGTGTTATTCTCATTGTTAAGTACAGGAGTTGGACAAAATAATATGAACACCTTTGATTTTGGACATTTTGCCGAATATCTAGTAAAATAATTGACGAATTATTCTGAAACTTCAGGGATGTAAATAGCATGTTGGATCTCATATTTCAGTGAAGGTTTTGTCCCAAAGGCAAATAGGGGACCAACAAAATTGAAAAAAAAGTAATGTTTAGGATCAGCCTGTAAAAAATAAAGCTTGAAATGCGTTGTAATTGTAGCATATGATTATGAGGCTTCTTTTACTTATCTGTGTTCACTTGTATGAGTATAGCACGTATATTCATGGAGATATAAAGGTTTCTTGGAAAAAATCGAATTTTTTTTCATAAGTTATTTTGTTTATAACATGCAGGGTTTTCAATGTAATTTGAGAGTATAGCCCAACAAAGCACAACGTCCATCTTGAGAGTTCAATCATAAAAGTCATAAACTAAACATTGACGAAATGATGGTAAATGGCGCCCGTGGCATGGTGTTCATTTTTCGCCCCCCCCCCCCCCGTCACTATGCCCATTGCATCTAAAAGCATAGTGAAATCAGTAAGTTCAACTGCATACTAAAGAGTTTTCTTCTAGTACAGCGCCTCCGCATATGCAAATTATGCATGCTTCAGGGCCTGTTTCTGGCCAAAACAAAGTCGGATTGATGATGAAACAGGGCGAGTTTTTGTAGCGAAAATGACTATTTCAAATGACCTACAAAAGAAAGAGCGAATCACAATAGATATTTTGACGCTCAAAAAACGGTGAAAATTCGCATTAAGACAAGATACGCAACTCTATGTGATGTGTGAATCCACAAAATTTCAGGCCCCCCCTAACAGTTTTGTGGAATGCAATGCTCGGACAAAGTGACCTGTTTTGTGTTATGCGGAGCATGGCACTCTGAAGTTATTTCCATTCAACTGCTTGGAGTTTTCGAACCAATAGAAATACAAGCGTAACATCTCTGATCCACTTGTTATGGAATGACAAATTTTCAATGTTAAAGAAAAATGCTAAAATACCGTATACCTCTGTAACATCCTTTTTACAAAGCCACAAATACTGGCAGTTCACTTTTAAAAGAGAATTCCGACATTAAAGTAAAAGTAAGTGACTTATATAAGCGTTTCTTATTATACAGACAATGTTCTTATTGTATTTAAAGAACATTATTAAGCTTGAAGAAGAAGTGCTGTTTATATTACTTTTAAAAGATAGGAAAAATGATTAGGAACTTTTAAATTTAATTTTTTTGTTTTCATTCAGTCAGATTTCATTATTGGGTATTAGGAGGAGGACGAGTAAATTCTGGAATCTATGCTAACAATGGCAATGCTAATTTAAAGTTTAATCTATCTTTTTAGTAATTCGGAAATTTAAATTAAGACTAATTTTTAACCGTCTACGGACTTCGATATTCGCATTCCCAGAATTAAATAAAGAAGAATGGATTGCAATTTAAAACGACTGTTTTTAAAAAAATCTTATCTCTTATTGGAATCCCAGTTTCCACATCATATATTCTCTTTAAATTGAGCAACTCGAAAAGATATCAGGTTTCCGAATGATTTCACTATGACAACGAACTTGGGGAAGGAGGAGTGGTAGAAATGTTTTCGCAAACGACGATTCGACGGATAAATAATGAGAAAGGAACCCAAGAGAAGTATTGCGGGAGTTGATGAGCTTCTCATTTCAGTTTCTCCACTAATAATGCCATTAGCGCACGAGATGACATCTGCTGCTGACTATTCTGGAATCTTTTCTTTCGTTGAAAAGTTGTTATGGTAACCCGCTTCACCAGAGCAATAAAATGTAAGAAAGAGGAAAAGGAGTGTTGAAAATATTTTTCGTGAAACAGTGGCGGACGTCGTGACCGCAACATTAGGAATTAACGAGCTTCGTATCCCTAGTTAGTTAGATTCAACGGCCCATTTAACTTGAGTATCCTCTTCAGGAATCGTAGCAATTGGTGCTTTGTATTTTCAAAACGATATCCAACTTTAAAAGTGGACTTTCTGAAGAAGACGGAAATGAAAATGCTTTTAGAGTGCATGCTTTTAAAATGCTTTTACAGTGGTAATTGAATTAATGCATTCTGCATATAAGAAAGTGACACTAAGAACAGAATTGTCGAGCGGAAGTGTGAACGGAAACTGGGTTAATGTAGTCTCTCTGCTTTAAAGATTGAGTAGAGAGACGTTGATGGTGTGTCTGTTCTCTCGTCTTTCCTCTTTTCCTTGTTAGTTTCTCCGCAAGCCAATTGGGATGTCGGCATCGTACTTGTCTCCTTCTGGACGGCGTCCAACTTACCTTGAAGTGAAGGAACAGCTCGGCTAAATTGCCTTAAAACACAGGTTGAAATGTCGAGACGCGGAATGTCGGAGGCGAGTTAATATATGATTACCGTTTCATTTTACGCTTTAGAATTACATATAGACTCTCTTTTCCGTCTCGCTTTTACTTTTTTTATCCTTTTTAAGACGTAGTAAAAAGACGAGACGTATAATTTATTGCTCTAGACATGTTTGGATGACTTTTTATGTAATGCAGATAATATAAAGTTGGGTTAAACGAAGGAATGGGGTCATCTTCTCATGTTAAAAAATAATATTCCTTATAAATATATCGAATATTAGTTTGAGCGTAAGATTACAGAGACATTGGCCCAGGCCTGAATGCGTTATGGGATAGAATAAGAAAAGCCGATCATAAAAGATGAGGATGATGAAAAGTGGAAACTCGGGTTACCAGACGTCCCGGTTTCCCCGATATGCCCTCGTTTTTGAACTGCAGCCCTGGATCGGCAGAGTGTCCGGGTTTCGTCCGGTTTTTCGTCTCCCATGGTGTGAGCCGATTGTTGATATTCAGTATCAGCGGCTTCTTAATTAGAGCAAAACATGCTGGCTCTCATTATTTCCTATGGTCGAGAGAACACTGAACACTGAAAATCTTAGAACATTCTTCCTGTCGCAAGCAATCCTCCAGCTATTCTGAAAAGCTTCTTACACAATCAACTTGTGATTGGGGCATTCTTTAATGTCCATTTTCTATACAGGGCGTTTCAAAAGATATAATCCAAACTTCACTCACAGGTAGGAGGCAGTAAGGTGAACAGATTCTGTTAATACATGAGGGGTCGGAATTCAACCAATGTCAAGTTAATGGTGGGAGCAAATGACAAGTGATAAAGCATGCAAATGATGACGCAACACAAACAGGTTGCAGTTCTTTGGCAAGGAACACTTGCTTTTGGAGGATGTGCCCTTGTGCAAATATGGTTTCAACATGATGGAGCACCCGCTCATTTTAGCCGTGATGTACGCAATTACCTTCATGCAACATTTGGCACTCACTGGATAGGAAGAGGTGGACCTGTGGCATGACCTCCTAGGTTACCAGATCTCAATCCGCTGGATTTATTTTTTTGGGGCCACATGAAATCAGTTGTGTACCGAACACCTGTGACAAACACTGGAGATCTGGCAGCTCGCATCGCAGTTGTTTCAGACGACATCAGAGAAATGCCCGGAATCTTTGGCCGCATACGGGAATCCATGTTGGCTCACATTTTGAGCATGTTTTGTAAAGCTTCAGTGGATTCGCAAATAAGCGTGTGCATTGGTTGAGTTCTGACCCTTCATGTTTTAACAGAATCTGTTCACCTTCATGCCTCCTACTTGTGTGTGAAATTTGGATTAGACCTTTTGAAACACCCTGTATAAATATCGAGAAAATGGAGAAACAAAATAATTTAGTGATGGAAGTTGTATGTGTACTAGATATGCAAGTAGTATTTCAGAATTTACGACAGCGACATGATCAATATTTTATCCACGTTAAGGTTACTGAAATTATTAGGAAAGCCAGCTTTGAGGATTTAAACAGAGAATGTGATGCTTTGAAAGATAATGCGTGCAATCTTTATTTAACTTGTCTGTCTTACTTAGAATCGTGGACAAAACAATTTTCACAATATCAGTGTTTTCATTGGATGAACTTGAAAAGTGTTCTTGTCTGGAATGATGTATAGCCATCGAAATTATTTGCAGAACAAAGGCGATTGAGATTGATAAGACACAATTCTTTGACCAGCTCTGTAACTTACAAAACTTTTGGAAACCAACCCAGATATTAATGATATCTCACGTAAAGTATTTTTAGCGGTGCTCGTCAAAAGATGTATGTTCAGAGCTTCTCAAATGTTAGAGTTCTTTTGATAATGCTAACGTAGAGAGAATTTTGTTTGATTCAAGCACAATGGACTAAGGACAGAAATCGTCTAACAGTCGAGGGTGTCAAAAATATTCTCTTATAATTAATTTCAAAGAAATTTTTCATGTGAAAGAGTTTTTTTTTAATATATCATAACAAGTTGATATTACAGTCCTTATGCATAATCCCAGAAATATCTAAAGACTGATTAATCATCAATAGAGAAGAAACTTCTCAAGATTATTCCCTGTTGTTTGTAAACAACATTGGTTCAATTTTATTATGTCCCCACAACCACTGTGCGATGTTCTCTGTGATTAATAGAAAAGGGGGAATGTATCAGTTCGTTAGGGGGGGGGGGGTCTGGGGGGCATATTCCCCAAATTTTGATATAATTGTTTCCATTAAAGTAATTGATGCGACAATAAATGTAAGACTACTAGGCCATGAGTGACCCGTGTTAATCTATTTCTAGTGTCCTAGATTTTGCAATCATATGTCCTCTTTTCTGAAATAACCTCTGGCAACCCAGTCTTAACTGATGTTTTCATTATGTTCTTCAGGCGCTCGCTATCATCTTTAGGATTTGGAGATCTGGAAGATGCAATGTGGCAAGAAATAAGAGTTCGCAAACCACTGAAGAAGGAATGGCCCATCGATTATGTATACTGTTGATAGCTTCATTTCTCGTAGGATCAGCGAGATTGCCTTTCGCCAACTTCATTCAAAGACCAGAAAGAATCTGGAGCTCAGGGTGTACATATAGAGTTGAGGATCTCAACATTATTCATTGTTGCAAAACTGGTATGAGTTGCAACGTTATTTAACCATTCGCATACCTTATTTAACTTTATTACACAAAATTTTTGAAAGAAATAAAACATGACCTTAGAAAAGAAATTGTCGTCATTATCTTTTGTAGCTTTCGAAAAGTACGCACACTTCACCTGTGATTTGTGATGTGTTTATTCCTAGAAAATTATCCCTCTTATTACGTGAATGCGATGTGCGTGATGGTGATTTGCGTGCGTGTTTATGACATCTCGTCAGACTTTTTTTTTTTTTGCAGACATCCATGCTTTGTTGGCACCATGTCCAAAAATTTTAAAAATCACCAAAAAGTGGTGGCCGTTTGAGGGTAAGCCTTGTGCATCTAACTGCAGCCTCGCGACAGATGTGATTGCTTTTGTTCTAGGAATCGATAGATGGTCGTTCATTTGTAATCACGTAATTTTTTATAATTAATTTGTCATATGAGTCTCTTTCTCTCTTTCTTTTTAAGTTGACTTAGGAAGAAAAACGCCGTCGTGTTCAGAAAAGCTTTCGATGAATTTACTTGACGAGCCCAATGAAAAAGAATATATTTCATCACAATATTTTCAAACACTAGAATGATTATCATTTTTCGATGATCACAAGAATTTATTGACTGGGTGATCTTTTTATGAATTGTTTTTAGATTTCATCTAGTATATTTCATCATACTCAATTTTAAAAGCAAACAAAAGACCACGGAAATAATATATCAAACAATTAGCGCTAATACTAATTAGGAAGAACGGGATTAGTTTCGGTGTTGCAAGCGGTCTCTGAACTTTTTATTAATGAGATGTATTGAAAGGATTTGTCTTTTGAAAATAATGATATGCAGATTAGAAATCACTGCTGACGTTGATAATGAATCAGAAAATGGTGAACGTTTGGAAGACAGCTAATCGATTCATCAAGAAATGGTGTGGTTGACTTGAGAGGACAAGGCTTTCGCCCATGTTGTCGTTACTGGTTTTACAGATTGATTCAATTTTAGTTATCGAAAGACACCCGCTTCCCTGTCTTCCTTTCCTTTATTAACTGAAATAGGGAAGCGGTGAATTGGTGCCTATAAAATTTCAAACCAATGGCTGTTAAATGTTAGTAGCGGAACGTTTCGTAAACGAAGAGCCCCTCCCCCTTCCTCCTTCTATAATAGAAAGAGCGCCAACTGCTGCTACTGCGTCCTGAAAATTTTCCGTCCTGGAGTTTTTCTATGGGATGCGTTTGTCCCTTTCATCCGTTTTCGATTTGATAGGATGAGTGGACGCTCTTTGGCGATCTTGAATAGAACTCTGCTAAAGGCAAATATACAGGTTCCTTTTGTTTGTAAAATAATTTTCATGTTTCCACGTGGCCATTAAAGCTTTTCTTATTATCTGGATGGCAGTTCTGATCATCTCGGGTGTGATTTTCTAAGCTTTGATTAAGCGTTTCTTGTGGACCTTGTAGCGTTTCTCAAGGCAATCGATTGGGCTGGCACTGCGTGGGCGCTTTATTGCACGAACAATACCACGGAAAGCTTTAGGACTGCGTAATTAGCTTCCTTTTACTTTTTCATTTACATTTTTCTAAAATTCCAAATTACCTGAGCTCCCTGTAGAGATGTGAGCCCTCAAAACACTTGTTTACTGGATCATCACATCGTTAATTTATAAGAATGTTTTCTTAGAATGATAATTATTTGAAAAAGAAGGAATTAACCGCTAATGATCTCTTCCTAGTAATTATTCATATCGCTTAATTTTAAATCTTAAAAAAAGAAATTAATTTTTAAGCTATAAATAATTTTTTCATGTAACTTAGAACAGCTTGTTTATGTTTTCATTCACAGATCCTTATAACAAATTTATTTGAAAATTACACATCTCTTAATGTATTGTAAATTTTAAATCCTATACAGATCGAAATTATACAGGAAGAGATGAAATTTTAAAGAAATAATTTTTTTCATTTTCTTACGGCAATTTACTAATTGCTCTTATCATTAACATTAAAGCTTTAGGCTACCTAAGCTAATTTTTCCATTCATCTTTGGGAAAATGTATCTTCAATTCTTTAAAAGTTTGATGAAGTTAGATGGCGGAATTTTGAGAAGTTGTTTTAGATTTTAAATAAATCGGGCAATCGAAATTAAATTACTGCTTTTAAGTTGCAGAAATGCAGTAACTAAATGCCAAAGTTTCATTAATCTTCCGTTGGATGCAGTTTATTAAAATTTAAATTTAAAGTTTTCTGCCTCTAGTGTGCTCAAAAAAAAAAAAATACCGTATCTTAAATTTGTTATCGCTGTTATCTATATTGCATATATGTACACTTTATGTTTGCATAACTTGACTGAATAAATATTTACGAAAATAAGATTTCAAAGTTCGGTCGTTTGCCATGTTTTCAGCATTTTCGGCACTTTTTTAAACATTTCATTATTAATTTAGTAAGAAGCATTCGACGAACCATCATAAATTTTCTTATGTGCGCTTACAAATGAATATCAATCGACTTTGGTTCATTGTACGCTTCATGTTAAAATATTAAGGACTGTTTAAAGAAAGTGCCGAAAACGCTGAAGACATGGCAAACGACCGAACTTTAGAAATGTTAAATTGTCTAGAAATCTTATGTGGATAATGCAGATGATTAACTTGAGAATAAAATAAAACTCTTTTTCCATAACGAAACAGGAAATGAACAAAAAGAAAACGACCGAAAATAAAATGAAAAAATACAACCTGAGTCTGTAAGCGCTTTTCGAAAGCTTTGCTTTCATCATTCAGCAGCCAAGGAGCACCTCGAGAGAACTTGAGAGAACTGACTTGGAATCGACAATCGACAATCGAACAGTGAAGTGTACATTCGTTAGGATGGGACGAAAGCAGCGCTTTCACAAAGCTCATCCAACCAGAATAAACTCCAAAGGAAATACACTGAGGTAGTCAAGAAGCCTAACCAACCCAAGCGGTCTTCCATATTATATAAAAAAGAAAATAAGATTGACGATTGTCAGAAACAAAAAACAAACAAAATAAAAAATACAAGGAGAAATAAGATTATCACATCTTCCAGTAGTCTGGGAAAGAGACGTTGCTAATATCTTCAAAATTGATGTCAAGAACGTGCCTCGGTTTACGATACTTCGTATGCCAGTTCATATTCATTGAGTTCTCCAGTATCCCTTTCACAAGCTTATTGTCGTGAGTCTTCATCTTCTATATCATAGTCAAAAGAAGATCCTGTATAAACTTACCGATATGGGCCATGTTTAAATCGAGGTGGATGGATTGGTTTTTCACCGTCCTTCTGTCCAGCTGGGCAATGGTCCTCAGGGTAACATTCTGGAATGACTGTAGTTCACTCCATCTGCTTTTACAGATAGTCGCCCACGCAGGCATGCCATAGAGGAGTATGGTCCGGATAATCGATTTGTACAGAAGTAGCTTGTTGTCAATGCTGAGGGCGCTGTTGCGACCCATAAGAGCTATGATACTGTACTTAGCCCTCTTCGCTTTGTTCAGAGCATAGGACATATGCTGGTTCCATGAGAGTCTTGAGTCAATGATAACTCCCAGGTACTTGTAGTTGTCCACCCAGTCCAGTTTCTTATTAAACAGAACAAGAGACTCTGGGGGATGCTTGAGCTTCCTATTGAGGTACAAAGCCTTGCACTTTCCGACGTTAAGGTTCAACTTCCAGCAGTTAAACCAGTCTTCGAACTGCTTCAAGGCGCACTGCAGCCGAGTAATAACGTGAGCCGGCTGGTGTGCCCATGTCATAATGGCAGTGTCATCCGCATAAAAATACAGATTACAATTATCGGGTTTTGGGAAATCATGTACAAAGTAATTAAATAGCATAGGCCCGAGGACAGAACCCTGAGGGACACCGGCCTTTACAACACGGGGTGTGGAAAGATTTTCTCCAACCTTGGCTTGATAGGATCTGCCGTCAAGAAAGGATTTCACCATCAAGATCAAATCGGCAGGGAACCCGTCTCTGATCATTTTGTAGACAAGGCCCTCATGCCACACTTGGTCAAAAGCTTTACTGACATCGAGAAATACCACCCCACAGTACCTGGATAGGTTCAGGGGGGTGCTCAGGTCTTCAACGAGCCTCCATATCTGCATCGGACAAGAGTGGGCAGCACGAAAGCCAAACTGCTCTTCCCGTAAAAGGTCATTTGCTAGACAGTGATCTTGGAATCTGACAAGGATCGTTCTCTCCAACACCTTGGACATCGAGGGTAGCAAGCTAATAGGTCGGTAGCTCGCGGGAATTGCAGGATTTTGTCCCTGCTTTGGGATACTCAACACAATAGATTTCTTCCAAGCCACAGGGAAGTAAGAAAATTTCCAGCAGTCGCTAATGATATTGGTGAGAAATTCAATAAAGTTCTTTGGGAAATTCATAAGGGCGTTATTACTCACCTTGTCTTTTCCTGGAGCCTTCTTCTTTTTCAGTTTATTTATGATGTTGGCGATCTCACCAGCCTCGATGTTGTACTTCGTAAAATGCTTCGGGACTTCATCAAGGTTGTAAATACCTTCTTCCACACGCCGAGACATGATTTGGCTCTCGGGCTTATCGTTGGTAGGAGTAACAAACTGCAGTTCCAGTGAATCTGCAATGACTTGGGCCTTGTCCTGATCAGTTTGCACATAGTTACCTTGTGGTGTACGGAGTGGAGGAAGCATAACATTCTTCTTCTTCTGTAAAGCTCTAACCATACTCCAAATGGAATTGTCGCGAGCCGACAAGCTTTTGAGTTTTTCATTCCATCTAGCGTCGCGAAGCTCTTTTATCTCCTCTTGAACTCTTCGCACTAACCTGTTGTACTTGGTTTTGAGCCAAGGTTCACGATAGCGTTGCCAAAGTCTACGGGTCCTGTTTCTTTCAGCAATTAGGCGTTGGATTCCAGGAGAGAGTTGGATTCGATGAGAAGGTTTTTTCTCTGATGGATACTTACTGACTTCTATGGCACTGTTAATACATCTGGTGATGTCATCAACAAGTTGATCGATGTCCTCAGTACAGTAAGCAACGTCGGGATGGTAGCCATAGTCCTTAAGAATATCTTTGTAGAGCCTCCAGTCTTGATGATGTACGAGTTCCTCTCGGAAATTTATGTCAACATTGTCAAAGTACAACGCCACAGGCTTGTGGTCAGAAGAAAGGTCATCAATCGTGAAGATATTGTACGGTTTGAAGAAACCCTTCAAGAGCGAGATGTCCAAAACGTCACTACTAGGGGAGTGGTCGCAGTAGTAGGTGTCCTCCACAGGTCCAGCAGCGATGATATCATCTCTACCTTGTATGTACCTATAGAGAATCATGCCGTTGTAATTCTGCGTTCTGGAGTTCCAGCTTGGATGCTTGGCATTTAGGTCACCAGCCAGGACGACTGGAGTGTCACCACTGAAGAGTTCATCAAGCTCGCAAATGTCAAGATAATGTTTAGGTGAATTGTAGAGCGCTACGAACTTCACTTCACCACAGGAGACGTCATTGATAATGATGGAGGCTGATTCCATACCTGCATAAGACTTGGATACTACTTCTTGGTGTTGAATTCCCCTCTTAATGATGATCGCAGCGCCCCCAGACGCACATCTTGCAGCATTTGAAGCCATTCGATCCTTACGGTACACACAATAGCCAGGTAGCTTGAAGTCTTGGCTTGGTTTGAGGTGAGTTTCACAGAGGAAAGCCACGTCAATTTCGTGATTTATCAGAAAGTTGTGAAACTCGATACGCTTTCGGGGAATGCCCCTAGCGTTCCATATCACGCACTGAAGTTCACCTTTGTTGATTACAGTATAACGTTGTGCAGCCATACTAAAATTAGTTGGTCGTAAGGAGCCCACTCAACTGTGGGTAACTTTTGCCTAGATTAGAAAACAGATTAAAGATACGTCCTAATTGCTTATACATTCCTGGTAGGTCGTTGATGTTGAGGCCTTTATCTTCCGGCGTAGACACAGCGGCAGCATAGGATTTGCCTGCTGTCACTTTAGAACTAGACATCCTTTGAACCTGGGGGTACTTTGGACATTTCGTGTAGATTGATGTGTGCTGTCCACCACATCTGATGCACTTTGGGGGGTCTTGTCCCTTGATCTTGGGGCAATCTCTTGACTGGTGCCCCTCAGCACATTTATTGCAACGAGGATCTTCCGTGCAGCCCATGGATACCTGTCCGAAGCGCAGGCAGTTGTAACACTGTAGTGGCTTCTTGTTCCCTCGAAAGGCCTCCACTGAAACTGCCAGCGGCCCAATACGTGTTACGTTTTTCAATGATTGGTTGTGTTCGGTGTTCGGGAGTAGAACCAAAACCATTGGCATATCAATGGATCCTTTGGCTTTCCTCAATCGAATAACTTTTTCCGGGAAGTAGTTGGTTCTTTTTAGGTCTTCTTGGAAGTCATCGAGGTCATACGTAACATCCACATTACGAATTACGTATTTCAAGACCTTCTCCGACTTCAATTGATGATGCTGAATTTTTAAAATATTATCAGATTTAATGCCAGAGACTAACCTGTTGTGTGTTTCTTCATCTTCACATTTAACCTTGATGGTTTCAGCTCTGCCCGTATGAACGGCGATCTTTTCGACTGGAACATGCTTCTCGAGCTCAGTTAAAATCGTCTTAAACGGGACGCCATGAGTCCGCACGATAATTGGCGGTACATACCTCTTCGTGATTCTATGGTCTTTATTAGCCGAGCGACCTTGTACATTCTTCGGATTCCTCATTCTAGTCGCGCTGACGACTTCTTCATTTATGCTGGAGACGGTCTTTAGGTTATCGATCCTCGTGCCTTTTCTGAATTTTTTATTAGTGACACCAATCCAGGGACTGTCGTCCACTTCTTCATCAGTTCCGTCAGAGTGACTTCTCTTACAGCCACCGTTTGTCGAACAGTCACTATTTTCTATTATATCCATAGACTCCATACTATTAAAAGAGGAAATAGTTTTTAAGACATTACTTACCTTGCTGCTATCAACTGGATTATGTTCCGTGGAGTTACTTGCCTTCGGAGTCCCGGAGCATTTCCCAAAGGCTTCCTTAAGTTCGCTTATCTTGTCAATAACATCTCTACGAGAGTCCTTAATTTCCTTATTGATACCTTCGAACTTCTCCTCAAAACTTTTGTGTAGGGATTCGACTTTTTCCTCCAGTGCACTATACTTAGCGTTTATTTCATCCCGGAGGGCTTCTAACATTTCGTTGAACACTAGGTCAAAAGCAGCAAACCTAGCATCCAAGCAGGCATCCCGGTAGGCCTTTTCGCAGGACACAGTTTTACCATCCGCCACTAGCAAATGCTCTTTAGCCGACTTCAGCTTGGTTAATTTAGACGAAGCCATCATATATAAATGTATAGAACCAGGGGGGGGGGGGGAAGTAACCTCGTAGCTAGGTGTGTGCTAAAGAAGCCGTCCTAAGAAGGACGCACCTAGCTCTAAGAAAAAAGAACAAGTCAGGTTTGCGAGAAAATTAATTCTACGCCAGGGACCCGCTCGTGAATGATTAGAATAATAATAGATGATATGAGAAAATGTCCTTAGTTAGGTTTGCGAGGAAATTAATCCCAACGCCAGGGACCCAGAAGGATAATGAGCGTCTTGATGTGCTGGTTTACGGGAATATTAATTCCAACGCCAGGGACCAGCACATAAGACGGAATAGAACATGCTGAGTATTTATAACGAACGGAAGCCAATCAAGACAAAAAGATCCAACTGAATTTTATTGATTGGGTAAGTGCGTCGCCCATTTGATCAATGGTGATTCGCTAATAGGACCCCTATCTAAGTTGAGTAATAATTTTTTATCTGTTTTTTGAATGGCTAAGCTTTCGAAGGCGTCCAGAAGGTGTTTCTTGTTTATTGACTCAATAAGTTTTACATTGCTTAATAAGAATTCATGCCCGGTATCTAACGGGTAAATAGAATCCCACCATTTTCTAACTTTTCCTATCCCTGACCCAAATTTGTCGATTATCGAAAACAGATTTCGAAAATCTTTCATACGTTTCGAGAAAAGTATTTTCCACAAACGGACATACAGAAAACAAAGAACTTTACGATACAAAAATATTTAATAATGTTGGACATTAATATGCGTCAGCCTCATGAAACCTTTTATATTCAGGGTGTTTCTAAATTATCTCCCGTATTATACACGTTTATTACTCAAAAACTATTACAGATTTTAACGTGATTTTTTTTATTCACAAAGAAAAACTCAAAAGGTTTCTTAGCATGCTTAATAAATTTCAATGTGCCCTCCATTTATGGCGTGAAGGACGTCAAAGCGAAACTCGATTTCTTCCCATGTTCGGGCTAGCATTTCGGGGGCGATTTCATCAATTGTTTCAATTATTCTGTTCTTGAGAGTTTCAATGTCATCAACTTTGGTCTTGTACACACTGTCTTTCACATATCCCCAGAAGAAAATTATATCCAGAGGCTTCGCATCGGGTGAGCGAGGGAGCCAAGGGATTGGCCCATCCCTTCCAATCCATCGTCCTGGAAAATTCGTATCGAGGCACTGCCTAACTTGCAGGCCCCGAGTGAGGAGGTGCTCCATCTTGTTGGTAGACTATGTTGGGCTGCAGTTCTTCGTTGCAGATATGATTTTTTTGCCCAAAAAAAATATCCAGATAAAATTAATGATTTTAGACCGATATCGCTTTTGAATTTTGATTATAAAATTTTGTCTAATGTAATAGCCGAAAGACTTAAAAGAAAATTTTTTGATATTATATCATTTTCCAGCATATCTAGGTAGGTTGCACGGATAATGGTGTCTTCAACGAAAAAGAAAGAAATAATCATAAGATGTTCAGTGAGGGTTTTATTATACGCCAACTTCAGCTGTTCAAATTAATGATGAAAAAGAAAGGTCCGATTACTCGATCATGCATTAAACCGCACCAAACATTAACCTTTAGGCTGTCGCGTATATGCTCCCTTAAAACATGGGGGTTTTGTGAGCCCCAAATGCAGCAGTTGTGTCGGTTTACTGCTCCGGAAGCATGGAATGTTGCCATCAGAAAACAAAATGTCCTCAAGGAAGATGGGATCATTGTCGATTTTTCGGAGCAAAATGTCCTCAAGAGTTTGTCCGCAAACTTCTTAGCTTCGGTCAGTCATCTGGCTTCAGTTCATGCATCATCTGGATTCTGTAGGGTGTAAGACGAAGGCGGTGCTTCACTATTTTATGTACGGATGTCATGCGCATATCCAATTGACGAGACGCTTGGCGAAGTGATTTACGGGGACTACGATCGAACGCCTCCCTGACCTTTTCTACTCTCTGTGGTGTCGCTGAAGGTCTACCAGCACCCTTTCTGTGTAACAGGCTGCCTGTGATTAAAAATTTTTCATGTTATAGCTTAATTGACTTATTTATTTATTTATTTATTTAATATGATTAAGTAAGATACAACAACGCCCAACTAGGTCCGTTATGGTCCAGGACCGACGAGTTAGGGCCTAGTGGGCGCCCATAATACAAACAACAATAGTAGGGTAGATGTACCAGTAGTTGACAGTGTACCAGTAATTGACAATCCACGATTTAAAGGCTTTTAATAAAGTAAAAAAGCAAGAAAAGGGACTGAGGTTGCCACCTCTTATTAAACAACGCATTAGGCTTCCCAGAAAAACAAAAAACAAGGAACTTTGGTCCCTATTATGGCCGCAAACACGTGTCGATTGTTCAATGCCTTATCGAGTCGAAAAAACCTTGTAATGAACCACTATGCGAGGGTTTGAATACTTGAATTTATTTCATGAATGTTATGCAATATTTGTTATTAATTTTACGTGAACCTTTTTGTGTGATCAGTGGACAATACTTCTAGTAGTAACAGAATTTCTGATGATTAATTTTTTAACTGTTTTAATCCACCGTCAATTACTAGAACCCAGATATGTGGTGTCACTAGTAATTGACATAACCTGTCAGTTATTGATAATTTCTGTGTTTAATAAAAAAACGACCACAAAATATACTAATGTGGTTTAGAATGTAGGGTAATAATAAGGAAACATGATGGTTTTAAGTGTAACTTCTGAATTTCCAGTATTTAACCTAACTGTGTCAATTATAGGATCTTGACTGTCAATTTCTAGATCACCCACTTTGACATAAATCTTCTACGCCCTATTCGCCGATTCTTTTTGTTGGTCCTGAATCTTGTCACAGAGACGATCAACAGATAGCCCAAGATAAGTTATCTTCCAAGAAAAAAACTACTATTCTGTTTACTATGATAAGACGTAGCATAGGATGAATTGGATGAATTTTGCAAAGTTGGAGAACAGTTGTCAAAAATCAAGTTCTATGAACAAATTGTTGGCCAAGATCTGATGATACTGCACTACTGGAAAACACCTTCATTTTTTATGGTCTTTGCACTCTACACGGGAATAGACTGATTTTAATTATTATTTCAAAGGGGGGAAAAGATAAATGATCAATATGAACAACTTAAGTTTTAAAAAGCACAATTTTAGTTATGTTAAATACTTTACACATTCTTAAAAATGCTTGATTTCTTCAGCTACTTTTGAATGTTATCAATTTTTTTTATATAAATATATAATAAAAATGTGTAATTAAAGTATTGTCAATTACTGGTGAAACTGCCTGTCAACTTCTGATGCATTAACTGTCAACTACTGGCGATTCATGCATTAGTTAGGAAGAAAATTAATAACTTAATAGCTTTTAAAGATATAACAATTGTATAGAGATTGACGCATTCTGCATTCTATTTACAATTTAATGGTATAATTAGAAAAGTTTCAAAATACAATTTGTATTACGTACACAATTTTGTTTCACAGTAATGTCTTAAACTGTCAATTACTGGTACATCTACCCTAAATATAATATTTTAGTTAGTAGAAAACAAAATGTTGAAATATAATGTACTTTTGGGTTAAGCAACAATGGGAATGCATCGCCAAGAGATAGAATTCTTAATTAGAGTATATAATTTATACAATAAACAACAAAGAGACAAAAAGCATAATAGCTTAACACCATAAACCCAAATGATTATATTAAATTAAGTTCTTCTTAGACATAGAATAAAAGACATAACATTTTAATTGTTTAAGGAAACCAGTGGTACTAGATATGGAGCGGAGCTCGATAGGGAGACAAGCCCAATATTTAATGCCTATGTAAGATAAACATCTTCTACGGTAGTTGAGCTTGGTTAGCGGAAGCCTTATAGCTCGTGAAGAGCTTGTTGGATAACGATGGCTGTCAGCATTTCTAATTAAAGGATCCTTGGAGAATCCTTTTTAAACTTTGTTTTGAACATTTTCTGAACTGTAATCATTGACTTAAGTTCCGCAAACCATAATACGCATTGAGCTTTTTCTTGAACAATGGAACAACGCGCCAACAATGGTACCACGCGCCAACCGCGTGTTTCATTATCAACTCACGCGAGGCTAAGAAACTGAGTTTTTCTTTGGGTGCATATACTTTTCAAATAGCAGCTAGCGGAAGTGACGAAAGCAGCACACTACTAACACGGAAGAAAAGTATACGATTTCTAGCGTTCTAGGCTTCTAGCTGAAAAGTATCTGTACCACTAGTACAATACAACTTCGTACATGGGGGCTACCATCTTTGAAATCGGCCGTGCCATAGTTACAACAATAGAAGAATACTGGCGTTTCTTCTATTGTTGTAGGCTATGCCCGTGTTAGCTGGAAGAAATACTGGCGTTTGTGGCACGCTAGCAGTAGAAAAGTATATGCAACCACGGTGCGCTAATAGCTGAATAGTATATGCACCCTTTGTGAATAAAAAAAAATCACATTAAAATCTATAATAGATTTTGAGTAATAAACATGTATAATACGGGAGCTAATTTAGAAACACCCTGTAGTTCTTTTTTGATATCTTTTTATCATTATTATGTGTAGTACAACCGGAATCTTTCCAACCATTTTGCAATGACCGCCCTCTTCCTAACATTGTTAGAAATCATTCATAATTCTATAAGCACTAAATTCGATATAAATAAAACAATTTCGGAAAATATAAATAATTGGAATTGCATTTGGTAATAAGAAATGTAAGCGAGAATGTTCGTGATCGAGAGGGAACAAAAAGGGAAACAAGTCCATCGTAAGGAATGACATTTCACCAATGCACAAAACGAGGGTAGAAATTTTACTTTTTTTTATAGTGAAAGAGTGGTAGTAGGCGTGTGGAGGATATGAGAGGGTAAATTTTATATTTGGATTATCATGGATCATAATAGCTCTAAAAGAAGAATGCCTACGAGATATATAAAATATAAGGTTATTCTCAGATAATGCAACAACTAATATTTTCTGCTTGGGCGACAAATTTGCTAGCAAATCTAAAAGATGTCCTATCGTGAATGATATGTTTCAGCGATTAACTTAGATCAGTGTTTCTCAAACTTATTTCTATGAACGCCCCCTCAACGTGTATAAATTTTAGTAATGCCCCTCCCCCCTCCGTCATTTTAAGGTCTGCAAATATCAAGGAGATTATAAATAGCGTATAAATAAATTTGGGAATTTGGGAAGTCCCTGATTCGGAAAAAGGGAGCCGCATGTAGGGCAGTTGGCCTCTTGTGAAGAACTTGCATAATAAACTACTCTCACCATCATTTAATTATAGAAGTGAAAGGATTTATAAATTTATAAAATTCTATTTTGGTACTGTCATCAGTGATACAATAATTTTCAACTTCCGATGGAGTATAAAATTAAGACAAATGTGAATAACAAAATGATTGTACGTGACTCCTGGTAATAAAATCAAAGTTGCTTTTCGACATAGTCACTGTAAAGATTGAGACATTTTTCATACCGGTGGACGAGTTTACCAATAGAAGTTTACCGTCAGCATGTCGAAATAGGCCTCCACGGCGTCTTGAAGCTCTTGGTTGGTACAAGGCTTACTGTTTTGTGGAATTGCTTTGATTCATGAGAACGCGGGACCGCATACTGCAGTGGTAACCCAACAGCTTCTTGAGCAATTTCAAAGAGAAGTGTTTCATCACCCGGCATACAGGCCAGACCTGGTGCTGAAAGATTTTCATCTTTTTCGAGAGCTAGGAGCACAGCACTATCACACCAACTGAGAGTTTCGAGACTCAGTGGAGACATATCTCAACATGCTGGTGGCAAACTTCTATGAAGAGGGTATTGGAAAACTTGTCCACCAGTATGATAAATGTCTCAATCTCTATAGTGACTATGTCGAAAAGTAATTTTTTTATTCACACTTGCTTTTATTTTATGCTCCATCGGAGGTTGAAGAAATAGCCTTTGTATTACAAATGAATCATAGCTGCACATCATTCGCATGGTTCACGATCCCCCCCCATTGCCTACTTGCTACTTAACGCCCCCTCTAATGATCCTGGCGCCCCTTAGGGGGCGATATCGCCCACTTTGAGAATCACTGACTTAGATAATAAGAGAAACAGTACAAATCATCGACGTAGAAATGAGATATGTCAGTTAGAGATTAGATCTTAGTAAGCCTAAATTTTAAAATTTAAATTATAGACAACACGCAAAAAACTCAGCTGTTAAACGCTTATGTTTGTAGGTTTATTGAACCTTTCATCTGAATTTTATTAAATTAGATGTGTATTTTAGTATACTAAGGCTCATACTAATTCAGGATTCGTTAATACTTACTGAAAATAAAGATAAAACTTAACGAAATGTTATCACACTAGCAGCATATACTTTCAGTATAATTTCTTATGCAAATTCCACGTTTTCCGTCACTAAAGAGTTGGTTATCCGAATCGCTACACTGTAAGCTCACATCTTAAGCATGAGTTCTATGGAGTAGCGGGATTAAGATGTCAGCTTTGAGTATAGCGATCCGGATAACCAACTCTTTAGTGAAGTATAACGCGGAATGTGCATAAGAAATTATACTGAAAGTATAAGCTGCTAGTGTGTTAACATTTCGTTAAGTTTTATCTTTATTTTCTGTACGTATGAACGAATCCTGAATTAGTATATGGTTGGGTATACTAAAATACACATATACCAAAGATCTAACATCGAAACGCGTAAACTATTAAATTACTATCACGTTTTGCTGTATTGTGTCTACCAGAATCGAAAGTTGACCAACTTGGAATTTTGCATCCATATACAACCAGAAAAATTCCGCCATTTTTCGTCTCTAGACAGTTTTTTTGGGCCGCCGAATCCCAAAATCTGGCTGCTAGAATCTGGCTGATTTTTAAAGTCAACCGAGAGATAGTTCTCTACTGTTGATTGGACCAAGAATATCAAAGTTTTAAGTACGTTCAGAGATTTTTATTATTTGATACGATATAAGATTTTAGGAAGATATTCTGTCTACCCATGAATTTCGAACATCTTCGTTGAAAAAACGAACCCTGATTTTTGAGGAATTGTGGGAATTACATTGTACCTCTTTCAGCCAAGCATGAATCATCATCCAAAAAATGTGAGTATATAAGATAAACGAATCTCTTCATTCCGACCGATTTCATTTTTCCAATTTTTTTTTTTTTTTTTAATCATTTTGACAATTGATGATGAGCTTCGTCAAAATAGCATAGAAATCCGAATCAATTCATCTAAGATTAAATATCAACGTTCATCCGTATAAAAGCTCGACGTAAACATATTTTTAAAAACATCTTTTTCATGTTCCGTATGCAGTCAATCTCAAGGTTTAGATGACATGAATTCAGTTTTTAACGTCAGTAAGTTCGGAAAAACAATTTGTAGTTGTTTACTTTTCTCCATTCTCACAGACAGACTTGAATAATAAAGGGATAAGAAGAGTCGTTGCAAAGTCTATAATTTAGACTAGTATTGTGTAAAGTCGCCTGGCTGGCGTTTTGCCAAATCAATTGTAGTTTTCCTCCCTGCAACATAAAACATTCTTGGCTGTGGACTGCTTCAATGTAAAATATTCTTTCTATCGTTTAGAGGTCCGAAAGCAATTAATTCGCACTTGTTGCTTTTAAAATTTTCAAAACGATTCGCAAATCATTTCCGAATCACGTTAACTGTTCTTTTGGTGTTTTTAATTAAGTAGAATGAAAATAATAGCATATTTTGTTTTTCTGCATAGCACACTACCCGCATTTTATAATCACCTCGCTTTAATTAAAACGTAAAAAAGACAGGAATATTATTTAATTAATTTCGTCTTCTTCCAAAACGGGTTATTAAGCTCTCAATGGAAAATGAGATAATTCGTGATAATTACATCTTTTATGCAGAAAATTCGTTAAGATGCCTTTTCGGAAAGAATAAAACAAAAGGGAGTAAAAAAAAAACACTCTCAATTGGTTGCATTGCCTTTTTTCCGTAGAATGCATGTTGAATGGGGAACACTCCTCCTTCTTTGGGGGTTATCACTACCTGTATTCGGTAGAGTGAGCCTGGTCCTCGTAGATAAAAGCAGAACGAAAGAAACCGGGAGAGGGAAGGGGGATAAGATATGGCGCTTGGACGCGTGCCAAAATTGTATTTTGAGAAATCGATGGGAGAAAACTTAGGCAGGGAGCGCGAGTAAAATAAACTGGCGGGGTTTCTCCTTCGTATGAAAACCTCCCCTTCCTCCGGATCGATATCTTTTCCTAGATGCTAGTTTCTCCCGGGTATCATTGTCTGTGGCCGCAGACTTTACTGACTTTACTTCACCAATAACTACGTTTCATTTCAGCTAACGAGCTTTCCCGCCTCTTTCTCTCTCTTGAATTTGGACCTTCGCAACAACGCCAAGCACCATTTACCTCGTTTGCAAATGCATATACATCGTGATTAACCTATATTTTAGCAGAAATGCAAGATATTTAGCGATTTTTCTTATTTAAAGAAATTTATGAATTATTTTTAAGATTAAAATACTGAAATTCCTCTTAAAGTATTAAAATTAAAAAAAAAAAACAACAACAAAAAAAAAACAACAACACTTGAGAATGCGTGTTACTGAGTTTTCAGAACGATGCTAAAAACGCAAAATACACAAACTATTTTTAAAATCGGTTAGCTATTAAAAAATCAATTAATTTGTCCTCAACTATGTCTATTATAATTTCAGATTAATCATATGCCATTTTTGGCCTATTTCATTTTATTTTAACTCGTTTAAAAACATCGTTACTGGATTTGCGAAGTCAGTCGTTCCGTGTCCAAATTTTTTTGATTTTTTTGTTATTGACTTCTGCTCCGGATAGCGCTTCAAAAAGTAAGTAAAAATTACAGATAAACATGTCCTATCTATTCGGGAACATGGCCAAAATAGCGGTCAGATTTTGGTCAAATTTTTTAGTCACTTTTAAGATATACAACCTGTGGCAATAAAGTTCGGTGAATGATGGCATATTGAGAGTGGATTGCTCGCTTACATGAAACAGCAGTTACTATCCTTCAAAGTAATCCCCGTCGATGGTAATGCATTTCTGGGAACGCCTGTACAAGTCCTGGAAACTCCTGGCGTAGTCGTTTTTAGGGATAGCCTTCAGTTGGGTCGTAACATTACGTTGGATGTCTGGCCACTTCGGGGGGCGTCTTCTACGGTGTTCCGGCCTCCTCGGAACAGTTTAAACCACTCATAAACACACTTCAAAGTAATAGCACTTTATAGAAGGAGATGAAGCCAGAAACTGTGGACACAGATTAACAAGAACAACAGGAAACCACTATTCCACATCAGAGGTTTCCTGTTGTTCTTGTTAATAGCACTTTCTTTGTAAACTGTTGTCATCATTTCATGAGTCTCTTTCGTTCGCTGATCCATTTTGGGCTTCGACCGCGCGTACTACGCCTTCTCTCTTCAATGTCCTGTTTAAACATGTCTCGACCTGTCTGGGGCAGGATACGACGATGGTGCACTCTTATGACCGTTAGCAATTTGACGTCATTCACCGAACTTTATTGTCACAAGTTGTATATGTTGGGAATTGAAATGACACTATCACCGTGATTTGCATCAGATGGTCTGGAAATGCCATTTCATTGACCATCATAAACAGGTTGTCCCGGGAGGAAAGATCAACATTTCGTGTGGGTATACTGTAGAATAAGTTATTATAAATTACTTAATATTTTGACCAAATTTTGAACGCCATTTTGGCCATCTTCCGAATAGATAGGAGATATGTGTCTATTATAACTTTTACTTGCTTTTTTGATGCCCTATCCGAATGTGAAGTCAAAATCAAAAAATCGAAATAAATTGGCTATGGAACGACCGACTTTGCAAATCCTGAAAATGCAATCAGTTCAATAAGGCATTCGGTGAAAACAAGGTGATCCAAAAGTAACAGAAAATTTTGAAAGTGTAATAAGATCGCACAGATATAATATAGTTTGCACAGGTATGTCCCGGAAGTCTTTTTGTTGAAACGAGTCAAGCACCTGCGAGTCGCACTATATCTGCTCACTCGTATCAAAACGGCGACCTTTCAACTGGATCTTCATTTTCGGAAAGAGAGCAAAGACTGCAAGAGCCAAATTTGACGAGTAGGGAGGGTGTGGAAGCGAAATCATATTGTTTTTCTCAAGAAACACGTGTGAGGAGAGCTCATTGAGAGGGTGGAGCATCCAGTTTTTTTTTCACGCCACAGATCTGGTCGCTTTCGCCAAACGTCCTCCCTCGTTGCTTGAATTTGCTTATTCTCAGATTTAATGTCCATTATTAAACGGCAGACTACCTCACACACGTCTTCACAATAGCAGTATTTTCTCAGTTCCCAATGCACATGAAACAAAATCCTTTGAAAAGCTGATTTACGAATGTTAGGGCTATAATTTACTGTATTTGTGCTGCCATTTGTTGGCGCAATGCACAACCAGTCCAGGATCTTTTTGATCGCACCTCGTATTGCAGTGTACACCAAAGAAACAGAGAAGAAACAATTACACTTTAGCTCGTTGGAAGAAACGATTGCACTTTAGGTCGTTGGAAGAAACGCTTACAGTATGCTTAGCAATAGCACCTTACCACGGTATGAATCAGGATTCTATTTAAATAGGCCGTTCAGTTGCTCTTGTATCCCAACGATGCCATCAGATAGTCAAACATGTAACTATTCTGGCATTAAATTTCTTTATTATGGAACAAAAATTCCACTTTTTTATGAAAATGGCTATGCATATTTTGCGATTTATTGCATTTTCAAATTGCCTGTTATTTTTGGATCACCCGATTTATTATTCTAATATGGTTTCATGCTAGTCCAAAAATTGTCATATTTTTTTAAGCATGTAACTGAGCGTAACAAGAAATTGCTGACGATACTTTTATATTCTTTACATTTTGCTGTCGGTTGCAAATTTCCTTCAACCAAATATGTCTTCGCCTTTGCGAATATTGAATTTACTTTTTTTTTATTTCAAGGACATGAAAGATAAAAAAAAAAAAAACTGACTGTCAAGTCAGCGGTTGCGCTTTATGTCTCGATTTGCCAAAATCACAGCCTGACTGAAATATTGTGTACTTGCGAAGATTTGGAGCCAATTAGCTCGACAAAATTCATCATTGAAAACTTCACAGAATCTTATTATATTGTTGTAATATGAGAGTAAGTAAAATGGAAAATATAGAACGCTTTACTTAAAAATGCATTCGATCGAATTCCCCCATTTGTTTAAATTCTGTTCTCTTTAAAGTAAAAATACGAGTTAGAGAGAGCAAGAGCAATAGCGGGAGGAGAGGGAAAGGCATAAAATTGCTACAATATTTGTTGAATTTTGTCAACATGACAAATCGCTTGCAACAAAAGTGGAACGACCAAATGAAACAAGTCGAGTGAATACAAGTATTGTGCGATTGTGTTTTGTTAAATTTGAGTCCTGGCCTCTTTCTCTCTCCCTAGAGAGAAACGTCGAGTGAAATTGATAACTTCAGTTGTGAAATGGAAATGCTGTCGATAGGGAACGACACGGAATTGCAAATGCACTGAATTTTTAAAGGTGTTTCAATGTCTGAATTCCGAAAAATCCTAAAATGTTTAAACATTTTTCGAAAGCGAGATTAAATGTCACCCTTTCCTAGAATATTTTAATATAAAGCTTTTTCGACCTCGCTTTTTCCTTTAAAAATAGGATTAAAATTAAATTTTTAAATTTTCTTTCGGGATATTTCTATTCACACAATAAAAGCTTAGAACAGTTCGAACGAAATTTTTTTTTTTACTTATAGATTCAAATTTATTCTTTTTTCTTTAAATAATTCATTACATCTCTTATTTATATTCTTTGTCTTATTTGGAATGTTCCCAGCTTGCAATTAATTTTATACAACAAATAGATATCTGTCTTGATTACTATTTTTTTTTATACACAAAATTATGTACATAGGTCATTTTTGAACCGTTTTTCTTTATTAAGTTCCTTCTTCTGGATCGCTTATTTTCATAGAATTTCTTCTTTCAAACAGGCAGTGAAAGAAATTTTCAAGTTTGTTTGTTTTCAATCTTCTTTCCGTCATCCTCAGGGACACAAGCGTAATATTAAGTTGATATTGTTGAATATTCTATTGTCAGGGTTCTATATGGTAAATTTCTTGTCTCTTCAATGACTGATAACAAATTGGTTTAAAACTGAATCTTTCATTGTTGAATTAAAAGTTTATACTCAAAAATAGAACCTTTTTATTATTATTATTTTTTTTTTTGAAGAAACATAAAAATATATATAAGGCGATAACGAAGCAACAGTATGTGTAAACAGTTTGTTCTTTACACTTCTTCCAGTTAAATTGTGTTATATGAAGAAAATGCCACGAATTGGACGAACAACTTGATAACCGTTTGAGGTTAATACATATATTTTTATAATAAAAATAAATATCGCCATGATTGATATTAACAAAATCAAACATTTGTTACACTGGAAACATGCGGAGAAGAGTCAGGTGATAATTTAATTCTCTTCCCAACAGCTGAAAGAGCTTGGTGTTGTTTGTTTTTTTTATATATAAATAACAAGAAGTTCTTGGATTTTGTTTTTAAAAAAACAACTGGCTCGAGTTCTATTTGGAAATGAGCAGAATTACATTTTCTGGAAGCAAAACGCTGCTGCCATTGAATAACAAGAACGAAAGAGATTCAAAACGTTGGGCGAGTTCGGTGGGCAAACCCCAACATTTTTGCTGCAGCTTTCTTTTTCTTTGTAAAAATGTTCACATGATATAATAGAACTTTATCACATATTCCCTGCCTCCTCGGAAAAAAAAGTTTATCCATTCATCCAATTCAAGGGTGAAAACTTCGATGGTTAATAGGTAGCTAGGCGTATTGTGTTTTTAATAATTATTGTTATTTGATTAATAATTCCTGCTCAGGGCTCTTCGTCCTGTCATAGATTGTTGGCTTTCTCGTCGTTCTCGGCCTGTTCGTAGCTCTTGACGAGCGTCTCCAGGATGAACTTAATGGTGATGGTGTAGATGGATTCCATATTCTCCGTGTAGCGGTCACCCAACGTCTCTCGAACGGCTTCTAGGAAAGGCTTCTCGAGTTTCTAAAACAAAAAAAAGAAAAAAAAATTGGATACAGTTAGCCTAAACAGGGAAGATAATTCAGAGAATTTTCACTTTAAAACGCACGGAGATAATGAACTAGCTATCCATCTTCCAAATGTTATTTTACAAATAATAAAAAGAATAAAAGACTTGAAAAGCCTGAGGCAATCTGTCTAGTTTCTCTTTGCAGTGCTTGGAATGTAGAGGCGATTAAAGAACTAAGATGCAGAATTGCTATGTCGGTTTATATTATGTATTAGAACATATGCTCTTCACAGGTTAAAAAGGTTGAATTGCTAACAAGGTTGTATGCCTAAATGTATCCTGTAGATAGTAGCAGATCCAGCGACATTTCTGGTTCGAGTCTATTTTGGGCAATCTCTGCTAGTGAAGGTTAGTGACAAACTCAAAGGCACTGCAGTCACATCCAAGGGTGACAAAAGAATTTCGTCTTAATTTTGTATACAATGACGGTTAAAATTGTCCCAATAGACATAAAAAAATTAAAACTTTAGTCTAATATTTACTATAACAGCAAGAGTCTTCATTATTTTTGTAACATTATCAATGTATAAGCTGTTATTTAAATACAAAATAAGCAGTAACTTTAATTGAACAAATGATGCAATTTAATTATATAAGAGTGGTTTGTAACCTTTTTAATTAAATCTCCTTTTTAAATTTTATAAATGACATAAATAAAATAATCAAAATAATAAAATAAAAGTCACTTGCAAAAATTTTTTTTATAAAAAGGAGATTCACCTATTTAATTAAATGATAAATTTAATTCGATAATACACCACAAAGGAGACAGTTTTGTCCCACACAAAAACTTAAACAATTATTAATATTTTGTATAGCAACCTTTAGCTTTTAAAACAGAATGCACACGTATCAGCATGCCATCAATTTTCTATCAAGTTTCTACAACTATTCACTGGAATACTTTGACATTGATCTTGAATTCTTTACTAAAGTTCGTTTTGCTTCATGGTTCCGTATCATATTTTCCAAGCTCTTTTTAGGTGAGACTACAAGTGTTCTATTGGATTGAGGTCCGGTACTGTGAGACCAATCCGAAACCTCAAGCCACTGCTTGATTATTTTCGCTGAATGGCACGAAGCTCCATTCTGTTGGAAAATAACATCTTTAGTCGCAATGTGGAAAGATTTTAAGGATGATAATATTTCATCTTCTAACACAGAATTTTGCATTCATTATTCCTCCTTCAGTTCTGCACATTTCCCCAACACCTTTATAAGATACAACCCCAAATCCTTACTCCTCCACCACCAAACGTGACACGTTTTGGTTTCTTTACTTTTGTTTGGGCTTTCAATCCACATGGATTTAAGGCTCTTGCAAGTGTTCTATCACTGCATTTCTTCATGCCACTTGTTTCTAGTTCTTTAGAAAGTGCTTTTCAGAAGCAACATCTCCAGTTGTTAAGTAATTGTTGCTGATCTTCCTCCACATTTCTATTCAGTATCAGGCATCGGATTAGCACCTATTCGATTCACTGTCGACTTCCCAACTGCAGTTTTCCTCGCAATTTCTGTCACAAAGTAGTTTTTGTAGAAGTTTTATGATTTGCTTTTCAACAGTCTTCCCAATTGGTTTCATGCTGTCAAGTACAAAACAAGAAATTAATCCTCCAGAGGAAGGTATAGGAAAGTAGCAGAAGCCCTGAGATCACCTATTTTTACCCTTTTATCTCACTTTTTACCCCCCTCCCCAATTTTTTAAACCGAAAAATTGATTTTCTCGAACGAAGTATTTAGAAAGTGTAAAAGAGTTCTATCTTCTTTCGTTTCTCATCATTTCCGATCGAATGATCTATGACATGCCATCTGTTGCTATAGTTTTAAAGACCAAGTAACTGCCACCTCCACAATTCCGACCTCATTGGGACAATTGGCCCAAACTTCCTAGTAATGTTGATCTTGCTTAGAGGAATCTGCGTACCGAATTTCTCTCCTTTATATGCATAAATACGCGTAGAACCTTTGGTCCCCTTTAATTTCCGCCCCCGAAACTCCGACCCAATGGGCCAATCAAAACCAAACTAAATAGTGAAGCTCCACATGCCCATAGTAAGCTACATTCCGAATTTCATCCTTCTACCTCAAAAAATGCGGAAATTATGAAGGGGACGGACAGACAGACGGACATTGTGAAAACAATAAGTAGCTCCATTCTTCCGCTACTTAATAAATAAATAAATAAATAAATAAATAAACTGCTCCAAGATATTTGGTTCGTTTGTCATTGAGAAGGGGAAAAAACTGAAATCTGGGGTATTGAACGATGATGAAAATGGAAGCAAAACCATTTGAAATATGGTGTTCTCCAGATATAGTAATTTTACCGAGATAAATAGTCATGAGAAGATGAAATTTGATGACAGGATGGCTTCCTAAATGTTGTTTTAGCATTACAAGATATTTACCCAGAAATTTTTACCCGTCGCGTGAAACGAAAGAAATAAAAAAAATTGTGCAAACTAATTAAAGGAATAATAAACACTAGTGCGACTGAATCTTTATATGTCAGCAGTACTGCAGCATATTTGCAAACACCCTGTACAGGATGCGGCAAAAATAATTCCCCAATTTCAAACGTATATAACAAAGAAATGATAGAAGCAATCAAAATTTTATTTCACAGTTTGAAAGAACAATGGTTACCATTTACGTCACATACACTATAATTTAGATTTGAAAACACTATCGTCCAATAGCGGTTGATCTCCTTGCGAGGTGACATTCAAAGGTCGGCATGCTCGGCCAATCCCGTATCTTGCGATTTCTTTCACCAGGGTCGCCTGAAGGTTCAAGTGTACAAACGAAAGTCGGGAACACACTAGAACTATTCCCTTACAGCCAAAACTGAAAGTTGCCTTCCGCCAAAAAAACTGCGTCAATAGCACCGGAAATGACCGGGTAATGCAGAACTTCCGGGAGAGGCTTCAGAAATGCATACAAAATAAAGGTCGGCATTTGGACGATATTGTTTTCACATGATAATGTGACCTAAATGGTAAACACTGTTCTTCCACAAACTGTGAAATAAAATTTTTAGCTACTACTATTATTGCTTTGTTATTTGCATTTAAAATCTGGGAGTTATTTCTGCCGCATCCTGTATATTTTCCTTGTAACGCGTTGTTCCCAGATGCGTAAAAACAAAGGCAGAAACCACAAAGAAGAAAAAATTTTTGACGTCACTTTCTGTTTTCGTCTCTTCTGCCCGACTGAAAATTTCTGCCTTTTTGGAGTTGGGTTGAGTTCAACTTTTGTGGCAGAAGCAGGGCAGAAACGGTTGCTCAGCCAATAGAAAACGATCTCTGCAGTAATGTCACAGTGACGTCCTCTCTCTCTCTCTCTCTCTCTCTCTCTCTCTCTCTCTCTCTCAAAATAAAAATGTCGGATGCTCAGCTCGCAAAGGTGAAGAGGCAGAGAAGGAAAATTGACATGGAAGTGCTAATAGGTATGAAATATATTAATTAATCAAATTAAATTGAGTAAACAACAATTGAATACAAAAATTTGATATGAAGATTGAAGAGGAATGACAGTTTAGATCGATTGGCGGCTTCGCTGCAGTGCATTTGTGTTGGGCAAGAATGCCAAATTACAACAAAGGATGGGGTTTTGATAGCAGACTTCTGCTGTATCATTCTTTTGAGTTTCTGCAATGTGAGACATCTCCAGGAGCAGAAAGTAAAAAGTCAAAAAGATACGACCTGGTTTCTGCTCTCTTGCTTTCTGCTAGTGGGAACCACGCTTTATTGCGCAAAAGAATAAAATTTTGTTTAAGGAACGATGTATTACATTCCATAGATTCTCATATAAATCTTTTTATATAAAGTACAGGATGAATGAAAGTGGCGGATGAGAAAGTCATCCTTTTTTGAACAGATGTTTTCAGTTCTTCTACCCAAAACTGAACTCTCTCATATGTTCTTAATCTTATGCAATTATAAGCTTAAAATCCCCACAATGCTAAGCCACATTAAATTTTTTATTATTATTAAAAAGTTAATTAAAGTCGGCAAAGAAAACTTTATTAGGGGCCACTTTTAATAATGCTGTTAAAATCCGATGAAAGCGAATTGAAGTTTCACACAAAATCATACTGGAAAAAATCTACAAGTTGATTACTTATAATGTATCACAACTTTGTACGTTTACTTCTGGCAACTTGAATAAAAGCGTAATATTTTTCCCACAGAAAAGTGAAATTGTTTTCATGAATTTATTTCTTTTTCTAAGATTGTAGGACTAATTTCCCAAGACACAACTTAGAAAGTATTTCAAAACTTCATGGCGTTATTGTCTCCAGTCTGGTTTCAGGATAGAACAGTGCAGATAATTATAAAAAAAAAACAACTAAAAAAACAGTTTCTTTCAAATTAGCTTCAACCCCCTCCCCCGTTTGTTGAATTGATTTTCTAAGTTAGAAATTTATTTATCACATTTTTCTAATTGCTATGTCCAAATCCGACTCAATTGTGGTCTAGGGGATCATATGAAAAATGAAACGCTTAATTGCTAATTCCAAATTCAGTTTAATTGTATCCTAGGGGGTCATATGAAAAATGAAAACGCCTCAGGGGTTTTCTTTTAAAGAGAAAAAGAAAATTTGTGTAGGAATGAAACCGTGCAATTTACCCAGAAGTATTCTTTCTGGAAGCCGGGAATTTTCGTGTGGAGTTGCCCCACGCGTTTGAGCTTCTGGAAGAAGGTGTCGACATCCCCCTCGAGCGCTCGGATCGCATCATCCACTGTGCCCATGACGATCGTCGCGTGCTCCTGGAGTTCAAGACTCTCCATTTGGAGTTCTCTGGTTTTGAGCTCGGTGAATTTGGTGAAGAGACTGAGCAAATCTTGGTGCTCCTCGAACAACCTGAAATGAAAATAATAAAAAAAAAAAACTTAAGCTTGTCATCGATATCAAAATAAAATGGGGTCATAGCTGGAATGTTGCCAAAAGTCGCTAGAAAGTTAAGTGTAGGAGTTTGAAAGTTAAAATTGGTTTGGAAAGTCGAGAAAAGAGAGAGAAAGAGAGAGAAAGAGAGAGAGAGAGAGAGAGAGAGAGAGAGAGAGAGAGGGGAGGGGGATAACTACCAAGTTTCTAAATAAACAGAGAACTTGGTTATCCTGAAAGTCATGAAACTAGTTGCTTTCTTTTTTGTCCCTTCAGGCGCTTTTGATTTTTTCCCTTGCAAAACTTTCCCGGTTTTTCTTTTCTTTACATAAAAAAAATTTTATTGCTCGTGTAGGCGAGTCCTTCAAAGACAACCTCTTTTTGATAGTCAATAGCAGAATAAATATAGATTTATTCTGGAGTCACACTGAGATCAAATGCCATGGTTTATTAAAGAAAAAAAAACAAACCCAGAAGAAGCAAGAGCATTTGAAATGAAATTGATATTCTTTGAGGATACGAATTTAAGCCGGATATGAAGACCATCTGGATTTTTCGGGGTTAACAGGAAAAGAAATAAGGGTTTTAAAAAATTTGAGCAGCGTAATGTAAATATACGTTAGTCGAGGAATCGTTATTTAAATAAGATTTTGTGCTGAATTATAATGAGGCACAGTATAGTTAGACAGTAGGCGTACTCACCCTGATTTGTTCCGATAAGTTTGCCATATTGTGTGGCCGTACCCAGCAGTCTCCTCTCTTAGCTGTCGAGGCAAGCAGGCACGGTAGAAGCTTATATCAGTGTCGTACACGTGTTTTTTGTTGTTGTTGTTGTTGTTGTTTGCTTGTGTTTTAATCTGTAAGGCAGCTAGAATAGTGTTTCATGGAGCACTTCCCACAAAATGCCTCCAAAAAGAACATAGGATTTTACTTTTATTCGCAAATGATTAAAGTGCTAGTTCCCTTGCCATGTTTCACCAAAGAATTTCTTAACAAATTGTTTATTAAAGTAAGAACTTACTTTACATTGAAATTTTTTAACAAAAACAAATTACGGCATTAAAAATTTAATTTGGTCCATATGATTTTTTTTTATTCTTAATTTTACTTGCATTTTTTAAAGCCATCAGATGATGTTCTTTAAATAATGTAAAATGCAATTAAATTTTATTTCTTGTTTTCTGACTTGAGATTAATTAAAAAGCTATATATTACTAATATTATAACAAAGAAAAACATTTTAAACAATAAAATAAAAATATTAAACAATAATCAAAAAAACTTGTAACTCTATAATAGAGCATATCTAAAATTTGCACTCCGATGGAGTACAGTCAGAGAATATGGCGATTGTCGAGCTTTCCTGCCAAGCACGGTCTGACACAGCATCAAAGGTTCCGCCTTGGAGTGCGCCTACTGTCTAACTTATACAATAGATTGAGGTTTGAGTGGCCCTTTGTACTCAAGTTAACAGTTCCATTTAAGAGAAACGCGACCGCAGTATAACTGCATTTAATCAGGAGGGTTCAAGCACCTTGCACGTGTCTTATGAGCAAGTTTTTAGGCCAAATATTAAGGGTTGAGTAATTTCGAAATGTGGTCATAATATTTGGTTTCGAAGACGTTAGATCCAGCACTTCTGCAAATGTAGTTCATGTCTATCGAGAATGGTGCTACGCCCCAAAAAACGCCGTCGAGGGATGCATATCAACGACGCTTGACGAAGATTGCGAATTGCCTTATGCAAGCAAATAAATACCTAGTGAAAAATATAAGATTTGTATTAAATCTCTTCTGATATATGTAGCACTCAATGTTAATTGGAAACACAGACGCGCAGAAAGAATTTCCCCGATTCAACTTACAATCATGCTGTCTGTTAAAAATAGTCTCCCTCATAGTAATACACGCTAAATTGTAAATATAAATTTTTATTGAATAACTAGCCAAAGTTATGGATATCGTATAATTGAAAATAATAAGTACTTTATCGTATAATTGAAAATAATAAGTACTTTATCATATAATTCAAAATTACATAGCATTAACTAATGTGCTCCAATGATCACTTATCTTTAGCTTAAAAGGAAACAACTACAAAACTGTTTATTAACACTTATCATATCTCAGGAACTAATAAGAACTAAATAAGAATACTAAATCATATAGGGGAGAGTGGGTAACAGTGAGACACTACTTTTTTCTAAAGAAGTTTTTTCATGTTCAATGGATCAAATGCAACGAATTTTTTTCTGTGAAATACTAAACTTATACAGCGATGACATAATTTAATTTCAGATTTTATTATGAAAAACCTTCGATGAAAAAAAAAATCAAATAAATCTGAAGCACATTGTCTCACTCTTCCCCAGGGTTGGGGAAGAATGAGACAACAAGGGAGGAACAATGAGACATGCTTTTTTGGTGCATTTATTTTGATTTAAAATTATTAGAATAATTATCAATTGAATTACAACATATTCTTTTAAATTTAAAAAAACTTTGAAAGATTAAAATCATACATTAACACTGAAAAGGAGTTAAAAAAAAGGAGAATAATAACACTATTATAATATGTTGGCTTAAAATTTTATAACTATTGTGATTTAAGGAAAATATAAAATATGAAATTCTTTTGCCAAACAATAATGATTCTTTGATTATACTACATCATGCAGAATTCAACATGCTGTGGTGGGTAACACTGAGAAACCTGTCTCACTGTTCCCCAAATCATTTTGTCTCACTGTTACCCACACAACATGGTTTAATTTTTCAAGCCTGTAGGCCTAAGTTTCCATTTCATTTTTAAATCGCTTATAGATTTCAGAAAGCTTAATGAATAAGCATTCCATATATAGCTATCTTTTTATCAATTGCTATAAACGTGGTGAACAATTTTCTATAATTGGCAATCAAGAAAATTTACATTACTAACCTTAACTTACGCATGTGCAGTTTTCTTGAACCTGCAGCGATCCTAGAGAACTGAAACTAGATGGGTGCATAGATTATTAAGTTCACCTTTTAGCTATGATAGCACTAGTTGCTGGCGATGTCTTTTCTGGTTGCTACATTGAATGTCTCACTGTTCCCCGTGTCTCACTGTTACCCGCTCTCTCCTATACTAAGAATGAATTAGGAAGCATATTCCATTAAACCCTTTATTTAGATACTCTTTCCTGATTCCAGCACTATCCAATCACAGTTCCATGAAATAATTCTTACAGTCATCATTAATTTCTAGACTAAGATGGTTGCCTCTTCAAAATATAATCACGATAGGTTGCCTAAGGTTTATCCTTTCCTTTAACTTTAGAGATTTTCGTAATAGTCTCTCTCCATTTTTAACTAGAAAATACATATAAGTAATCATTCAAAACTTAAACAACGTTTTGCATAATTTTTACATGATGTCGTTACACAAATTTTAATATCACAAACAATAATCACTGCAGATATTAGACTTACGCCGATCGCTGACTTCTCTTACAAAACTGTAATACTACTACTACTAATCTCCACTACTGATGGTATCAAATATGACGTAAGACTTTACACAGAAAAATCTCTAAAGCACTTCTCTCGGATCGCTTCACCTGTACAATGAGGTAAAACAACAATGAACTTTGAGTGCACATATTGTGTGTTCATCAGAAACAATACAGTCCCACGATTTTAACATCAATTGCATATTTCTGTATCTTACACGTTGAAATTGCTTCCGAAATTAAAGATAGCAATCAACATTCCAAAAAACACCTATTTCGACACTTTGGCTGGTCCAAGAATCCTTGTTGTGGTTAGCTCGTATCAGTTTTATTCCTGGATACCTCTACAGTAGTCGTCCCACTACAGGATCAACTTGAAGCCGGATCGATCTCTCCCACCTGTGGTATTCTCTCCTTTAGTCTGCCTTCCTTCTCGCCTTTTCTCAAAGCGGTTGTATAGTGTATTAAAAAAAAACCAGATGCCCCATATAAATATTCCTTGTTATTTATTATCTGTATAAGAATATTTAAAAAATATAAGAATATTTAAAAAAATATTCCGCCTGTTTCTTGAAGATCGTAAGATGGTGCTGTATATAAATCTAGACCAAATTAATTAGATGAGCTTTTCTGTTTTGTCTTTCTTTAGTTGAGAATTTGATCACTTTGTTTTTCAAAATGAATACTGGTGATTCAAAAGTTTTTGGTGTTCGCTGAAACATTTCATTCCGTCAACTTCCGAAAGTCTGAAACGTCTAGAGCCGCCTTTCGTAATTGAATTGTGTAGATTTATGTCGGAAAGGAAATGAGAACGGACGAGAATATTATCTTTGTTCTTTTCCATCCCTAAGCCAGAAAGACCTTTCATCTGAAATTCTTATCGCCAAAGTTCATTCAGAATTTCAAAGCAGAAACCGTTGGCAAGAAGCGCGAAGATGAGTAGCACAATGTCGACACATTTCAAATATGTAAATTATTTCACGTTCCATGAGATTCCACGTCATCCATTCATACATATTGATCAGCTCTTGAAACTATACAACATTTTGCTTATATGTTATCAGATTAATCTTTGCATTTTCGCTTGATAAATCTGATCTAATTCTGTTATTATTATTCGTTATTATGAAGAAAAACAAGTGCGCTTTGAAAATAATATTTTCGCTAAAAAATCATGAAACATCATCTCTATAGAACTGCATTCATCTTATTATCTTCTTCCACTTCATCTATTAGTAGATTACTTCCATGGAAACAGATGACAAACACAGCCGTCGTCTCCCTATTAAATTACGTAGTTATTCTTACGAATCGGATTTCAGCTTCCGAGGAAACGGGTTCACAATTTGCAAAGATACTAAATTAATAAGTGATTTTTGAAGTTATAGTTTCATCTGTATATCATCAAGCTCCTCTTGAAATCTTTTTCCTGAAAATGGTTCGTTGTCAGAATATACACAAAGACGTTCCTGAATTGAAAAAAATAAATCCCCTTTATGGAAAATTTGGATAAAGTATTTCAAAGCAGGAGGAGTGAAATCCGATTACGGATGGTTACGTTTTTGAATTTAACAAATAAGGAGTGATTAATTATACACCAACCCAAAAGATAAACTCTGTGATTTCTACAATGCTGGATGCACGCCATTGAGATAGAACAGTTCCTCCAGGGGCAAACAAAGGACTTCCGAGTACAAAGAACAACGAATTCATCATACGTTCGCATCATCATACTCGCCTTACTCTGTAGTTTATCGGAGTATTTTGCACAAGTTCATTCTCTTTATCTTGTTCTCTGGCCTTACATCCTTTAGCAGTACGATCTGGATGACTTTGTAATTAAGAGTCGTGACGATTTGTCTCAAAACATCTCAAACAGCAAAAGCCATCTGAGCAATTCCAATTCTTGATTAGAGTCGTGAAATATAGAAAAATTATATAAACATTTGTGAAAAATAATTTTATAATATTTGGGTCGCGGTGCAGATACAAACAAGTTAGTTGGTCTCGGTGTTTAAAAAAATTAAGAAAGCTGATCTAAAACGTGGAGATTTTCTATTTTATTTGTGTGTATACCTGATTAATCACACATTACAGATACGGAATTATGCGCATTAGAAACAGGATTAATCGTTTTGAACAGCCTTGCACTATCGCTAATAAACACTAAGGAGAGAAGCTATAGGAGACATTTTATTAATATACTTATATGTCTTTACAATAAAAATATTCCGTTTCCAAATGATTTCGAATGTTTAAGGACATACAAGTCATCCGTCTAGAACTATTAAAATTGAGAAAGTGCACTCTTATTACGTGGTGTCAATTTTTTAAATGAATTCTCGAAAATGTTATTTTTTCTTTTTCTTGCAAGGAAGAAATATCTTCCGATAAAAAAATATCTTTCGTGAAGTTTTCCAAATCTCTTTTATGATCCAAGTTTCTGTCGTAAATTTCGAGGGTTTTTGGCTAGTAGAAATACTACGGCAGATTCTTGGTTGCCATAGAATATTATACATGCATTAGGAAGTTTTCTTTAGAATTTTTGTTCAGCTTCATACAGTATCCATACAAATGAAATTGCCCGAATTAATTACCGAGTATTGTTTCATTATCATTGAGAAGAATAAGTAAATTTAATGAAGACTAATTATATTTATTGTAAATGGCAGAAATTTTGATAATCCGGGATCCCGTTGAAATGGCACTTAAGCTTAGAGTCGAAATGAATGGGATAATTGGAATTAGGTTTCCGCTTGCCAACGATTCAAATCCACTCGACGTTTATTATACCTTTTTCGAAGGTCACTTCTACTAATGATTGCAGCCATTATATGTTGGCGATAATAATATTGACTATCTTCTCCGATTTCGATATTCTTATTCGATCGATAATCGACGTTTAATTAGCAAAAGCGCCATACAATCAGCTTTTTCTCTCGCTTCGTAAAACATTTATTTCTCTCTCTCTCTCTCTCTCTCTCTCTCTCTCTCTCTGTGTGTGTCTTGTTTGTTTGTGAAAATTAAAAATTGCAAAGGCAAGATCAATTTAAACAATTATGGGGTTTAAACAATTTAAACAATTTCAGTAATCTTTCGGGATCAAAAATCTTCGTTCACAAGCTTTATTTGAAGACTTATTTGTGATCCTTTCTCCCAGTCTCGCTGATCTAATTGACTCTCGAGATCGATCGAGAGTATTTATACCAGGCATGTTCGTTAATGAAATCTATATTTAGGGACCGACACTGGGACGATGACGGCCTCTTTCTGGCAAAGTTTATGGGATATTTAATGATGATTTCCCCGAGTGGTTTGAATAATCGAAAGCAATGAAGTGTAACTTGACCGAATGTGTAGTCAAAATTAACAACCCTTCGTCAAGCGTTTGGTCACTTGATATTTAAATATTTATTATTTTTTATTAAAGGGGAAACGAAACCTTTTTTACTTATTATCAAAAACGACGAATTTAAATAATTTAATGAAAAATTTAATGTTCCAATTTTCTTTTTATTTTTCAAGCTTCGTAGTCGTTTTCTTATTTGCTACTAAGGATCACTCAACGCAAATTAACAGTGTTTAAGAATGGTTATAATATGCTCCAAGACAAAGGCAGTAGAGCTCAATATTAAATGGCTTATTCCTGTCAAATCTCATCGGTGTATTTTAACAGATTTTACTGATGTTCTGATTATAGATTTAATGCTTTAATTATCTTGTAAATTAAAGAAAAAAAATAGATCGCAGCAGGTCTTTCTTTTAGAGGTATTTTTCGGTTAACGCGCATTTAGGCTTTCTTAGTGGACACAGAAAGTTTTATCGCGAGAACACTTCAGTTAAGCTTTCCCAATTACAAGAAAAGCTAAAATTTAGAGGGGGAGTGGAAGCAATTCTCGGTGGCGTTTCAAGAAATCAATTCATGAAATCTTTAATTTGCTCAAGCTGATTACACAATAAAATTTCAGGCTTTTCCTTAGGTGTCTATTACTTTAATTAGTTTGCGAAAGTCTGTGCACCATGGTAATTAAAGATGGTAATTGATTATAGAATGATCCATAAACTATAAAAAAAATGTTAAATAATATAAGAGAATAAAAGCAAGGATTACGGTTCGGACAAATTTAATTTCTTAATAATAAATGGAAAAAGAATATTGCGAGGAAAGAGTCTTTTCATTAATTAATTACCAAAAGCGCGGCATCGAAATGCAAACATTAACACAGGCAACCAACCGAGAATGTTAGGTATCGTTAGAACGAAAACAGGAACGCAGGGAGGAATAACCCGTGATGGATTCCATTACCAAAGGGAAATTCACTGGGGAAAACGCCTATCGAGACAAGTGAACGTTGAAAGGGATTAAATGGTGCTCATGGTGGTACCTCTTCAACTCGTTAAAGTTGATGAGCTCCATATTCTACACCCACTGTTAGTAAGAACCGAATTTGCTAGAAATCTGAAATCTCCCCTCCGTTCATGTCGATCGTTGTTCCGAGATCGATTTCCTTTATCACACTAATCAGCTTTTTTAATAGGAAACGTCTTGACGTTTATTACACCGTATAACAGAAATAACAGTCTATGTAGCTGAATGTTCTGAGAAGGAATTTTATATAGATACTTAAACTGTTCTTACCAGCTGAAAGGGTATTCGAGAAAGAACGATGAGGCTGCTCATCATCATCTGACAAACATGAAACGGTGATCAACTTTAAACATCACATACGCTAGTGGTCCTAATATAGCAATGCTTTTTTTATAAACCTAACATTCCAGAACAAACAGTAGGTTTACTTCATAATGATTAATAATTTAAAAAGTCACTTATACACAATACCAGATGAACATTTCATGGTGCTAACAAGTATGATGTTTCGAAGTAAAAATTTGTAATTCTCCTGAATCCTTTCTCGTTATCAGCAAGCTTAAATAAGAAGTGGTAAAAAATAATATTTATTTAAAGTGAATTTTTAAATTCTTAATCATCATAAATTTAAATACAACTTAATTCTTAGTATTATGTACGATTTAATTCCTGTTAACGTTTCCATCCACCATAATGTCATTTCTGCTATGATTTCTGGTGTTCATTCCAGAACGTATTATTTGTCATTGTTCCTTGTTCTCTCCTTTTTAAAATTTAATATTTCAGATGAAAAATAAGCTGCTTCTACCAAAAAACGCTTTTAATTTGTCTTTAGAACTCATTATTTAAAAACGGACTCGCAGAAGTAAAGAGTTAATCATATTGCTATGAACAGAAGAAAAAAAAAAAGAAAAAGAAAATCTCAAATCTTTTTTTAAGGAAAAGCGAATGGAATTGTGGAAATTCAGCATGTAATTTCCAATAAAATTAAAATAAGAAATTAAATCTTTGACTTGGGTAATTTTTATTCTTTAATTGAAACGTACTTCTTTAAGTCTTTTGTTTTTTCCCTTTTGCTAATTAAAATACGTAAAGCGAAATCTTAAATATTCATCTGGAGTGAATGATCACAAAATAAAGGAATAATAAATTTCAGAGAAGAGATTTCTCGTAATCTATGGGCTATTCAAGTGCTTTATAAAGATGGCACTGAGATTAATGAAAACATTTTTTTGGAAGGATGAAAAAATATTTTTAAACTTCAGGGACATGTTATTGACTTATTAAATCCAAAAAGAGGAATTTTAATTTTTAATTAAAATCAGAGTAGAGCTTACGAAACGTTTACAAGAACTGCAAATTTGAAGTCGTGGGGCATTTTTTCCTTCCAATTTTAGGTTTTGATGGCGTCATACTTTAACGGATTTACCAGATGGAAATAATGCCAGAAAAGCTTAGGATTTAAATAAATAATGAGAAGTTCTTAATTATTAAATGCGCTCTGAAAAACATTAATCATGTTGTTTAAGATTATTATGAAAGAGTTTTAAGATTCTTTAATGAACATTTCATCCGCTTAAGTTATATAGGCCGCTGCGCAATTTAGATTTTCCTATTTATTGGGAACGCAAACCAATGGAAACCGTGGATAGAGCGAATCAGTTAGAGACTGAATGCTTGTCCAAATTTGATTCCTAAGCCTCGTGAATATTTCTTATTTTCCATTCAAATGCATAAAACTGGTCATGCAGTTCGTCCTATTATTTCAAATATAAATTTCTAACTTATTTGGTTTCCAAATACCTAGTCAAAGACTATATTAAAGTTCGAGATTGAGTCAAACAAATCTGCATCTATATCTTTTAGTAAGTTAGAAAATCTTTCAAGTATAAAAGACAGCCAGTTCTCCAGGCTTTAGACTGACGTAATTAATTTTATTGAAAATGGCCTAGAAGATCACATTGTTATCTACAATGATTTCTTCCATTTTGACGGAAGTTCTATAAACTGGACTTTATACTATGTGGAGATTATCTTTAAATAAGTTCTATAAACAGCTACTACCACTTGATCACCTTTTCTTAGGAAATGGCAAAACGAGAATAATTTCTTTTTAGACTTGAATGGTCATGAATTCAGGGCAAAAAGCCTACCGATGATCATTCGAGCAGACTTCGCCATTGCTATTATTTTTTAAGAGTTAAAAAATCATTTTTTTATTACAGATAGAGCTTAGAATCTCAAGTCGATAATGAAAATTTCCAAAGTGAAAGTAATAATATTTCGCTCATTTGCCCACAATAATGGTGGGCTTAGAAAAAACGATTTAAAAATTCATCTCAACCATGACGAATTCATCTTCACCAAAAACAAGAATTACTTCTTGGTTTCTTTTATAATCGTTTGGATTGAGGAATATTTCTAAAGATTATAATGTAGATCCTGTAACATTTCTCCACTAGATCTTCGTTTCTTCTGTGTTTCTTCTGTATTTTATCTGTGTTTCTCCACAAGACCTTTGTTTCATTTGTGTTTCGTCTTTCAACATTTACTTTATCAATTGGGTGACTTTTTTTCATTGTTTCTATTATTTATTTTATTTTATTTGTTTTCTTTCAATTAAAGGAGTTTTATTTATTTTAATTAATATATATTATAATGTAGACTTAACTTTTTAGGAACCCGAAGTCGTTGAAAAACATGCTTGGTCTAAAGATAACATCCCTCCTCACTTTAAGACAGGCTCTGTGAAATAGCTTGTGGCACCTGCATTAAAATTTACTACGGGACTCGCAGAGTGTCTAGATCTAAAGCGGAAGGAGCATTTGGCCCGTATAAAAATGGGCCATAACACCAGCATAGATGATTTCATATTAAGAAATTAATAAATGGAAATAGGAGATGATGCTTCAAGCATAAGGTAATGATATTGCTTATTATTTGCCATGTTTAAAACTGATTTTATGCTGCATACTGCCTGCATTTTGACTAGGATAGACGTTTAATATAAATAAAGTCATTAACTATTCAAAACAATTGTAAAATTTATTTGCATTCAAACTTTCATATAACGAAAATTTTGATAATTCAGGAAGTCTCCTATTCGCTATTCGATTTAGGTAATATTCCAATCAAGGAATCTCGATTGTTTAAGCTTACTTCCAAATCATTCAGGTGCCCGTGGCGCCTTGGTCTAAAACCAAGAGGCAGATCAATTTCCGAGCAGTCTTATAAAATGAGAGATTGTTAAAATATGACTATTGGAAATTACGTTCAAGAGCTGATAGAATCTATTATTTGAAAATCATAGCAACGAGTTCGGCTATGACATATTAAATCATTCATTACAGGAAAAGGCACTGTATTCTTTCAGTTACCTTACTGAATTTCATAGATATTTGAGTGAATTCCAGCCATTATGAGAGATGTGCTCCTAGCTCAGACATCTTCAATTTGTCCTCCATCAAAAGGAAATACTAATTTGTTTCGTACATTACAGATGAACCTTTTGTGTACGTCATACTAATCATCAACTTTAGTGTATTTCTTTTGACATTTGTTAATGAAGGGAGAGCTTATGGAAGTTTTACCATAATACATCTTATTGTTCGGTTTTATCGAGATCGTGTCATTTCCCTTGCTGATTGATGGTTGTTTCGCATCCAAAGTTATAGTCATTATGAGAAATTGCAGCTGTTTCTTTGAATCTGAAATGCTAATCCCTGCAAATTTATAAAAAAAAATTGGAATCTTATCTGTGGGAGAACGAAGACTGTGCTTTTTCATGGTGTTTGTTATTTCTTAAGCCATAAACGAGGATAGAAAAATTATTTGTTTTGATTTGTAAGGAGAGCTGAAAGATATTCGTTTATACCCTGAAGGAAAAATAAAGTTATTTTGCGCATGTTTTTTCGACAGCAATTTCCGTCTCAGAGGACTCGTATTTCAAAGGCACCTTCGTTTGATTCTCTTTTTTCCGAATAGGTAACGTTTTTTTTTGTTGTTTTTTTTTTGTTCATTAAAAAAACATTTTTCCATTATTAAAGAAAAATCAATATTTTAAGCCTGTTTAGCAGCGTTCTTCAAAGTTGAAATGCTAATTAGGTTTCAAACTTCTGTGTTTAAAAAATAGACGGACTGTTTATTAGTTTTCGAAAAACAACAATTTTGACGCTTCTATTCTCAAAATCTTCCAATTTTGAGAAACAAATTTACATGTTTCAAATTCTGTTATATATTTGCTGTAAATATTGTCTTGGTTCTCGAAATCCATAAATAATTCTTTCTTTCCAAATAATCATTTCTATAGTCTATCTCTCTTTATTTGCTTTGATTGTTTAAAGCCATATTTCGTATATATGGCATGTATCTTAGTGTAATGATTAGTCACACGGTGTGAATAATTGTCACGCTTACTTTGTTGTTTTTATTTTTCTTCCTACTTTTTTTGAGAACTGTATATAATTGTTTAGATTTATTCGTTTTCATATATGTTATTTTTTAAAACTATTTTTTAAAGGGACGCACTCAAAACCTACTAAATGCACCACATATCTTCGACTGCCAGAGAAAGCAAATATGAAATTGTGCTAAATTAAACAAACATTAGTATTTGGCCCGAATAAGTTAAACGCGATCTTCTTGTAATGCCGATAAAGATATTAGAAAATTAAATTTTAATTAATAACCAAGACTGTGGACACTAGGATGAAAAGAAACCACTATACCACATAAATAAATTTTATAAAATAAAAACTCAAAAAACTGCGCGTTATCATTTAATTAATAACTTAGGTTTTTGCATACGTGTTGCGTGATTTTTCTCCTTCTTTGTCGGCATTAGGATCAAACGTTATTTGAAATGTCTATTTAACTTTTTTGTATTTAAAAACCTGAAATTCCCTAAGATAAGTGACCTATCTTGGACCGAACAAGAAATTCTTTTCAGAAATTGGATTTTGACAAGTGAAAGAAAAGCGAGCCGACGAGATCTTACCAGTTGCATATAGAGTCTTAAATTCACTCGACTCCTGATTGGATTTGTTTCTATCAGGGGTCAGTTGAAAAAGAGTTCTTTCGCTACAGTAGTTGAGCGCCTGAAAAGGTCGACTTCAGTTCATCGGTTAATAAAATTACAGCGAAATTGCATCAGAAGAGTGGATAGATGGAAAGGGGAAACGATGGGTGTAGAATGAGATAGAATAACAGATAATTAATAAAAAAAATAAATAAATAAAAGTGGCATAAGGAAGGAGTGGGTAGAAAAGCAATCTTGGTGGAAATTAGTTTTACATAAATAAATAATCTTTTGAAGAGAAGGAGGAACCTCCCTAAAATGAATGCTGTGAGAAAATTAATTCGAAAGACATGTTTATGATCGTTTTCTTAATTGATTTTTGGATCATTAATGTTTCCCTTAAAAAGTAATTTTTCTCATTTTCTACAAATTACCCACTGCCTATTTTCTAAATCTGCCATTATCTTATGAAACTGCGTCATTAGTTTTAGTGTTAATAAACGAAAACCACTAATTGAAGGGAACTTGAAATTTGCTCGACTGTTATTTCCTAAAGCAAATTGAAATCGTTTTGCGGCTTTTCATTTAATAACTCAAAACGGTGGCGATAAATTTTTCATAAGAATGAAAATAAACGTAAAATTTCGATTAATGTTTTCGATTTCTAACTTTTATAAAATAGAAATTCTCGAATTTTCGATTTTTAATCATTAGAAGACGAATATGATCAACAAACCTTGATGAATTTTCGATGTATTTTTAAATCAAGCGAATTCTTTAGATGATTGAGCTTTGCTCCTCCGTCTCATCGAACTTTGCATGGCCTTTTAAAATGTCAGATGTCAATTGAAAGTCTCTGGCATAAAATTTTATATTATTTAGTACTGGGGATGATTATAAAACCCGCTGTAAATGATTATTAATTTTTCAAGAATAAAAACGATTAAAAATTCTCGAAATTCAAAAACAATCAGCACGAGGTTGCTCTCTCCTGTTGAGTCTTTTATGAGCCAAAGCAGTTCCCATTGGATATGCAACAGACAAATTTCTTTACTTTTAATAATATTTTTTTACGTTTAATTCTAATAAAAATAACAAGCAGCAACGTATACCAGAGCGAGCTCACAAAACTACAATTTATATTATGGTCTTTCTAGCTTTGATAGAAATTTATTTTCTCTACTTTGTCATCGTCAGTCTCATTGCGTAAAAAAAATATTTAAAAATATTATAAAATGTTGACTGACAGATCATAATTGGAAATGAAGAATGGAAGGACTCCCTTTATCATTTTTTTTTATTGTGTGTAAGACTGGTTTTCATCCCATTCAGATTGGTCGATAGAGTAAATTGAAGGCATTACTCAAAGTCAGGATGGTTTTTAAGCGCAGTTTACAGTTGGATAGAAGCCATCTTTCCGCAACGCTGCGCCTGTCCATCTGTCGGACTGTGTCGTCAACATGTTGGGAAGAATTCGAACTATGTTGAAACAGGAATCGATTTTGATTCTTAAATTATTGTAAAAATGTTATCGTAACCATATAATCTACTTTATTTTTTTTTTCAATAAGTGGCTGTATTTCGAAATGGAGTAATTTAATAATTATTTATCGTATGCATACAGGACTGATGAAAACATTTAAAATAATTTTGCGAGTGTAAAAACAAATGGAAGTTTGGAGAAATTTTTCTCTCTAAACAATCATTATTGATATAAAAAGCATAAATATTTTTAAAGCGGATGCAATAGGAAAGAAATAACGACACACAAAAATCATGGAATGAAACAAATTTATTTAATTTTATTATAATTACTTTAAATATTATAATTTTTTTTTCTTTTGACAAACATCAATTTTTTTCAGAGATTTACCGCTTTGTATCCACTTTACTCTATATAAAAAATATTTCCTATAAACTTTATCTTATATGTAAAACTATGTCCATCGACTTTATTTTCTAACATATCTATTTTCTAATTGCTTTTACTCCTTATCTTTTTCTGTAATATTTTAAACGAAAAAAAATCCCTGCCTAAAAAATAACTCAGCTTTTTAAAAACTTCGCTTAAAAAGTTTATGAATTCTGTCAAGCTGGTCCTTCATGAAAGATGTTTTCTTCATTGACTCATGAAAGATGTTTTCTTCATTGAGTCTCCTTACATGGATGCTACGTTTCAGTCTGCAATGTCAAGCGATTTCTGTTCTTCTTTATACGAAACGCTCGCCACTCGAAGCCTAAAAAGGGAGTCTCAGGTGACTATAGAATTTTCTAAGTTTTCTCATGAGAACCTAATTAAGTTTGAAAGACTGAACCTGCTCCTTTCGTCTTCTCTCTTTAGACTTGAGCACACCTTGTTGAGGATCGGCTTAAGCTAGAGTTATTAATCTCTAAAGGTTTTGCGAAAATGGAGCAAAAGAAAGATTTATTAACTAAACGTTCGATTAGTATTTTAATATCCTTGGGATTTAGTATTTGGGAATAAATTTAGAAGACTAATTTCCAAGCGAATCCCAGATGCGAATTGGTCACCGTCAAAGCGAACAGTTTTAATTTGGAAAGTTACGGAATGGAAAGGGCCACTTTCCTGACGACAGATGAAACGACGAAAGGTGGAAGGATAATGGGGATGGAATATTTTTTTTTCTTGAGACTTTAATGAGGTGCAACGAATGCACAGAGCTCTTTAAGAAATTCGCACACATGCATGCGGGTGAACAACCGTTGTCATAGCAACACTAAATCGTAAAAACGGAAATTGACTTTTAAACCCAGATGAGGTCAGCTTTGAAGCGCAAGAGAGGAATTTATTTACAAGATGCGCTGGAAAATAAATTGAAATTGCTACATACATTTTACAAGAGGTCACCTGAAAATTTAGCAAGAGATTGAAGTGGGAATTCTTAATCGGCAATTTTCTTGAATGAAACTCATTTCTAGCCGGCAGTGATTGCGCCAGATCATCCGTGAAGAATCGCTAGGGAGGAAAAACGGTTTCAAAACAAAAATTCCCCAAAACCGTGGCTGGACGAATAAACCAAGGAATGCCTCCGAGTTGTTTTCGTATTGGGAAAGATGATAATCTCTGAGCCGGCAGATTGGTGCCATTATAATCGGTCGGTTAGATTATTATTAAAAATCACCAGAATCCATACAACCTTAAAGATAATGTAGTTTTCCTTGTCATAGTAATTGGCGGGAGTTTCTTTAAAAAATTATTCTGTGTAAGAAAATTTAAGGTGCATGCTTGGTGGCTCATTAAAAAATGTAGGCATAGGAAAAAATTACCGTGGCACACAAATAATTTGTTAATTAAATTTTGCTTTAGAAGAAATGTTTTTTAATCGAAGAAGAAAAATTGCTGAAAATATTAAGGTTGATTAGTTTCATTTTGCTTTGTGTCGTAATTATCTAAGAACGTGCTCTTTAGGAATGCATTTAAGGCTGGATTAATTTCCCACCTACTGAGCATCAATTTTTCCCCCTGAAATTCGTTTTAAATTAAATGCACTATAGCGAGTGCAGGATTTAAATTTGTATTATTAAATCCGTGAAAGTTATTTTTCACTCTTTTCAATGAATCGTCTAACCAATTAAATGTTTTCAACTTTCTTGCTTCATTATTAGGGAGAAAACCATTTCCAAAGAGCATGCAGTAATGAGCTGTTAAAGGAACAAGGAAAAAAGAAAATTAAATATTGAATTTCTCTTTAAACCTTATACTTCTGAATTAATGAACAGAAGCAATGCGCAAAATGTGATCGATCATTTGATCGTGTTGTATGAGGTCCAAAAAGTTCCCTTTTGCTCTAGTTTTTGTGTGTTCACTAAGTCTCTCTTTCGTCCTTTATTTCTTTTGCAAGCCATCCTGTCAACAGCTTAACGAATCGTGTAAATTGATTTCGACCACTTGAATGAGCACTGATATTTTTTATAGCTCTGAGAGGAAATCATTCGAATGTTCATCCACTTTACCTTTAAAGAGTGTATTTTGCTATCTTTAACCATCGTCAGCTGTTCGGGTTACATTCTTAGCTCAAGGGACACCATAAACAAGAATCTATGATCCCCTATCTAAAGACTTAGAAAGGTATCGAAACATGTTTGCCAGCCTTTAACGATCTTCCATTGAAACTTGGCAAATATTGGAAATGGGGACAACAGAAATCGACATAAAGATGATGTAAGTAATTTATTTCTTAAAGAATTGTTTAAATAATACTAAAGTTGAAGAAAAGGAAAGCCAAACATTAAAAAAGTACGTACAGACGTAATAAAATTTAGATAAACAGGTTTATTACTATTTTTATCCCTATAAACGACTACGCCAGGAGTTTCCAGGACTTGTACAGCCTTCCCAGAAGTGCATTACCATCGACGGGGATTACTTTGAAGGATAGTAACTGCTGTTTCATGTAAGCCAGCAATCCACTCGCAATATGAGGTCATTCACCGAACTTAATTGTCAGAGGTTGTAGAAACACTCAAAAATATACATATTTTAGTATCTTGTTGGTATCCTTTTCCTGCTATCACAGCTTCTACTCTCTGGGGCAGACTCTCCACAAGTCTTTGATACGTATCGACAGGTAATTTTCGCCATTCTGCCATAAGTGTCTTGGACAGTTCGGTCACGGATTTCGGGCGTACCGCACATGCGCGCAATCGACGTTCCAACACACCACACGGATGTTCGATGGGGTTCAGATCGGGGCTCTGTGCAGGCCAGTCAAGTTCTCGAACCCCCTTTTCATCAAACCATGTGTCTACAGCCCTTGCTGTATTGCAAGGTGCGTTATCGTGCTGAAACAGAAAAGGGCCATTGCCAAAATGCTGCCAGAGAGATGGGAGTGCTGCGTTGTCCAGAAGGTCTTGGTAACGCTCTGCGTTTAGATGTCCGTTTACAGAAACGATTGTGTGTCACCATGAAAAGCACCCCACATCATCACCGACCCCCGGCGAACTTGCATGCAGGGTGCTCACAGTTGTTCCCGTCGACTCTATGAACGATCTTGTCAGTTCATCAAGCGTTGTGTGACGGTTTGCAGTGACCACTTTACGAAAAGCCCTTTAGTCTCTGGCCGATATGATCTTGGGTCTTCCAGTCCTAGACGGAACACTTGTGGTGCCTTTCTCTTTCCATGCCTGGATGACGTTGTGAACGGTCGATTTCGGGATGTTTAGGAGGGTTGACGTCTCCCTAACAGTTTTGCCTGCGAGATGGCATCCAACAATTGTACTTCTTTGGAAGTCTGAAAGCTCTTTTCCTTTAGACATTCTTACAGCATTCACGCAAGCATTATCTCATAATAGCATACTCTGTTATGTAGTGCTGGGAAGAATGCCAACAATGAAATTGCAAAGGAATCTCCCATTTTCATGGAAATCAGGGTTGTCCCATGACTTTTGATAGGGTAGTATATTTTCAAATGTAGGTGTCGTATAAGCACGATATAATATAGCGAAGCTCGCTAGTTTTCTTGTTTCCCCGCTCAGTGGCGCAATGTTAAAAAAAAAAACACGCTAAGAGCAATTGTTAATGTTTTGAACTACGGCATTTCGCTAAGACGAGATCAGGAAGAATAACACATGACAAGACGCTTAAAAAGAATCTACTGAAAGTTTATTTTGTTTTAAAAAAAAGTTCCATCTCATATCTATTATTCTGTGTATTTTATTTAAAATGTAATATTCTCTTTACTGCTTTCTGCTTTTCATTACTGCTTTATATATTCCTGAATCATATATTCCTGAGAGAATGGAAAATAAAAAAAAGATGACTTATTTATCTCTATCCGTTTTCAGTTTGTTTTATTTTCATTCAAGTTTTCCAGTCCGACCAATGAAAAAAATACAACTTAAAATCAGAAACGGGGGTAGGAAAAAGAATGGGAAAAATGGCTTGTGCAGCGTTGCCTAGATACAGCAGGTGGGTGGTTGGGGAAGAGCAGAAAGAGGACAGTCATTGTCGCCATGGTTATCGCAGTGCCACTCCATCCGCTGCAAATGAAATTGGCGCCACCAGCTAGTATAGGAATCTGTTAGCGCTTCGCTTCCATATTCCGTGGTATAAGGTTTCGTATTTTGTTTAATCTCACCCACATTAACATAACTTATCAACACGCTTTAAAGTGATACATTTCATTTGCCTTTGATAGGATGATTATCACGAAATGATGCCTACTTTTATTCTTGTATTATCATAGAAATCTGAAACATTGGAGTGATTATTTCATTAGTACCAATATTATTAAGATCCTTGAGTTATCCTTCATAGGTTTGTATTTTTCTGAGGACAAATACCGCTTTTAGCTACCATAGGAATTAATATATAAATAGAGATCCTCTTATTCCAATAAATAAACTAACAAGCAATTACTAAATAAATAAACTGCTGGCGCATTTCGTCTGACTATTTCTACAGAGTAAGTTGAAGGGCAAAGATGGTAAACATTTAGTTACAGAATTTTAAATAAAAGAGCGTTTATTGTTTGGATGAGACAAATTTAAAGTGACGAATCAAAGAAGCTCTGACATTTCATTGTTGCTCATAAAAGGTCAAGTAAGAGGTCAATTTCAAAAACTGTTTTTGGTTGTTGAAAAGCTTACAGTCTTCATTTTTCTTAGCCCTATATATACAGATTTTTTAGTAGATCTAATTTAAGATCACGAGTTTTGGAAACGTAATTTCCTATCGTTGAATTTTAGGGATCTTTTATCTCCTTTTAGCCATCTGTTACTCAGGATCTTTGGTTGTTTCAATGAGTACGAGGAGAGTTTGTAATAGACTATTTTACATTAATTCGGTTTTTGACTTTCCGCTTTTTATTTCCATTGAACGTATAGTTCATTTTGCAGATATTGTACTAAGCAATCGATCTTCTTAGCTGAAGGCAAGAAAAAGCTGCCGAAAATCAAATTAGAAGCTTTTTTATAATTTTTTTTGCGAATTAGGTGTTTTATTTACATCAAATGAAAAGTAATATCAGGCCAAACATTGCTATTTCCCCACAGTTATTAATATTTCAGAAACTTCGCCCGTAGAGTAAATAGAACGAGAAACGAGAGTTGATGAAATGTTCACTCAATATTCACGTATTAATTATGCGTCTGCTTTAAGTATACAATTCTAAAGAAAAAAGGAAAAAGCTTCTGATGATAGAGGTCGCTCATAATATTTAATTCGTTGTTTTTCTTTTAAATATTTAAAAACAAAGGTACCCGTTATCTTGGAAATTTCATTAAGTTTTTAAATTCTTAAAATATTTAACGCTCCCCGTACATATCTGATATTCCATCAAAAAATTATTTTGCTTCTTTCTCTTCATTTTATTACCATAATTAATTTATTAGATTTTCGCATAAAAACTTTTTGAAATTATTCTGCACTAACTTGACCGTACTTTATTATCACAGAATGTCTTCTCCAGAAAATGGAAGAGAAAAGAGGGAGACGGAAAAATATTCTCATTTGCTGCAAACCTATTTGGCTGAAAAGACGGGAAATAACGAAGCGACAAATAACGGAAGATAAACAAAACACACGACAATTCAAACATACAATTGATAAAAACACTTTTTTTTTAATATTTGCATGTCTAAATGGATTTAAAATTATTCTTTAATATCTTTCTATTTTCATTATGGAAATACATGTTTCTGTTTGTTTATTTTGAAATCTGAAGAGCCGAAAAAATATTTAAAAAAATTTTTCTTGCCTGTTTATCTACTTCTTTAATTTAAACGTGTTTAAATTTAAATTAAAATTTTTCACCTTGTAGTTATTTAAGGTCGGGATTAATTAATTAATTATTAATGTATGAATTTTCAAGAAAGTGAACACGAGTTGGTCGTAGTCTTGACTTTTGTTTTTAATGTATGAATAAACATTAGAGGAAAACGCTTTAATTAATCATAAGAATAGTTAATGCGTTTTCCTCTAATGTTTATTCATACATTAAAAACAAAAGTCAAGACTAGAACCAACTCATTTTCACTTTCTTGCTATTCGATCAATACTTTATAAAACAATTTCATAAACAATTTACCATAGAAGCTACTAAGCTGTAAATTTAGCTGCTAATGTTTACCATCTCTGAGGAATATAGAAAAATTTCATTAATAAAGCTAATAAAGCCTTATTTGGTAGATGCCTTAACCTTGGGCAGAAATATTTTCCTGACGCAGATTTATCCAGCGTTTGTCACTGCTTCGAGATGTTTACCTAAAGGAAATTAAAAAAGGTGAGTTTTCTTTTCCAAAGCCAGGTAAGGAACCGTTCTTAATTTGTTTTCGTAAAAATGTTGTGTGAGGAAAAACAGTTGTAAGGAGAAAATGAAGAGTAATCATTAGAGGTTTAAAAAAAAAAAAAGAAAAAGAAAAAAAGGATAGCACGGCAGACATTTCTGGTCCTCTCCTGCCTTCTATTAATTAAGTAAATGTAATGTGCTTTTTTTTTTTTTGGTTTTTATCAAATCCCTTAAATTAAGCGGTTTAACACTTCCTAAATCTTAATATAAAGATTAACATGAATTTAATTTCATAAATCACCTTCGTGTTATAATTAAAACGAGAAAGGCATTTTTAAATATTAATGTAGGATTTTTTTCTTACGAGTAAATTTTGATTTAAATTTCTTTAAAGAATAACTCAAGAATGGTCTATGAGGGTTTATTACACGTCATATCTCAATAATTCAATATTTCTTTAAACTTTTATTACTTAGGCGCGGTTTGATAGTAAACGCCGAATTTTAACATTCTTCAATTTTTTATCAATTACTCATTAAATAAAAATTCTTATTAACATTCTTTAGTTAGTATTCCTTTTCCCTCTTTAGATTTCTTGCTGCACTCGAGTTGATGGTTTTCAGACATTGCTTTCCTTTCCTAGTTTTGATTCCAATTTAATCAATACGAGATAAGGAATGCAATTTCTGTGAGAAATCTAATGAGAGAAAAGGAATATTTCTCTTCATATCACCTAATATCTTATTTTTTCTTTGGCTCCTCCATTCTTGATATTATAGTCTTTGTAGTTCTTGTTTATCATTTTCGTTTGCCTTTTATTTATTACTGATGCTTTGCACCTCGTTTGTCTTTCATCAGAGATGTTTACTTGTTATTTTCATTTCACACCTTGATGATATTATTTTTCTAGATGTTGTTTATCATGTCCTTTTTTTGTCTTTTCATCATTCATGCAGGAAGTGAAAAAGAACAGACAAAAATAACTTGTCTCCATTTAAAAGCATAGTAAAGCCCTTTCGCTCGACAATTGTAAGTGATATGCCATATTTTAATCGCGAACAGGCGACAAAAATTATTTTTCAATTTTAATCCGTGAATAACAAAGAAAGCAATTGACTTTTATCATTCTTATATATGTTGCATATTAAATTTTTTGTTTAAGTGTGGCGGCAATTTCGTGGGATATGTACTATATTGCCCGTTCGATGATTCTTTGTTCTGTCACGACGTATACTAGGCTGAAAAAAATTATTTGCTTCTAGACATTCGTATGAGAAATTCAGCGAAATGCGAATTATGACCAGCTTTAGTCATATACTCTAAAATGCGAATTATGACCACTCTAAAATGCTGTAGTCGTATGCTCTGTCATATCAATGAATTATGACCAGCCCCTTCAAGGCACATGCATGGTTCGCCCCAACAACGATTACACATTGCAAAATTTGCATAACAGGCTGAGAAGGCTTTAAAGCTGGTGCATATAACGGCAGGTGCACGAGCCTCAAGATGGGTAAACGTCCGGATTTAACGGACATCCAAAAAGGGGTGATAATAGGCTATTGCACCAAGAGTGGTACCATCTCCGAAACGGCGCGATTTGTGAACTGTTCACGATCCGCTGTAGTGAAGGTGTGCAAAGAGTGGACAGCAGGGACAGAAATCGCGTCCCAACGCCATCATTGTAAAGCGGGGTGAGCGGCGCCCACGACGACTCGTAAAAGGTGACAGGAGAGCCACAGTCCATCAACTGACCACCAGATTCAACAGTGGTGCCAACAGACGTGTATCCGACTTTACCGTTGAACGCACCCTGCTACGGATGGACCTGAACAGTCGACGCATGGTTGACCAGGGGTCATCGTCAACGACGCCTAGACTTTGCACGTGAGCACCGCCATTGCACCAGAGACGAGTGGGCTAAGGTCGCCTTCTCCGACGAGTCAAGGTTTTGCCCCATAAGATTGACGGGCGATGGCGAGTGCGTCGTGAACGCCATGAAAAGAGACTGCAAGAGGCTATTGTGGGCCGGAAACAGGCTGGTGGTGTAGTGTGCTTGTGTGGGGGATCTTCTGTTGGGAGCAGTTAGTTCCACTGATTCGTCTAGAGGGCAATTTGAATGCCTGTGGCTATCTGTCAATCATAGCGGACCAGGTGCACCCGTACATGCTCACGATGTTCCCCCAATGTGGTGGTGTGTTCCAGCAGGACAATGCACCCTGCCACAAAGAACGTCTCCTTCTAGATTGGTTCGAGGAACACTCTACTGACTTTCAAGTGCTCCCTTGATATCAATCCAATCGAACATCTGTGGAAGCACCTTGATCGCCATGTACTGCAGCCGGACCTATGACTCTCGAAGCTCTGTGGATAGCGCTTCAAGCGGAATAGACTGCCATAGCATCGGACACATACCGTGCACTTCCTGCGTCCATGCCACGGCGCCTAGCAGCAGTTATAGCGGCGAAAGGTGGCTACTCCCATTACTAAGCGGGTAGTCATAATTCAGTGATATGGCAGTGTATTCACAATCATTTAAGAAATTGAATGGGTAAAGGCTGAAGGCAATGGATTATCAAGAAGTTCCCTACATACAGGCTATATAGTGTACTTTTTTTAACTGTACTGCTGCTAATCTATTAATTTGATTCCTACATCTGATTGTTCTCTCATCTTCTGTTTAGTCTTGTTTCCAATAGTACTTTTTTGTTTTGGAATTATTTTTTTTTTGAGGATCAATTATAATCAAATATTTGCGCTTTTGATAGTAATTCACCTTTAATCAGCTAAAGCTACATTAATGAATAATAATCTCTCCTTGTATTATTGTAATAAAAACCACACGCTTCCCATTCGGGTTTCTGCCAGTCCGCTTTAATGCATTGCGTCGCTGTTGCCCAGTGGTAAGCTTGAAAAGGATGCGGTCGAACCGTTGTAGATCCCTTCCGGCCGTTGTTTTCGGCTCTATTAAAGGGAATAGAAAGAAGAAAAAAAAGATTCGGGGAAAATGCACTGGAGTTTGCAACTTCGATCGCCCTTGTAGTACCTATGACAAGTAGACTCAGATGATGAAGATGATGGCACTCGAAACGCGTCAGTTCTTTTATTAAATGTGTCACCCTTTGCTGAATCTTGGATTTTTGTCATACATTTTACAGCTACTGCAAAGTTTATAAACCACTTCATAGCTTTATAACTTCAAAACAATAGCGAGTAATACAGTATTCATCAACATCTAAATCGTTTACGCTTTAATAAGCATAATTTCATTAAAAAATCCATAAGCTTTTGATAAATTTGACAGGCGTTTCTGCGAACAATTCGCTTTAGCTTAATGTTTGTAAATCAGTGATGCGCACATTTTTTGCTTTCTTTCATTACAAATGAATAGCCATTCTGTTTTCAGTAGTTTTCAAGTGACATTGCATAATTGTATTCATTTATCATGTATGGTACGATGAAATTACATCTATATAACCATGTATATTCCCAGTAGTTAGTCATTTGATTCTCTTCTACCTTAAAGTGAAGTGTTATCAAATGAGTTATTGATTTCCTCTGGATGTCATACACAATTAGTTTATTCGCTTTAAAATGAGACACCTTTACGTGCCTCATATTTATTACAGAGATGATGCTTTAATCATCACATATAAAAGGTTTAATTGCATTGTTGATGAATACATACTTGAAATTCTAAATTAATATATTGAATAAAAATTTAATTAAGAATGAAATCCCTACGTACTTTTTTTAAACCTGAATCTTTAAGATTTGAATTCACATTAAGTATTAATAATGAACGGAAGGTTTGTCTGCAAATTATATAAAAGGCAAGGCTAAGTTCATTTCACATTCACTTAACCATTAGAACTGTGAACACTGATAAGAAGCTTAGAATTGCAGGGTGAATGACTCTGAACACAGATGGTGCTGTAATAACGGATTGGCATCTTTTCTTCCCTATATATATTGCTTAAGCTCTTGTGAGCGGCAAAGACCGAATGAAAAGAGCATGTCTTGCAAATATATTAAAAATTAAACGTATCTCTCTTTCTTTGGCTGTCTCTTGAAGATCAAAGATTGTTTCCGCTTCGCTAGCTACACAGAACTGAAAATCAATAAGCTAAACAAGTGATCACAGAATTGTTGCAGATAATAGCATGTGCTTTTTTTTGAAGAATTCTTCAGAATTATTATATAAATAATTGACCAAGCATAGAATTGACAGGAACAAATAACCAACTCAAGAAAAAAGGTTATTTTACAGTGTTCTTCAGAATAACATTAATGTGCAAGCATGGGCAGAGAGAGGGGAAAAAAAGTCGAAGTAAAATAAGTGTAAAAAGTTTTAAGTTTGAGACGAAGAAAGAAAATCATCTTGGAAATAACTGTATGAAATTCGACTGGTTCGATATAGAGATTCAATCTGAGATTTCGACTTTAACTACCAGCAAGATACATATCTTGACAAGAGATCTCGACTTCACGAGTAGAGATAAGAAAAAATGCTCTGAAATTGCAATTCTGCCCTATATTAACATTTTAACATTGCATTTTCACCATTAAACCTGAATAATAAAACTTGATTGTTCTCTAAATGATGTTTAATTTGCATGTATATGTATATTTAAGTTTCATGCTAGTAAAGCGGTAACCCTCAACTTTAATGTAGTCTAAGATAATGGGAAATGTGTGCGGTAGGCACGAAAAATTTTAAATTTAGCAGATAACTTTTTTTGTTTTTTTTCCAGGGCTTAAAATAAAGAACAAAAACTTCCGACTCCATGAATTCTAGATTGCCCAAATCTGATTCCAGTCATCAGTTTATTAAACTTTCAATTTTGGCTTTTATTGAAAGATTTGCCTAAAGATAAATTCTATGGAAAAATTCGACTCTTTTTTTGCATCATACAGTAATCAAGGTTAATAAATGAATATAAAAATCAACATTTTTCGTTTTAACCAAATATTTTATTAATAAAAGTGGCTCAGAATATTAAAAGTTTGCTCTTGAGGAAATCATCGTAGCAGGACGTCATTTTCCTGCGAGAACATGCCGGGAATCTCAACAACTAGATGTACTTTCGATTCTAGTCTCGAATAAAGTTGTTTGTGATCATAGAATTTACTTTTACAGACTGAAATATTATTCTCAAAGTTGCATTAAAACCAATAGTTGTAGTTATACCTTCGCGCTTGCTTTTTTTATGACAAATAATACCGCATTTACCCGAATAGATCCCAATGTCGAATTTAAACCGACCCTACCCCTTTTTTTTGTCATTTCCTGGAAAAAAATATTTTCAAATTTAAACCGATCTCTATCTTTTTTCAATATTCTGATGATTATTTAAATCCACATGATTTCTTTTTCTATCAATAGATATGAATAAAATTAGAAATTGTCGTAGATCTACGAAAAACCACCCCTTCATGTCTAAAACGCAGTAATTCAAGGTACCCACACGCAAGAGCAGCAATCTATATACAGGGCAGTACTGCTGGGTAGTCTGTCCTCTCGCTTCATAAAATGATAATTGGGAAATTTTATTTTGTTAACCCATTTAAGCCGAAATTGGTAAAAATGGAAATTGAGACTTCATATCTTAAATTTATATTCTGTAGCATGTAAAGACAAAAAATAATTTACAAAGACACAAAAAAATTACAAAATTATTTTGAAATTATTTAAAATTATATGTTGTCCTCCATAGATGGCGAAACTTGTACCGCATTTCAAAATAATTCGACGTCACAGACGACCACACTCACATAAGGTGCGGCATTTATTTGAATAACATCTGTATAGCATCTGGATAATACCTAAGTATCGTTGCTGATCAATTTCATCTTGATCATATAACTCAATGGAAGAAAGAGTTATATCACCAGATCACCAGATTTCAATCCAATTGAGCATTTATGGCCTGGTGGGCTTCCATTGAACACACAACTTCAGGGAAGTTAAGCAACATCAGGCACGGCTAGCCACTGGATGGGCGACCATCAGTGAGATACAATCTTCACCCCCCCCACCCCCCCGGCTGCTGTGACCATCATACAGCAGTCGTTAATCCAGGTCCATCCAGGGACCCAACTCGTCGGCCTCTGGCCATATAGGCCCTGGATGGACGTATTGGATTACAATTAATAAATTAAAAAAAAAACAAAAACGAAAGAACCTCAGGCAGCTGGTTCCACAACCATCAAATCTCACAGTGCTATTCATTAGGTGTTATTCATCAGGTGCTATTCATGGTGTTAGATTCCTCCTATCCTCTCACGATCGTTATTGTTATAACTTCTGACTATTCTTGCCTTTGCCACCATTTATTTAGTTTTTATAGTGATGTTATGGATGCCCTAGTTGTGTCTCTTAGAATGGATGTCATTCCCTATTGATTTGGAATTAGAGCCCTGGGCTGACCACCAGGTAATAAAGAAATACATTCGCTATATCTGATCAATTAGACAGTTACCTCTTGTGTCAACAAAATGGCGCTGATCAAAAAAAATGTAATTCTTTTCCTCGCACGCGAATTTAACCGAGATCAGTTTTCCTATCATTTTCCTGAAAAAACCTCGGGCTGTATTAGGGTAAATACAGTATTCGGAATCCATAGTCATGATTTTTTAATTATCCGCGCATACTGTATAAGAAGAACAAACGTTTATAATATTTAATAGTAAAAGATGCAATTTTTAATGGAAATAAATCACTTCCGCCAGTTTATCTTTACCTTCAAACTTTTCTAATTTAAACAATTTCAATGGTTAATTATGTACGTAACTCGCATGAATCAATAGAATAAACACCTACCAAAGAGTGAGCTTAGAGGAACAGAAAATGTGCTGCTTTTACTGCCTCTAGGTATAAAATGTAATTTTCTGCATTCCTTGATGATCAACTTTTCCGGTTAAGTTAATTAACCAATAAAATGAAAGTTGTGATGGAGAAGTAGATTTTTTAAGGATAGTTTGCTTCGTTAGGTTTTATGGGCGAGTCAACAGCTAGGTCATTTTCCGCCCTTTCACAGACTAATATCTGCACACGATCATCCATCCCCAGGGTGGGATTCGAACCTACGACCCGACGGATTAGAAAACTGGAAAGCCCTCTCGTCCACCTAGAATGCTCACCGATTAACTCGTGAATTACTAATCGATGAATATTCCAATGGCATGAATAATGCTAAAGGAAGAGTTATTTAATATACAGGATGTACAGGTATTGGACATTGAAACTGAAACACCTGGTAGAAATCCAAAATCTTTATTTAATAAGGTGTTGGGGCACCGTGGGCAGCCAGCACAGCAGCAACACGTCTTGGGAAGGATCGGTAGAGGTCCTGCACAGTTTGCACCCCAGACCATTACTGATCCACCCATTACTGATCCACCTCCGTGTTTGACTGTGGCTGCCAAGCAGTCTGGATTGTAGGCATCAGAGGGGCTCCTCCAGACGAATACCCTCCCTGTTGTTTGGAAGACAGTGTAGCTGGACTCATCCGAGAATATGACGCGTTTGAGGTCATCCAACGTCCAGGTTTTATGCGTCCGGCACCACTGAACCCGCTTGGAGGCATTTGTACTACTGATGAAAGGCTTCGGTATAGCAACCCTGCCATGGATGTTGGATTTATGCAGGTAACGACGGATTGTCTTCGTGCACACAGGTTCCTGGAGGTGTGTATTCATTTCTGCGGTGATTTCTGCTGCGGTGGTTTTCCGCTTTCGTGCAACAATCCTGGTCAATTTCCTGACGTCTCTTTCCGACAACTTCCGTTTTCCCCTGCAGTTGCTCCTCCTGGACGTGGTTCGTCCTTCCTGTTCATATGCACACATCACCCTGGATACTGTAGCACGTGAGACATCACAAAGTGTGGCAGTTTTGGACACAGATGCACCTGCTAGACGCGCCCCACAATCTGCCCTCTTTTGAAGTCGGATATGTCTCCCATTATAGCGCTCTGCACAGACAATTTGAAGCTTACTATCGAACTTTTCTACTGGAGTGACTACCAAGATCTCTGACACGTGATTCATTGATATGCATACGATTAATTACCTAGCAGAAGGTTCTATTCAGCCCTGGGGGTAACCAGTGCTATTTGCGAAGGTGTTTCAGTTTCAATGTCCAATACCTGTATCTGAACGGTCTGTACAAACTTGGAGGGGAGATAGTACCCAGCACATGTTAAGATCTTGACTAAGTAACGCGGAAACTACTCGTTGGAAGTCACTCAAATTTTAACGGTATGCACAGTTTTATGTACCCTATTATTTCCCAATATTTCATTATTCTAGGCGTTAGAGAACCTGATTTATTAACTTGTTGATCTCGGTGGTAGCATTTTTATTTCTGTTCATATCTCAGTTATCGTTCAAATTCGAACCCACGTTCATATGAACTTTTTTGCTTAGAATCACCCATACTATCTCCCCTCCAAGTTTTTACACGACTTTCAGGTACACCCTGTAGAAGCATTAAATATAATCAAATTGAGAGTTATGTTTCGCTAATGGAAGCCAGTCTCTTTATGAATTCCGATTGGAGTGGATAGACTGCGTAGACAACGACAAACCGTCTCCAGAGAGAAAAATAACGTTTGAATTGTGGAATGAAGAAATTAAAATGGAAGGTGACGGATGGTCGCGACGAATAAACGCTAATGCACGTTCAAAATTGTATCGTATGAGAAAATTACTTTGTTTCTTGAAATCAATTCGACAAGCAATAATTTAAAATAAGCAAAGGTCGTGCAAAGCAAGCCTAAGTTTAATGTGCTTTTATATATCGCTATTGCATAGTTTGTAAAATATTAATTGCTTTTATGTAAAATAAAAATAGCTAAGCACTTTTATTTTACACACTATTAAAATTCTCGGTCCATGTGAGCTCGTTCAAGTTTGCTGTATCGCGGATCCTTCATTTCAGCGCCGAACGTAATTACATGGAAGACACTTAATTACCAACTGGTCGGTGAAAAATGAACGCTTTTAATAACCTCATTTAGTATTAACGTTAATTACATTCTTGAATCCGATAATCAGAAAAAAAAATATTGTAGCTGAGGATTGGAGAGAACTCGCTCCCAAACTAAATATTCTGTTTCCTTTTAATAATTCCCCTTCACTACACTTTCAATTGCTTTCAGATACTTTGTAAAGCTTTAGATGTGCCTATCTCCTCTAGAAAATAAAAGGGAACATGTAACTAACCCCGCCCCCACCCTGTCGTTGCTCTTGAAAACCAACATCGAATATACGTCAAAATGAGCCATGTATAAAACGAATACTTCAAGCGGATAATACCAAGGGGACTCGATTTGTCTTTAAACATAAGCGTCCCGCTTCATAGCTGTCATAAGGTTGTATTTCACTGTAGCATTTTTAAAGAGAAATTTCCCACGAATTACCAAAAGTTTTACACTTAAGTAATGCGACTCCAATTCATATGTTCTGCGCCTGATCTTGTTATTAGCTGAAGAATCCATCCTAATCAATAAGGAAGAAAATACATGCTCATCATTTACGCAATAAAAATGCCGATTTCTTTTTTACACGAAAGAGTTCTAATGCTTAATAAGTCGTGGTATTTATTTTTCAGAGGAAACCTAAATTGCTTCCTTATTAAAAGAAGGAATAAGAGACACACAAAGCTTTAGGGGATCAAAGAATTGCCTTCTTTTTAATAAAACGGAGAGTTTTATAAAAACATCGAGATAAAACTTCATTAATCTTCAGAACGGAATAAAGTTCAAAGTTAACAAGGGACTCTGATTCCTTTAATACCAAAGAAGAAAAACAACAGCCAAATTCTAAATTGGGTTTTTCAATTATTACAGTAAAAAAAAAGAAAAAAAAAAAAAGATGAATCTCTTGGAAAATAATGATTTTTTTTTTCCATTACTGAAAACTCAAGTGACTTCAGAATTGTCTTCATCGTACTTATATCGATTTCAAATAGAAAGCTTAAATTGCAATTCTTCTTATTAAAGAGAAATAAATTAATGTTTTTAATAAGTAAATTCCATCGCTTCTATATTACTTACAAAGTTAGACATTATTTCTTAACCTTGAATAGTAATTAGCTTTTAACGTACTGTAGTAATAATTACTTCATTGTTAATGCTCCAATGGATTCTTAATTACAATCTCAAAAGCTACGTTTGCTATCTGTAATTTTGGATAGCGACTGAAATATTTATTTTCTCTTCTCGTGGAACGTAATTACAAAGTCGCTATGTATGCATTAACCGAATTCAGATTTCATCACTCAACTAATCCAAGTTCAAGAAGAGCAGTCCTGAGATTTAATAAAATTAGGCAGTGCAAATACAATTATTTTAAGCGGGCATATCATCTGTATTGACTCAGTTAAAACGACAGAACGTAAAACGCAGAACATTTTAGCAGAATAATACGATTTCCCAAATTAAAGTTTCTAGATAAAGAAAGTCCCTTAATATAAACAAACGCTTTCCATTCAGTGCCCATTTATGTGCACTTGTTTTACGAGATTTACTCATGTGTAGAATAGAAACGTAAACTATCATGAAGTGTGAATAAAAAGAAAAAATTTCAAATTATTTAGCGACTTGGAGCATTTGTATTTTTATTTTCCAAGGATCTCAATATTTTTATTCGAATCCTAATAAAATACTTGCGAAGAAAACTTTAATAGATAATAAATAGATAATGCCAAAAGTTTTTAAGAAATAGAGGTGAACCAATTTTTAAATATTTTCTTAAAATGTTTACAATTTAAGCTCTACCTATATATGACTTTGTATTTAATACAAGAATGTACCTCAAGTTTGAGTTGAATATTTGTCTTGAGAATGTGGCTCAAGTAAAGTTGCTTGGCTCAATCTCCAATTTAAATTAATTCTTAATTAATCCACAATTTTTCTTAATTCATAATATGTATACACTTACTTCCCGCTTCATTTCAAATTTTTTTCATCCATTTCCCATGAGAGGTGTAATTGCAACATTAGTTCAAAATTGATGTACACTGCTCAAAAGAATTAGGGAAACACTTCTGAAAACATTTATAAAATCTCAAGACTTCCGATAAAATGTTTCATAGTTTTTTAATTAATTAGATGTGCTCTATTGAAATCGCTGGGTGTTGTCAAAAAGTTTCCCTTTTTTCCGTTAGTTTAAAGTGAAAATACGAGAGAACCCTTTAAAAACAGAATGGTCATAACCATATGACAAAGGTCACATGGTCTTCAAACAGCAATAAATTTGCATGTTAAAGCTCTGATACAGTATTCGAACGTTTAATTGAGACAAACTGAGACATCTCAGGCTGGAGAAAGTTGCAAGAGCTATTAGGCTGCTCCAAGAAGGTCCGTTGCCAGACAACTTCAAGTTTCACCTTCAGTGATCCATCATGCATTTAATCGTTTCCAACAGTCTGGTCGTTATTTCCGAAGGGCTGACAAGGACGCAGACGCATAACGACAAGAATGCAGGACCGATATCTTCAAACTTCTGCTCTTCGGCGACGGACATCAACTGCTAGAGACTTGCAAAACGACCTGCGTGCGGCATCTGGAGTGCATGTTTCTGACCAAACAGTCAGAAACAGGCTACACGAAAGTGGTTTGAGACCAGAAGGCCGAATCGTGTATTCATCTCATGCCCCAATACTGAGAAGCCCGATGTCAGTTTGCCCAACAACACATCAACTGGCAGCTGCGTCAGTGGCGGTCTGTTCTCTTTACAGACGAGTCCAGATTTCGCCTAACTCGTTGTGATGGACATCAGCGTGTGGAGACGCTCTGGAGAGCACTTTGCAGAAGCAACAATGCAACAGACAATCAGAATGGGATGTGATTCAGTCATGATTTGGGGGAGGGGGTCTCTATTGACAGCCGTACTGATCTCGTCGTTGTCTCAGGACGTCTCAATGCTGAAGTCTACATCAGGGACATTCTGGAAGATCACGTAATGCCTGCTGCTTGTGTTGTGGGCCCTGATTTTGTTTTTATGCAGAATAATGCTCGTCCGCATACGGCATGTGCCATTCAAGAATTTCTCCAAGAACAGAACATTCCAACATTGGAATGGCCAGCTATGAGTCTGGACATTAATTCGATCGTGCTTGTGTGGGACATGCCTGAAAGACGCATAAGGTAACGTCCAACAAGTCCACAATCACTGCGCGACCTTTCGCATGTCCTCATTGAAGAATGGGAGAACATTCCTCAAGCAGACATCCGTCGACTTGTGCGGAGCATGCATCGAAGATGCGCAGAGGTCATTCGAGCTTGTGGAGGGAATACACATTATTAGAGAACACTTATAGAGAGACGTGTATACAGAGATGTCTTGAGACCCCTTCTTGAGAACAGTTTTCTCACTTTAGTTTCACCAGGGGTTACGTCTGTCGTTTGTTTTTTCGAAAGATGCTTGGAAAACTAAGCCATACACTTGTTTATTTGTTGAAAAAAATTGAGATCACTTCATGTGTTCATGGCGTTGTACGGATACAACTTATACATTCATTTAAATACGGGAATAACATAGACAACGTCTCATTCATTTAAATAACATGGCGTTCTATATTGGGTTTCTCTAATTCATTTGAACAGTGTAATTGCTGAAATTGAGTTCCTCGGATGCAAGAATGAGACGGTAGAAAACATTCACGTGCAGAAAGTTTAGAGACGACTATTATTTTCTCGTTGACATCTGTGAAGAAGAACCGGAAAGGTGATGATGATGCCGTATGACTTTTACTGAGTAGGCATAGATGATGATGCCGTATGGCTATTTTAAGAGACCGAGATTATGTGGGTCTAATCTTGGTGTAATAGCAAAGCCGTCAATTAAGTATATTTATCAGGTTGTTGCAAAAGTTTTTTTCCGGATTTTTATTCCAACACAGAAACGATTGAACCTGAATGACAGATTCAGCTCATGCAGATGCCGGGCAATGGTTGAAAAGTGAACCTTGAACTGTTCTGCGAGTTCCCTCGTTGTTATATTGTGATCTTCATCAATTGCTTGGCGTAGATCACCATCTGAAATCATGATTGGCCGACCAGAGAGGTGCATCTTGAAGAGTGCTATCTCCGCGTCTGAACCGGCGATACCATTCTCCTATTGTACGTAAACTAACAGTGCCATCACCTAAACGTTGGCAAATGTTTCGGTGACATTGCGCAGCACTGATCTTTCCAGAATACTCGTAGAAGATTATTGCTCGAATATGCTCGCGTGAAAGGTCCATTTCAGACCGTTGATGGCACTCACAGATGTATAGTCAGAAAGTTGATTCTTGGATGTAATATAGCAAAGATATTCACGAATCGAATGCAATAATTTGTTTGAAAACATATGAACACCCCCCCTCTCGGAAAATGAGCCCTTCTTGGGCACGGTTCTAGAACCGGAAGAAACTTTTGCAACAACCTGATATTATGTTAAATAATGCGGGACATGCTATTTTTGAAGTGGCGCACGCAAAGTAACATAAGCGCATTCGTCTTTTCGAAGCTCTGCATGAGTTTTTATAGAAAATTCGGTTTGTTTTGCGTGCATCAAAACTGTTTCACTGTCTTTGGAAAGCTGTCTGAATATTAATGGTAAGGCAGGACACACGTATGCAGAATGTATTGCAAAAATACTGCAAAGGGTTTCGTGCCTTCTTTTAAAATCTTATGAATAAAAGAGAAGTTAATTTGATAAGAATGAAATTAAATTACTGCTCGTGTCGTTAGTCGTTGACTCGAGGGAGAGAGTCCGGAAGACAAACGTAACCACGCTCTAGGCCGGATTTGGTGGTTGCCGAATTCGTTAAATGTTTGAACAAATGAAATGAATTCTGCAAATTTAATCATATTAAATTCCTTCTCAAATTTTCACCATCAAAGTGAAGAGCTCTCTCTCTCTCTCTCTGATAAGAGCAATGCTTTTGCCTGTAATGAAAACCTTCACAAGAGACTGGGTAAATTCCTTCATTAATAAAAGTTTATCAGGAAAAAGCATTTTTTTCCGTCATTCATATTCCTTTCCTAATTTCTTATATTGACTTTATAGATGACCTAAAGGACTGAGCGATTGTCTATTAATCCTCGAGAATCAACATTTAACAAACTCTGCTCAACACGCTTTTCCGGATTCGCCTTCGGAAATTTCTCCTTGCGAATCGCCGGTAAATATGACTAGGAAGGACATCGAGATTGGTAATTCAGCTAACTTTCTCCTCGAGTACTAATTGCGGTCGAAGAATCTGAGGGAATTGCAAACATTTTATTAGACGTTTGACATTTTCCTAATTGATTTCACGTTGTCAAGCCGTCTGAAATTTTCGAAGGTGAAATGGCCACGTGCCTAACTCTTTAGGAGTTATTCGTCTTCATCGTTTTTTATTGAGACCGAGCAAATCTTCTTCGTCTCGCCAATTACCTTTAAAAAAGAACTGCTTTTCCAGCATAGCATCTTAAATTTCTGGCTTTAGAATCTGATTCTTTTTCTTTTCTTTTAAATAACTTTTAAATTATAAAGCCCTTTGTAAGCCGATATGAACTTAGAGGTAGCTGATGCGATTTATCTTTGCACTTATCATTAATCCATCACAAAGTCTTTGCAATATATAAATTTTTATGTCAAAAGAATTCGACCTCGCATACTTTTATAAAAAAATGACATTTCTCTAAAAGACTAAAAACGGTCGTCTTGTGGATTAAAGAATATGGAAGCAAAACCCAAGATGCCCAAGGACTGAAGTAAAGAAGGAATGGGGAAAGCACACGGGGTTTATCCTATTGCAAACGAAAGTGAAGAACTGAGGAAATGCTCTCGCATTAAAGTGCCAAAGTGCGTCTGATATCCCTTAAGTCAATAAAAAAGAGTTTTTAGATGGCTAAGTAAATGTATATCTTTCGTTGCGGAAAAGTATTTTTTTCTTTTAACTGTTAGAAGATAACATTTGAACGTTCAGGAATCCTATTTACTTAAAATATTGTCTTTCTTGCACGCCTCTAGCCTTAGAAGAAGACCTCAACAACAAAAAAATGTCATTTCGTTTGAATTGCTGCTTGGTCCATCTAGAAAGGTCGCCTATCTTTCTGTGTTTCTGTCGTGTAAGTCGGAGGGATTTCTTTTCTGTCACCGTCTCCACTTTCACTAACATCGACGGAGCGGGGGGGAGTTTATAGCAGCAACGGAGAAAAGGAGAAGAAAAAAGAAAGAAGAAAAAAAAGCATTTCCCGTTTTTTCTTCTTTTTTATTCCTCTTTTTTTCCGCCTCTTTCTCTTCCTCTCACTTTCTCCCCATTTGTTCAACCGCTCTGACGACGATAAAATCCTCAGCGAAACGTTGCTGTTCGTGCGGAAGGTCGCGGAAAGGTCATCACATTTTGAAAATTGCGGATGAAAATGCCTCGTTTTCGATTTCTAATAATTCAGAAATTGGAAAGAAAAATGAAAGAGCAGTGGAAACTAAAATAAGAATATAGCCAAAATATTTGCTTTAACCGTGGTAAAAAATCGTAATGCAGACAGAACAATAAAAGAATTGATTTGATAAAATATAATTTAAAAAATTCAAAACAAGATGTAATTTACTGGAAATCCTACTCGTTTCTCTTACCATTTTCATCATTTTACAAATAAATGTAATCGGCTTAAAAGCTCAATGGACATAAACAATTTGATCCATGTCTATTTGTTCTAATTTATCGAAAAGAAACCGTATTAAGAGCTCGCTTCTTTAATATTTTTTTTAAATCTTATTGTTAGTTTAAAATCATCAAGGGGGGTTGAGGAATGTACACATACTGCAAACACTAACAAAAGATGCGAGAAGAAAAGGCATTCTGTTCTTCCTTTTTATCGGAAAATCAATGTTTCTCGCAAAGATCCCCAAAGTAGAATGTTAATGCCGTCATCAAGAGCGAGGGGAGATTTTGACAGAGAAAAATAAAAAGAGTGGCTGTAGTCAAAAATCTAAATTTAATGTAAAGAGATTCATTAAAAGTTCAGGGATTCCGCTTTCTTGAATCCTCCAGTAATCATTTTCCTTGACTTGATAATGGAATTATCTTAAGAAATTTTTAGATGGTTGCTTTCAAGCCTAAGTTGATCGTCATTGTCTCTCCGTCTCAAAGATTTATGCATAACTATAGCGAAGGCTCACAATACAAGATTTAATATAAGACTCTCAGAAGCCAGCCTACATTATTTGTTTATATGATAAGAAAAACACGAGGCTCCATGAGAGCACCAGAAATTTAAAAATGTTTGTCAGGACTAATATTGGACGACCAATTCGTGGAATTGGTTCATTCTTTTGATTTTCTTAACGTGATATTGAAATTTCTCAAAGAATAAAATGGAAAGGAAAAATAGAAACTCAAGCAAGATTTATCTTAAAATGAATATTTGCTTTCTTTAGTACATATTCCTGCAATTTTTTTTATTTGCTTGCATTTATTTACTAATGGAGTTAAAAAGAACCTTGTTTACTAAACGGGAAAGAATAAAAATTAATCTTTTATTCAATTGTTATCTTAGTTTTGTCTAGTTTCCGTTCTTGATGAAATAGTCCAATGGGAAGTTCGCTACGAACGAGATGTTTACTTCTTTAAATATCAACTCGTCTTATCAGTATTCACTATAGGAAAGAAAGTCGTTTTCTGTTTGGATAAATAGAATCGTATTTGAACCAATTGTTTTTCCTGTTGTTTTTCTAGTAAAATGTTCTGCAGATAAAATACTTATTAAAGCTCACTTTATATCTGCATAAGGAAAATCCACTACAAAACTACAATGAAAGTAAAACCAATTTAGGGGAGACACATTTTTATACTAAAATGATTCATTTAATGATAGTTTATATGCGTATAGAAAAAAAAAACGCTGCAGCAGTGAAAGTAATACTAAATTTTATATATTACTACGATATTATAAATTTAATGGTAATTTATAATATAGTAGTAACATAATAGATTCTTAGTTATGTGTGGTTAGGGATAAGGGTCTACGTACTCTTCATGTTCACATGAAAGCACGATAATTCGGTGGAAGCGACAATTAGGTCAAGATTTTAACTCGAGAAATTTTAGCTATTTCATCCCTTGTTTGTTTACAACTGAGACATCTTTACTGCAATCACAAAGAAACTGGTTTCATTCTTTTTGTGTATTTGCAATAAAACCCTTTAGATTTAAAATGTATGTTAAAAAGCAATTTAAAATTGCCGATTCTAGAACTATGTAGTTAGAAGTTCATTTATTATATTGATTTTTAGGCTTTTGAGATTGTGTGTTTAAAATTATGTTTCTATATACATTATTGAGAATTGTAAATTTAGACCTGTTGAATATTTTTTTCCTTAAAAAAATTGCATATTTTTACTACTCTTATATTAACTCGCTCTTGGACTATGTATGTGAGATTCATGGTGCGTACCTTTCAGTCGAATTTTGAAAGCACTTCCGCTTCTCCATTCGCTCTGAAATTTTGTATGCGGTTTTCTCCTGATGACAACACATTTTACCAAATGTTTCAAGTCGTTAAGATGCGGTAATTATCAAATTTCTCAAGATCTTCAAAAATTCCTCTTGGACTTATACAACCTCGTTTACATGCATATTTTCTTAGTGAAAGAATTATCTATGTTTGTGATATTGTCGTGGGATTAAATATGAAAAAATAAAGTAAAAGAAATGAAACTGCAGCGCAGAGAAAAATAAGGTTGGAGAAAAGAAGACAGGTAGAAAAGCAGAAACGTGCAAACGAAGAACCGTTTCCTAAGCGTGCATGGTTAGACAAACGAAAAGATAAAAAAAATTCTGAAGACTAAAAAATAGAAAATAAAGAATAAGTAAAAAAATTTTTTTAAACACCACTCTTAAATTAACGCACTAAAAGGTAAAAAATAATTTTAGGGTAGTATCTCAGAATGGATTTAACAAGCTTTGATGATGATATGTAAGACTGTGTGAAAGTCATAGCTTCAAATTAAAAATTAGATTTTTTTTGCAAATTTTTTTATATGAGTGATGAATGGTCTAAAGAGTGGGGAGGTCATGTCAAAGTACAAATAGCAAAGATAACAAAAATCATCAAAGCCTGTTGTCAAATCCATTCTGAGATATCGTCCTAAAATTATTTTTTACCTTTTAGTGCGTTAATTTAAGCGTGGCGTTTTACAGTTTTTTTTTTTACATATTCTTTATTGATCATCTTTTTCTAGATGATTTACTATTGGTATTTTATATATTTATTAAATTTTTTAATTGTTGATTTATTGTTCAGTTTTTTAATGTATACAAGTTATTTTTAAATAAGTTTATAATTGAGTAAGAATTCCTAGAGTGGGCCCCTCAAAAACAAACATGTCGTGAAATTTAAAACTTTTATTATAACTTGGTAGTACTTAATACAGTATTAAAATTCCCAAAATATTTTTGAAAATTTTCTATTTGTTAAAAAGTTACAAACAAATGCATTTTTTGGTACTTTTTGTTTAAAAAGTCATATCTCAAGCTAGTTTTTTCAAATCTCTTTGAAATTTTAAAGATAACAAGTAAAACGTATATATTTCAAAACAAAACATAAATGAATGAGGAAAAAAATTTGTATAAAAAAAAAATTTTTTTAATAAAAAAATATTTTTTAATGTTCTCAAACGATTTCAACAATTTTGAAAAACTACATTGAATCTGTATTTATTAACGATTTAGGAGTTGAAAAAAAAATTGGTGATCTGTTTTTACCCGAATGCCATCAGTTTTTGTCAAGCTATTCAATCGTACCACTGGGCTGCTATTCAAGTAGAGAAGCTCCCTATTGCTATGATGAAGAGTGATTCATTGTGTTTTTTCAAAATTGTTGAAATCGATTGAGAACATTAAAAATATTCGGGTTTTTTTTATTAAAAATTTATTTTTTTATACAAAAAATTTTTTCTCATTCATTTATGTTTTTTTATGAAATATATATATTTTATTCATTTACAATATTTTACATTGAGGTGAAATATTTCTAATACAATCAAGATTCTCCAGTTTCAATTTTACTTACAAAAATTGATAAAATTCCCCAATACTATAAAATCAAAAAACGTTTAAGGAACATAATGTAACTGAACTTAATAGGCAGTTAGCTTTTGATATCTGGCATTACAATGTAATTTCTTCGTGAACTTTATTTGGACACTTTTCAAAATTAAGTGAATTGTATTTTGGACGTTTCAAAATTTTTAGTGGATGCAGATATTTTTTAAATGAACTGTGAGCCTCTTGTGTTTTCGTCGTTAATGGATTATGAGTGTTCCAGCATTTTTGAGACATTGATACGGATGTTATACCCATTATGGATTAAATAATAATTTAAAGATTATTGTTTTGTAAAATTTTAAAATCGTGTGTTGGATGGGTTAGTTACACAGTTAAGAGGGAGGGGGTGGGAGTTTTTATCATAATTTTATTTTATTATTTTTATTTTTGATGTTATAGTATTGGGGAATTTTATCAATTTTTATAAGTAATTGAAATTGATAAAATTGAAATTGGAGAATCTTGATTGTATATACGTTTTACTTTTATCTTTAAAATTTCAAAGAGATTTGAAAAAATTAGCTTGAGATATGACTTTTTAAACAAAAAGTACCATTAAAACGTATTTATTTATATCTTTTTAACAAATGGGAAATTTTCAAAAATATTTTGAGAATTTTAATACTCCATTAGGTACTACCAAATTATAATAAAAGTTTTAAATTTCACAACATGGTTTTTTTTTCTTTTTTTTTTTTTGAGGGACCCACTTCAGGAATTCTTGCCCAATTAGTAGATTATATTTTGGATAAATAAAATATTTGTGAAAAATTATATTATCTGATTTTTAAGATAAAGTTACACCAAATGATCGTATTTGAATGGAACTCTAGTTTTTGGTAATTTTGATCAAGACAAGTTCTATGTGTTTGAATTTTTTAATTTTCATATTTTCTTTACTATGTTTTTTTTAATTAGGGTAATTTTATTTTTATAACATATAATTTTATACTTTATCTATTAGTATCGTTTTTTTCCATTTTACCGTATTTAACCGATTAAAAGACGACCTGAAATATAAGACGACCTCTAAAATTTGCAAGTATTTCAAAAAAAAAAAGATTTTTAAGTCAGAAAATGAATTAACTGTATAAGCATTGCAACAGTATTGAAATTCACTAACAAGTTTAATTTAACTCTTATATGTAAATTAGTAAAGCAATTGCACTTGCTTATTTGGAGTTTTTAAAAATGAACACTGTTTTTATTTCAGTAGTATTTGAAACGGTTCAAAATAATAAAAACTGAATTAATGCTATTAATAACATTTTCTTCTGATAACAAAATAATTTTGAATTTAATCATCGTTAAAATTATAGGGCCATCCATCTTCTGTGAAATGCAGCATTTTTTTAAATTCCCTAACGAGGCTCTCTTCAGAAGCAGCATCCCATGCAGATTGATCCATGTCCCCAACAGATTTAGAGAAGGCCTTTTTAGTTTTCATGTTGGGTAAGAGGGTGATTATCTGCTATCACCCAGATAATCTTTAAACTATTTATTTACCACAATATCTAAAACATAGAATTGATATGTCATACTTCCTGGTATAATTATAAAAATTCACAATTAGCATTCTTAACATCTTGTTTTACTTTTTCAGTTAAATGTTCCTTTATGGCATCCAAACGAGCATTCCTCTTGTTTTTAATAAAATTTTGGGCATTTACACCATACATTTTTAATCATATCAATTCATTTCTCATACCCATTAGCTTGGTTTATGCAGTGAAGCCACCTGCCTAAACCTACTTTCATTTGTCTCTGGCCTAAACAGACAAAGGGAAACCGAAAGCAGCAATGGGTATCTGCAGTGAAGCCACCCGCATCGTTTCTCGGGGCTAAAAATCCGATTCTATAAGAAGACGCCCCTTTTTTGCCCTCTAAATTTGGGAAAAACCTCGTCTTATAATCAGGTAAATACGGCATACTGTTATAATAAATTCAATCAAAGAACGTGTATTCAAACCTCAAGGGCCTGAGAGTAAACATGCCTACCCCCATTTATTGGGTCCATTTTAACAGGCATGTTTACTCTCAAGTGTATTGTAATTTTAATTAAATAATTTAACTCTTGACAATAATATAAAATGGAAAATGCTTAGATCTTTTATCAAACGATCTAATAAGTTATCTAGTAAAGAAATAATATCGTTTATTTAAAGACTATCTAATAAATAAATAAAACATTTCTGAATAAGAACCTGACTTCCGCATAAAATGAATAAATCGGATTTCTTTGTAATTGCAATAAAGATGGACCAACTGTAAACAACGACGAGTGGAATATTTAAAATCCTTCAGAGATTTAAAATCTCGATCGAATTTTCGTTCACCGAATTGTCATTCACCCGTTCACAGAGTAGACTCTACCGGAAACTAATACTTCGATATATTGGAATAATTTTTGGAGCCAAGTTGGATTACGTGAATCACGCTATTTCCGGTAGATGGATTGGTCGTGACTCGACAGATTAATTAATTTTTTATTACAACAATGTGTAACAATTGAAATAGGAAATTTATGAGGGCATGCTCGATTTTTCTTTCGTTTGAGAGATTAATTAATTAACAATAGGAGAAGAATCGGAGTCACGGCTCAGTACAGGGCAAGTCAAAAAGAAATGTTACATTTTTAAATATTTATTGCGTATATAATAAATAATCATAAGTCTTTCTTTCTATCGGTGCCTTGTTCTAAGTTCATTTCCATAAAACAACAAAATATGACAGCCCCGTGTAGCGCGAGAAACGTCCAAGCGAGACGGCCAGCAAAAGCATCTTCCATGTTGGTTTGCATTTGCCCGTAGAACTGGTATCGCAAAACTTTGTCACTCAGTGTCACAATTCGTTATGCACAATTCTTCGAATGACAAAACCAATGATCAGCGAACGACTTAATGTTGCTGCGAACTTGGCTCCCTGATATTTTTTTTTTTTTTTGGCCGCGAGAGGATAGCGGCTTCTATTACAAAAGTTGCTGCTTTGCTTCCAGGTTTTCAGTTGCAGTTTTTTGAGCGCGAGGTAAAATTTTATGCAGATTGTTTGCTCCTTGACATCCGCCATTTCGCTAATCGCAGATGTGCAAAAAAAGCAGGCGAAACTCGGAAACACGTAAAACTTGGCAGATTGAAGGTTAAAATTATTGCTAGCGGCGCTACGAAGTTGCGCTAATGGTCTTCTCTGTATATACAAATTCTTGGAAATTTGGATAGCACAAACTTCTAATGAAATGTAAATTGTCTTCTTTCCTTAATTTCAAATAAGTTATCACACCCTTAAGCCCAAGGGCTTCATAGGAAATTAACGGAAAGCGCGACTATTTTTTCCCTTTCACATAATGGTTTTTATGAATATAAAATCTTTATTAATGAGTTGTCTCATTAATCATTAAATTGCCTGAAAAAATTAATGTTCAAGCGACTCTTCTAATTAAAAACCGCCGACTAAACATAAACATCCTACCTATGACACTAACCAAAAACGCTTGAATATTTTTAATTACTAATAAATTATTCCTGGATGATTATTGCAATTCATACGAAATGTCATCAAATATTTTCCGGCTAGATTAAATTTTACAACGTTAATTTTCCATGTAATTTCTCCACCATATTAAACTTGAGCAATTTATACAATGATCTTATCATGAAACTTACAAGATTTACCGCCACTTCTGAACGATTCTTTGTTGAACTTGGCAAATTCGTCCGCAGTTTTGCGTTAAATGCTATACCTTTTTATTTTACTCCCTTTAAGGCCATTTTAAGTTCGTAAAACGAAAGAAATCTGCTTAATCCTCCCTCCCTTTGAGCAATCCTGTTTAATGAAGAGTGTGGAATGATATCTTTACAAGAACTTTAAGTATTCCTTTAAAACCAGGATTTGTTTCCGCTCAAGTCCGTTGTGCCGTCGAACATATGATTGTGTTCGCTTAAAGAATTTGGTAATACCATGCGTTTCAAAAGTTCCCAAACTACCCTTTCTGTATGTAGGGAAAGCCTAACCTATGACAGCAGGAGTAATGTTCGGCCAACTACTAAAGTAAACCATGTGCTGAAATAAATTACATAAAATCAGTTTTACATAGTGGCAAAGTTTCTCAAATGTGTTTATTTTATTTTTACATTCCCAAAGGAAACGGTACATGTATGTTACACTATTTGCTCGCGCAAAGGAGAACCATCTCTGCTTGTTCTTGCATACTGTATTTCATTTGTTTGTTCTCACGCAATAATCGCTTTTTAAACTGTTACTGTACCAATATAAGCTTAATACCGTATACCGTAGGTTTTATAAATACCTAAAACTTCTATTTTTTACTTTAACCTTTTATTTCACTCTCATATTCGCGTATTTGTATTTATGTAAAATAAACAGCGGGATTCGTAACGACTGGGAGCATCCATTAATTGAAAAAAAGAGGTTGAGAGACAGTGGCTCCTGTCTACCAGCCCTTCAGCATATCTGCACAACAGTACGTTATGTAGGGAAAGTCGTCTCCTGCGTTCGGGAACTTTTGAACACACGGTATATACTAGATGATCCAAAATCTATCTAATTGTTTTGGGCCACCCTATATTATCATTGTGTTTGGCTAACGTTGCTGTACTTTCTTGACAAATCCCGAAATAGAAGTAATCACAATTAAACAGCCCTTTTGCAAGATGATAGGGACAGATTAACTTTTGAGTAAAAATAGTTTACCTTTTTGAATTTTTTCCTTTAATTTGGGCATACTATTAAGATACCCACTGTATATAGATATGCAAGAGTTGGATGAAAGATTTGGAAATGCTATATCATCTGAAATTGACGACATCTTTCTATTTGAAAGCGGAAATGATTAACGTTCTTTTGCTCCCATTGTGTGTTTAGCTAGACCTTAGTGCCTTGATCCCAGAGGTGAGCGTCGGCTGAAAGGACCAATTGGCAGGACAAATCGGCACGCTGCTGCTGAATAAGTGAGAATCAAATTGAATCGGGGATGAACAGAAAGGTCTCCACTTTGAAAATCCAATGAACCCTGTTGCGCAGTGAATTCCGAAGCGGGCGCTCGGTCACGTTGACATGTTGACGCTCGTTCACCACTAAACAAGCTTTGAGTTTGTGCAGCAGTGAGTTTGACCCTTGCCGAGCGATAACGACTAGCATTCTCCTTCGAGTCAAGATGTTTGCTTCACCAAGTGGACGAACGATAGCGCATTCGGCTCAAATCTCAGAACAAACAATGAACTCAATTGTTGGCAGAAGACAGGTTGGTGGGGATGGGGTTAGAGCTTAGGGACTGGTTTGGGTCCGCTGATACTTTTGAAAAGCAACCGGGATGTAAATGTTGCCTCCCCAGCATTGCCAATCATAAATGTTGACTGTTTTCCCTGGGGGTGTGGTGCCTCTCAGCAAGATAATGAAACAAACCATAACACCGGAATTTACTGTGAGCGGTGTGAGGAGCATGATGAAGACTAAGCTACTAGCCTGACCACCAATTCCCAGATCTAAAGCCAATTAAAAGTCTATGGGATCACCTCGATCAACATATAAGAAAAATGAATGTTTTGCCAAGAGCCTAAGTAATCTCCTGGATTCTGCATGATCAGAGATGTGTGTAGAAATCTTCAAACACACTGTGACTGGCTGCCAAAAGAGCATCTTCTGGCTACTCGATTTGGTGGTCATGTAGATAACAAAAACGATTATTACAAAATAGGCCCGGAAATGTATGGTTTCCGAGTTATGGCCTTGAAAGCAAGATATTCACCGGAACTTTTTTTTTCATCCCTCAGGTGATTACAGGTGGTGATTGACGACATATACTCAAATCAGGAGCTAAAGTCAGGTTCATATTAAGCTGACACCATTGGGAGAGTTAGCGACCTCATCACCTGAGAATGGTTTCCTATGTTCCTACCTATTCCGGTTTTCCAACTTCCCTGCGAGCACATTTCTTACTGTCATTTCATGCAGATATTAAATAACAGAGTTTATTGCTTTAACATTATTAGATAAAATGTTCGATAGGAAATAAGTTTTAAAAGATGGAAGCTGGAATAGCGATAGATGCGTAAGAATACAAGTAAGCCATGCTCAGGTGATGAGGTCGCTAACTCTTCCAATGGTGTCAGCTTAATATGAATGTGACTTTAGAGGATTGCATTTCTTGTAAGGCGGACGGCAATGCCGTACAGGGTTATCCTTTTTTTCTTACCAGAAGAAATATCCGTAAGTACATAAGAGATGCTCGTATATAGCGTTGTGAATATGTAAGTCCGATGTTTTGCAATGGTACCTACATTTTCTTTTAATATTTATTTTCTAATTTTCTCCCACATATTTGGATTTTATCTACAACTCCAGATATAAAGGAGAAAATTTGAACACTGTGAAACCGACTCCTATCAGCACACGAAGGTTAGCAATGCAACTGAATGTTCCTCATTCGACTGTCTGTATCTTGATCATCTGCAACGTCTACAGGCCTTATCACTAGCAGATTACCCTGCACGAATAAGATCCTGTCTAACTCGGAAACCATCCAGTTCCGGACTCATTAAAGAAAGAAAATTTGAGTATATCTCGCATAGTACAGCGTCAATCCAAGGCCTCCTAGATATCTAGTTATTTATTTATTTATTTATTAAATATAATGTACAGGGTAACAAAACAATTAAGTACATATCCAGTAACAATTTACATGACAACTCAATTCCTATTTTGTAGTATCGTGATAATTACAAGTTTTTATCTGACGAAGTTGTTTTAATTTGTGATTAAAATTATTACAACTACTTGCCATGACAATATCATTTGGCAGTAAATTCCATAAACTAATTGTATCCGGAAAAAAAAGACTTTGCAAAAAACTTACATCTACAAGTATTTTTTTGATCTTATTTTTATTATCAATTCTATTGGAGATATAGTTTGGAGACTCTAGGAAATTTTCTTTTTTAAGATTACTTCATGTTATTAAAGATTTTATAAAGGGTTTTTAACTTTAATTCTTGCCTTCTAATCTGCAATTCAGGTAAATTTAGGCTATTTCTTAATTTTGTTACACAAGAATGCCTATCAAAATTGTTGAAAATAATACGAAAAGCCCTGTTTTGAATTTTTTCAAGTTTAAAAATTGAACTTTCACAGTAAGGGTCCCAGCAACTAGCACAATATTCAAGAATGGATCTAACTAAAGATTTGTACAGGACTAATTTGACTTTCATACTTAGACCTTTCGATATTGAGCGAAACAAGTAAAGTGCTTTATTTGCTTTACCGATAATATATTCAACATGTTTATTCCAACTTAAGTTTTTATCAACAATTACCCCTAAGATCTTTATGGAGTCAGGTTTAACTAAGTCACAACTGTCAGTGTTGTAATTAAAAGCAAAAACGTTATCGGCTTTGGCCCTTGAAATATTCATATAGTAAGACTTTGACCAGTTAACACCCATGCCCCAAATTTTACACCAATGAGAAATAAAATTTAGATCCTGCTGAAGATAATTTGATCGGCTGCACTGTAAAATTTGCTTAACTAATGTCCCATCGTCTGCAAAATAGAGATTTTTATTAGACATCCCCTGTAGTAAGTCATTTAAATACAGATTAAAAAGAGGCCCACTAACCGATCCCTGCGGGACACCAGAGAGTACCTCAGAAGGTTCTGACAATACACCATCAACTAAAACGCTCTGCACACGCCCAGTAAGAAAATTTCTAAACCAGGTTACAAAGTTTATCACCAAAACCATATTTGGATAGTTTCAGAAGTAAAAAACAAATAGGTACTTTATCAAAAGCTTTAGCTAAATCTACAGCAATTAAATCAACCCGTTTCCCGTTTTGTATAAATTTAGAAACATAATTAACCAAATCTATCAAAGTAACCAATTAACCAAAACCGCGTCTAAAACCAAATTGATTATTGATAGTTGTAACCCATTTTCTGATAAGAAAATAATCATATGCTTTATGATATTATGTTCCATCAATTTAGCAGTGATGCAAGTAAGGGAAACAGGACGATAATTCTGTTTTATTTTTTATTATCGCCAGACTTATATAGCGGTGTAGCGATAGCCCTTTTCCAATCAACGGGCACGTCACCTGTTGTATAAGATAAAGTAAAAATGTCTTCAAGATAAAGAGCAGCAACCGGAGCAACTAAACGTAACATCTTATTTGTGATCCCATCAGGGCCACAGGCTTTGTTCGTATCCTGTTCCAGAATTAAATTCAGTATACCTGAGCTACTAAACCAAAAATCAGGAAAGATTTTATCAGTTCTAAGATTGAAACATGGAAGCTTGACGTCATTCATTTTGGAAAAATTTTGCTGGAATGACAGATTTAAAAGGTTTGCTTTTTCTAAGCTACTCCTTTTAAGATTACCAGTATCCGAATATAAAGGAGGAATAATATTAACATCATTTTTGACATTTTTTATGAACTTCCATAGCCGTTTAGAATTTGACAGGTTTATACTAGACAAATATTTCTCTTTGTTAGATTTTTTGCTATTTTTAATTTCAAAGCTAATTTTACGTATATTTTCCTGGATTCCCTGGACCTGGTTTCTCTTAAAATTTGTTAATAACATTTTTTCCTTTTTTATCTTACTTTGTACGTTCTTAGAAATCCATGGCTTGCTTACACTTAAACACTTCACCTTAGTTGGAACCAATGTATTTATGTAGTTTTTTTGGTTTTCCTTGTGTGATTGTAGTTTACGTTTATTGAATTCTTCTCTCTCAGCAGGAGTCATATCTGGAGCTAATCCAACTTGTTTATTAGCGCCAGGAAATATTATATTTTTACATTTCTTACCGTTAGCCATAATGATGTCTTTTTCATGCAGAGATGCTATCTTTATTAACAGAGGTCTAGTGTAATTCTCATTTGATTTTCTTCCTAAACGGTACAGGTTTGTGACTGTAGGTTGAGTAATGCCAAGTTGTTGAACAAATTTGTCAAAGCTATGAATGTCATCGTTTTTTCTGTCTTCTGCTTTCATTTTATCTGACTCAGGGATATTAAACAAAATTACGTTAAACTTCCGACGTTCTCTCTCTGACAGTTCCTGAGCTACAATGTTCGAACAAGTTGATTTCGTTACTAGTTTGGACCTCGCGCGGTCTACACCACGCTGAACGACTTCGCTAAAAGAAGCGTTCGGCGTTAGAAATTTCGCTGGAGAATTAACAGCTTTATCAACGTCAGAGTCCGGTATTTGATCCCCGACAAAACGTTGAAAATTTTGTAGCTTCTCATCGAATTCTTTTATTTTAATTTCACTGTCTTGCAGTTTCTTTTCCAGCTTGGCCTAACCCATTAACGTGCGTTAGACTATCCTCTAACATACATAGTTTACATTCAAAGTTCATATCCAGAGATGTAATTTTTTCAAATTCTTCCTGAATTCCTGTATTTTCATACAAAATCCAATCCGAACAGTTAGAACACTGCACCCAGTTTATAATTTTGGTCACCTTCGTTGACTTTATCTTAGTTCCCTTCTTATTTTTCTGACGCGTGCTGTTTCGATTCGCCATTCTTCCGCACAGTTCTTGGAGGGGGAGGAATGGAGAGGGAGGATGATTATAGAGAACTATTTAGGATAATAATACTAACAAGAGGAAGAGAAAGATATATAAGATATAGTTAAGTAAAATATATTGAGACGTGAAAAGAGCAGTACGGCGGCTGGGTAGATGGGGATGTGGCGAGGAATGTGCGGGGGTGAAGTGTTATAGAAGGAAGAGTGGCCAGAGACACAGGGGTGAAAAAAAGATGAGGATGGAGAGCAGAGGGTAGGAGCTTGGAGAAATATGAGATCCAAGGTCACGCAGATGAAAGACAGGAATAGTGTTGATTATAGAGTGGGAGGGAGCGGACTCCAGTGTCTTAAGGTGGGGGGGGGGGAGAAGCTAGGGATATATCAATTATTCTAAGTAAGATTAATAATTAGTAAATAGCATGGTGCGGTTGCAGGCCATAAAAGATTAGCTACGTTTTTGGGAATGGTCAAAGAATACAAAAAGGAGGGAAAACTGGGAGAAGGAGTGAGTAAACAACATTTATAGTTAGACAGTTAAAAATCCTTGAAGTTGCAGTTGATGAAGGATACAGATGTGTCGTATGAGAACAAAAAATGTGAGGAATTTGGGTAAAATTGAAGAGGTTTAGTAATAAGCAACAAATACCAGCTTTAGTATGCTTCGCTTCTCTTTTGAGCTTCGATGTAAGAACTGTGTCGAGTCAGCGGGGTGAGGGATGGTTTTATGGGGGGGGGGGGGGAAACTTGGGAACTGGGGTGGCAAAGGAGCGATAGCAGATGCGTCTGCTCTCGACGAAACACACACGATCTTTCAGGCCTTGGCCAATCACTACTGTAATTATCTGCGGGATGAAAAAAAAAGTTCTAGTGAATATCATTGCTTTGAAAACCGTAACTCGGAAACCATTCATTTCCGGGCCCTTTTATATACAGTGGAAGCCAAAAGTTTAGGACCTCTTGTGTACAATACAGGGTGTCCCAAAAGGTCGTTTACAAACTTTACGTGCTGGTCTGTCAGACTTTGCACAAGGAAGTTGTGTCCGATAATCAAACCGTGGGGTGCAACAGCGGTGCAATTTTCCAAACAATGGATGACTTGGCAGACATCTGTTTGGGGAGTGCTCTCCCTCGCCTGAAATGATAATGTGCCTAATGTGCCTGCGAACATCGTCCTCTAGCAGTGGCTGGTCACGTTTTCGGACACAACTTCCTATGTAAAACTTGTTCGTCACGGAGCATTAAAAGTTTGTAAATGACCTTTTGGGACACCCTGTATTGTACACGAGAGGTCCTAATATGTTGGCCGCCACTGTTTATAGAAGGGCCCGTAAATGCATGGTTTCCGAGTTAAGGCTTTCAGAGGAATGATATTCATCGGAACTTTTTTTCATCCCGTTGTCTTCAACCTACAGTCAAATTTCAAGGTGGTAACATGGGGTCATTTATCTCGGTGAGGAACAGGAGCTTTGAAGTTGATTGATGAAAACGTGGATCGCTACATGTAAAAATCCATTCTTGAAAATACTACGTTGACTTATGTTGATGTCGGTTTGCCTTTGATATGAACATTTCAACGGGATAACGATTCGAAATATAGGGTGTCTCAAAAAAATGTACTAACACTTTTTTTTTCCAAGTGTAAATAATGTAACAGAATGGCAGGAGATCAACTTAGCTTTGAAGAGAGAAAGTTTGTCCGTAAATGTTATTGGAAGACCGAAAACGCCACGGAAGTGCAAAGACGGTTCAGAAGGGAGTTCGATAAACCGCCACCAACGCACCGGACCTTTGTTCACATCAGAGATAAATTTGAAGCAGTTGGAACCGTTCACAACATGAACAAAAAACGTTCTGGATGACCACGGACATCCACCAGCCCTGGAAAAGAAGAGCAGGTGCAGGAAACCCTCATTCGAGTCCCGCAGAAATCTCTACTACAAACGCGAATCCATTGGTGCGCGTTATCAGCTTTGTCTGGACAATGACGGTCATCAATTTGAACATTTGGCGAACTGCTTCTTTAATTATATTTGTCTTCTGTAATTCAAGCCTTTAAACTTGTCTCTATGTTCATAAATAATGTTTTTATAGTGTTAGTACATTTTTTTGAGACAACCTGTATATCAGCAACATCATTAGAAAGTGGTTTCAGAAAAAAAAAGCATTGATGTTATAAAATGGCCTACTCAGTCACCTGATTTGAATCCTATTGAAATGTTATACTACGATGTAAAACGAAAATTGAAACTAGAAAAATTCAAAAATAGGATTCAGTTATTTGAAGCTGCAAAAGAAGTATGTGAAGGAATTCCAAACGAACGTTGCGTTGCTTTTAAAGGAAATACGAGGTTTACTCAAATGGTCCTAAACTTTTGACCGCTTCTGTATATAAAAGAGTGAAAAATGTATACATTCAGAACGTCGGGTGCTTCAGCTAGTGCTGTAATAGACGTTTTTTGTTGTCTACATGGGGAGTTCATTCCTGAAATAATACTCTGTATAGCAGTGAACTTATAGATTATTTATAAGTTATAGATTATTTAGGACTTTGATTAAAATGTCTACGCAATCCAGGAACTGCACAGGTAACTTATTCCTTGAGTCTAAGCTTTGTAACGAAATATATAAGATTCTAAACGCATAAAGAACTTAGTATCAAATACAAGATGAAAAGATGAAAAACTATATCGAGAAAAATTCTGACTAAGGTTTTTAATATAGCCCTCCCCGAAGCCATGTCGGATACAGTAGTAAAAAGTTCAAAATTCATGAGGGCATAAAAACTTGCTACGTCAATTGTTACTAATGAAATTTTCATTTTTCAACGTCATTTTTGGAGGTCGTTCGATCTTCTTCCAATACTAATCATAACAGAATTTTTATTCGGAAAAACAAAAAAAAACCCTGCAAAAATGTTTTTTTATGTTTTATCGATAAAGCAATTCGATATTTTTATATTCCAGCCGAGCTTTTTCGTCGAGAAGAGAAATTTCGATAAAAAATAACTGAAGACTAGGATTAATCCATGAAATATAGAATTTCGCATTCCAGTCGATTCTAACATTTCTTATGCATCGGAATGAAGGAAAAAACTGCGCGCTAGGTTGTTTTTTTTTCCTTTTGAATTTTCCCAGTTGCCTTTACTACCACTGCGACTACATCGTCAAATCCAACGGCGATCCGAGTGGCTGCCTCGCGGTGTCTCCAGTGGATGCGCGCTCGGATGGATCCGTGGTTTCCGGGACCCTATAGAAACTCGTAATAAAAACGAAATAAAAAAAGAGGAGGGGAGGTGGAGTAAAGGGCTTGGCTTTCTTTCAAGAGCATTTTGAAAGACCTCGTCGGTGGACCGGAAATCAGGAAAATGGGAGGGAAAAAAAATGCGCCGAGAGAATGGCAACTTCGACGCCCTCCTCTTTCTTGCGCTTCTTTTACTGAGAATAAAAGAAAGTCCGAGTGTTCTTCGAGTGAATGATAAAAATGGGAATAAATGAACTTGAAACTTTCCTTCGCCTCTTTAAATTTAATTTGTTTATTATAAAAATTTTATTCTATTTAGTGAACCGTGAAAAATTTCATCTACTAGAAAGATCAAAGAGCAAATGCAAACAAGTTGAATAACCTAACCTAAATGAACTTAAAATGCAAAAAAATTAATCACGCAGTGTCAACACATATCCCTAAAATCATATTAGGCACAAAAGCCAATTTTTAAAAACTCATCTCTCGAACTGTTTAATTTTGTCGACAATTTAAAACGTATGAAAAAGATTAATTGAAAATGGAAAGCTTTGTCCGGTGTCAATTTTCTCGCACGCAACTCTCTATTCCAGTCTAATAAATCAAGTTCAATTTTTTTTCCCAATATATAAATTGTTTCTTTTTCCTAGTTTGTGAGGAATAGACTGCTCTTCTTTAACTTCGGGCATCATCGTATATATCATCCCGTTGAATAATTTGTTATCGGGTTAAAGAAGCGAATATTATCCGTCGTGTCCAGTGTCCGAGTTTAACTGAATAAAGCAACGCATAGAAAAAAAAATCTGGTAGGACGACGATGCCAAACTCTATTATCGGCCGGATGATGTACATCGGGATGTCAGAGCAATCAAACGTTGTTGGCAGTAATGTCCACAAGAAAAATCGTCGACTGTTCTACAGATATTGAGACAACTATGGCGAACGTCATCAAGGCTAGCTTCGTATATTCATCACAGGTTGAATTTGAACATTATAGTCACGATTCGAATGGTGAACCGAAAAATTGGCGAAGACGATTCTAGCTAAGTTTCCCAAACATTACGTCGATTATCTTAAAAGCAGGGTTTCGCCTGTTAACAGGTACCACATCTTCAGCAATTTTTATTTTTCTATAGGCGTTGGCTGGTGATGATTTCATGCAGCTGTTGTCCATGAATATCATAGCTGTCAATCAGGCAAATCCGTATAAGGCTAGAAATCAATTTCATTAACAAGCACGGATAATGCCAATATTAGTTGATAATGTTTAGTGAGCTCGACGATGTTCTGCAGTTCCATAACGCGAACGTACTGCCAACATTATCCGTACTGCTAATAAGTTTTCCATATAATTTCATTATCATCTCCCCAAAACACCATTGTCCAAAAACTGCCACAATATAAGAAATGACTGATTGTTCAAAACGTTATTGTAGGCATCAAAAACTTCACAGCGGGACCGATACATTCAGATAAAAGGCATTCACCAGAACCAAACAAGTCCATCAAATTGGTATAATGGAATTTGAATAAACATCACTCGAGTATGGCTGCCTTTGGGTGTTTAGATCTTTGATTTGTCTGCGACTACACGAATATGGATGCTGAGGATATGCAGTTTTTTTCTTTTGTAATTCACTATTGGTAATGTGCAAGGTTGCAGGATATTTTTAATTTTCTAAAGGTGACCTATCCAATAATTTAGCGCAGCGTGCATCTTACTAATCTCGATGATGTCCGAATTTATTGAAGTATTTTTATTATAAACTAAAATTATTTTTTCAAATTTATGAAACTCATACACATTCTTCTACTGTTAATACTCTCCAAATGTCTCTTTCACCTGATATCAACCATCGAATGCGTGTCGTCTCCTTGGACAAAGCCGGCAAGCATCTCGTCGGGCGCTGCGGAATTGCACGGAACTATGGAACTATGCAGTAATATTCTAAGACTCTTATGAATACCATTAGGAAATTGCATCATTTAATTCCGCGCCTTCTATTTGACTGTTGCTCTGTGATCTTGTCTTAGAACCTTGTAACCTAACGCGATGAATGCCCTTAGAAATTAATTGATGTTGTCCATGTACGAATTTTATCTATGAACCCAATTTCAGCTCGGAGAATATTGACTAATTGACCAGATGGAGGAATTTAGTGTTTCAAATAAAGGAAAATCAAAGCTCTTGTGCTCAGCTTGTCTTCTTTGGATGTCTTAGGTATTCCTTTCGAGGCGTAATCAGAAAGTAAGTTCCGTTTTGTAATATAACAAAACTATATACATTTTCAAAATTTTTTTCTTTACCAAATTCGATATACCTTAACTATTTTTCCACATAGTTTTCAAGTTTATTTAAAACGCTGGCTGCCGATGAACTCCTTTAGATCCCAGTGGTAGTCACTAGTCCGGACTGTAAGGCGGGTGGTCAAGTTTTTCCCAACTAATCAGATCTTTTTGTTGGGAACAACTTGACCACCCGCCTAACAGTCCGCGATGATGAAGTGAAAACTGCCTGGCTTTCCTCACTGGCGGTAAATTTCTATGAATGAGCATACAAGTACTTACAGAAACTTGGAAACTAAGTGCAAAAATAACACTGGCCAACAAAATTTACGATTTTTCTTTTAACCAAATGCAAGTGGGTGATTTTTGATAGTATTTTTTATGCTGATTACGAATATAATTTTGAAATTTTTCTAGCACGCACAGATTTCTTTTTTTTCAATGAAACATTTTAAAATTATTCAATGTTTGGGGCCTGATAAATTTCTTTGCGGCCCCAAAATATGGATAGTTTAATATTGCAGACGCTACTCTTCACATCCATTACTTTAACATAGAAGTTTCGAAGTGCATAACTTGAAAATGTGACGTAATTGAATAAATCAAAAAGCAGATTCGGATTCTACATACAAATTACTGCTAAGAACACTAGGTGTGGTCTTAGTTACAAAATGTGTGTTGGCTAGTGTAATTAAAGGTATATGGAATCTGGTAAAGAAAAAATTTTGAAAAAATATATAGTAGTTTTTGTTTTTATTACAAAACGGAACTTACTTTCTGAATACGCCTCGTAATTCTGGGTTTTCTGGCCGATGCTTTTGTTTATGAATCGTGAGCGACAGAAAAGCACAGCAATTAACATTTAAATGAAAGCAAATATCTTTTTAATTGCACTATCTTTTACTCAATTTTAAATTTGCATTCGTTTCATGTGTCTGAAAACGCTTAGATAAATTGGCAGCTAAAAGAGCTCATTAATTTTCAAAATTCATGACTGTTCTCTTTTATCGATGGCAATACGATAACTTAGTGTCGTTTCTTTACAAGCGATCAACTTAGAGTGGAAAATGCAGCTCGCTTTTTAATATGGCACATCTGATGGGATTTTATGATCGCAATTTTTCTTCCAGTGAAATAAAAAAAACCAACTCCGTTAAAGGCGAAGTTAAATTGGAAGCTTCTGGGCCTTCCAATCTTAGATCCCAAAAGAGAATGTGAGAAGAAACGTCGGTGGCGCCAACACCGGTTGCCAATTTACTGCTTGGCTTCCTTGTTTCCACCCTACAGATCGATTGTGTTTTGGAGTCGACCTGATTGGAGCCGTTCAAATAATGACTCTTCGGGGCTCCTGTTACGAGGACGCGTCTCTTGCTCTGATTAACTTTATCAGCAAAAGGGAGAAAGTGCCGAGAAAAAAAACAACCTGATTTACTATTAGAGATTTCAATTAGGATCGATTCACGGGTTGAGACCTTTGGTGTACTTCTTGAACTTGAACATAGAACAGAGGCTATAAAGAACTAAGTCAAAATCTAATTTAAAACGCCGTATAACAACAGAAATCTACCAACAATTTTAACTCGTTACCCAAAACGAAATTCTTTACAAAGGCCAGCGGGTGCGAAATTTGCCCAACTTATTGAGTTTCTTTCTAATGAAGAAAGAGAAATTGGGTTTTTTCTTCGCTTGTTTAACGTTTAATCAACGTTTTCTCCGCTGAAGTGAATGATCGATAAAAATATTGATTGAAGGTCAGGAATTTAGGAAGTTCTTTTATGCGATAATAGCGTGTTTACTAATCGTTTGGAGGTCACGAAATTAAAAGCGGGCGGAGATGTCGAGGCCATCCTCAGGGACAGGAGAAAAAACAAACAGAAATGGCCTGTACACTTTTAAAGATGAACCAATGAAATTAAAAGAGGATAGTTGTATTTTCTTATTGCAGCACGCAAAAGATATTCGTTTATATTTTCAAAAACTGTCTCCGTTCATAAGACATATTCGAGACGATTAATTTATTACCTTATCTTCCATTCCATAATAAATCGATACACAAGGCCGTTATTTAATCTTTGTATGTATAAAAAGTTAACAGAAACGGTACTGAGAATCTGTTGCACTGTAATCCTGCGCACGCCGAAAGCCGAATGATCTCTATCTTAATTAAAACACACTTTAAACTTTCTAAAGATAAAAAAAATTAGATTCTAAACTCACGTTTTATTAAGATATTATTACAGAAGAGTCTATAATTTCGAACTGTATTCGTAGCATTATATTTATAGCATAAGAATACATTAGAACCGGCTAGTCTGGACGTTTACTCCCGCTTTTATCAAACTAATAGCAACACTGAAAGCGGAAATTATATTTACATTATATTTAGCGTATATTTAACTAACATACACACTAAAAATACATATGAAAGTAAACATAGCCAAGCAAAGGGTGTCTTACGTCGACAGGGTATCTTTGACAAACTAATAACTTTGATTCTTTAATCATCAAACACGATCCGAGATCTAACGCTATTGTCAGAGTATCACTTCTTGGCTCATTGCCAAGTGATGCAAGCCCTTGGAGAAATACTTAGGATCCTATGATCGTGTAAGCTTCATTAACTTACTTATTAATGATGTTGAAAGATTCAGCTAAGATCATAATAATAGGAAGTTCAAGTTGGTTTAAATGACGCATGAACGAATAACTTACTGAAACTTTCCAACTCGTAAGGGAGGAGGACGCGGATACAAAAAAATTTTTTTAAATAAATAAATAAATAAATAAATAAATAAATAAATAAATAAAAAGTTTTTGACTTCACGTGATTGGTATTTTAATAAACATAAAAATTAAAGATTAATTAAATATACTCTGTACTGGTCCAATATAAAGTTTAAAATAAAAATTTTTAAACTCAGTAAAAAATTTGTTTTATACAATTCATTAATCTCTTGAAAATAGTGGCAAACGAAATAATTGATATATTAGCAAGACCATATACTCAGTAATATTTAAATAACACAAGATTATAATCTAAATAATTATAAACTTATTTTCCTCAGATACTCCTATCGATGATCTGTGTTGCGAAGCATTTCCTCGTAGGAATTTGACTGTTTAAAGAACCAATCAAGAATACATCTCACTTCGTAACGACCATCATGAGCGAAGAATTGAAGAATCCGCCGAAGAGTCGCCGCTTAAAATTGTTTTCCGGGAAAGAAATTAAACTAACAGACTCTGGTGATGTGAGGAATTTTATTAAAGAACTATAGTGGCGCTCTTTTGGATATTAAAACTTGCTGCCTCATATATTTATTTATTAGCTTTTCTATAAACTATTTATTTAATGTGCGCTTTTCCAAAGTTTACTCCTCTTGGATGTATTTGCACCATTATAACTTTAGTTATTTGATGGAATTTCGTCTCTCCGTTGCCGAGGATATGCTCACATTTGTTGAGTTCTTCTTCCTTACAATACATTGAAGTTTAACTGGTTGCCCATTTAGTAAATTCAACCTCATAGTTATTTGCGGTTCATCTAATAAATTCACATCTATCAGCCACATAGGAAGAGAGATTAATACCCATCACACAAAGAAGCATATTCAAACCTGTATTGAGCAAAGTAAAATAAAAAAAAGACAACACTGCGTCAAATAAAGCCAACGGACTTCACCCGAAAGAATGTGGGAGATAATTCGCCCAGGATGGTGTTCGAATCAAAATTGACAGGCATTGATAGAGTTGTTTTTTTTTTAAAGATAATGATTTTGATAGTCCAAACGAAAGAAAAATTAGACGTAGGAATTTCAACTGTTAGACATCGCTTTAATAAAAATAAAACAAACTTTAACAAATGAAATTGGAAATTTAACTGGAAGTATATGTTGCGACTTTATTTAATAAAATAATAAATCCTTTGCATTGGATGCAACTTTATGTCCTCGCGCTGCTATCTTGTCAATTATGGTGGAATGAACAAAAAATTAGAATGGAAAAGAATATTTAATTAGAATTATAAGGAAATTATTCTCCTATTAGTTTTCATTAATTGGCCAAACTTCCGTCTTGAGATATTCAAGGTTTAATTCTAGCTTAATCAGAACTATTTTAAAAATTTCAAGCTCGCTTTGTAAAAATTAAAAAGCAATAGTTTCTGATCTCAATGAAATGTTATTAAATTTTATTTTATAGTATACATAAAGTAATACGTAAAAGTCTTTAAAATACGGCATATTATCCAGACGTTTTGAAGTACTCTTCGCGCTGAAAACCAGGAAAGCATAAATAAATCGCATCTGAAGCGGAATACACCTTTGTCATCATTCGATATTTAAGACATTCTTTGATTATTTTACAGCCACTGTGTTGGTGAAATCGTGCAATCTCTTCTTGGTCTCTTGCCAAGTGATGTGAAGTCTATGGAGAAAAGACTCCGGATGTGACATCCCTGCCGCAGATTCCCCAGAGCACATCAGATGGAGTAGCGTTGGCAGTGACAATTTGTTTTATTGAGTTTGGCTTTTATTTGACCGAAAAGAACTCCGCAATCGGCCATAACGAAAAATAGAATTTTTTTTTATTTTTTTAGGTACAATATCAAATATGACGACAAAGGGAGAAGCAAAAATATTGAAACACAGAAACCTCTACAGAAACCCATAGAAAAAAATTAGAACAGCAATCTACAGCTAGAATCGAACCTTTTGAATCAACGCTCCAGCAGTGGTTGCTGTATGTTTTTTGCTAGTAAAAGGAGAAAAAAAAGCCCAATCAGGAATCCACGTGACCGAGAGATGTGTAACATGTCCAGTAAAAAAAAGGGGTGATTCAATTAGTTAATGAAACGATCACCTTACTGTCATTTTTGTTGCCTTTTATCATTTATGCAACCTTTATTCGTAATGGACAATTGTTCCCTTAAGAATAAGCAGAAATTAAATTTTCAATTTAAAGCTTATGACTATTCTAAATTAACATGCTACTTCTGGAAATATAACTATTTCCATGAATAAGGAGTGCTAATCATTTGCTAAATAATCCGTTGTGCGTAGTCGTAATAGCGACATTCTTTTGAAAATGACCTTTTTTCGTTAAACAATAACGAAAACCTTTTTCTTATAATGTCTATAATTGTAACTAACAAGGGAACCCCACATAGCCTATCCGCTTTAACAATGGAGTCCTTGTAAGGCTATGTATGCACAAATTTTTTCGTTTTCGCGGTTTATTTTGAAAGAAACAAAATTTCGCACTCTTATTTTGCAAGCATCTGTAGTAGCTTCAGATGAGTAACATATTTCAATTTGGTGGAAATCTGTGATATACATGTTCGAGGGATTCCCTTGTAAGTTTTTGGCGCTGAATTGTTTTCGTTTGTTTTCTGATATTTATGGAAATGCTCCATCGATATCGTTTTGAAATCGTCGTCCCATGCTTGAGGATAAGGGAGTCACGCTCAGTGATGGCAAAGGTACACTTTTGCGCATGGATAGCGTAAATTTCCCGTTTCTACTGTAACTTAGTTGAAGCCCTTGATTCGATTCCGGTCTGTAATTAATAATATAAATTTCAAAATTAATAAAGATTCAATTAGACTGCTTCCACGAAAGGCGTATAAGGCATATATAAGAAGGAATCACCTTCTTAAAAAACAAACTTCACATAAACGCTTTTTAAAATCATCAAAAGGAATCTTCAACGCTTTACGCAAATTTCTACGCCAATCGAGGCACTTTGATTAATCGTCAGCATGATGGCATATTCTGGCTAAATTAATGCCTCATTGCGTTTTTTCTTTAGTCTTCACAACAACCTATTTTCTGGTCGACGTGCTTTGCATTATGACGGGTGCTGTTCGTCAGTATTTCAAAAGCTGGCAGTAAATTGGCCGAACACTCCGAATTAGCGTCGTTAATAAACCATTATTAATGTTTCCTTTTCCAGATAGCTGAATGGAAATCAATAATATGATAACCAATATTTACATACAACATTTTCCAGGCTTGTCGCGTGTTGATCATTTTAAAGGGCTCATCAAGGCAATTTTAGTCTGGAACTGACGATATATGCGTTTGCTTTGAATAGCGTTCGAATGTGGTTAATTTACAACTTTAGCAATTGCCCTATTTGCCTTTTTCTATGCACTGTTGCTTACGAAATGCAGAAGTCTAATTCCACGTGGAGCCAATTACTGGAGAGAAGCTGTCCTGAAACCCAATTAAGTCAATTCGAGTGGCCTGGTGGGTAGTCTTTAAAGAATGGTTGGAGGAAGGCAGTTGAGGATTTGCTCCCTTCTCTTTTAATTTTACCATTTGTTCGCACTTGGAGAGAGAAGGAGATTAAAGATGGCTGTCGTGACCTCGGTGGTCACACCAAATGGGATTAATATATCCAAGACTGTTTTTTGCAATTATTTGCCGAAAGTCGTGGTTGTTTGTCTCGCTTTGAAAGACGAGGCTATTAGATTAAGACGCTTTCCTCGAAGAATATATCAAAAGTTGTCATGCCAAATGACTTAATTATTCTTCACATTAATTAGATATTAAAATGAGAAATGAATTTTTATTATTTTAATCAAAAGGAGGAGGAGGTGGAGCTTGGATTAACTTCTAATTTCAAAACTTCAATATCCGGAGGGAAATCAGTTGTATGGTCGAAATAAATCCATTCGCACTATTCGTCCATCCATAATGCATAATACGATAATATTTGAATTATGCTGGTAATCATCACAGGTCTTCAGGCAATGTTTGCATTTAAGTGACCACTGAAGTATTCAGAGAATTATTAAGTGACCACCTAAGGTGCTCAGGAAACGATTGGCTTATTTGGGACTGTTTCCAAGATAAGCTAATTTCGTGATAAGTTTAAATATTTCAAGGCTCAAATGAGGTCACTATTTAAATACCGATCCAATCTTGGAAATTCATTCTCCAATGAATCTTTAAAATTGCAATCTAAATTATAATTTAATGGCAAGAGTGAATTTTAAGGATGGCTGTGACTTGAATGCTTGTAGATTTAATTAAATATATTTGCTTTAAAAGCTTTTTAATGTGTCCTCTGGTTTCAGTGCATCTTGAAAGAGAAAGCTTGGATGGTGTCGCTGTTTCATTATTTATACATTTGATATATAACATCGCAAAAGGGACGGCAAAGTGCGATCTCTAATTTGCGGGGCTTTGTTTACAACGTGTCAAGGGTTTGAATTACCAAGTGACGAAATCTGGAGAACGTGGCAAATAGGTATCGCCAGAAATATAGGTGTCGGTTGCGGCTTATGGAGAGACCATCAGTCTCCTTGGTAACAAGGCAGTTGGTTGAAATTTAACAACTTCCACGATGTTACCTGAATAATAATGACACGATGAAAACATCTCTAGTTTCTATAGAGGATGAGAAAGGTTATTTTTTTATCATTTTTCTGTGCGATAAAGACAGTAAAAACTGAAATTGCGATTTCTCAGAAAATTAAAATATTTCCAACCAAAACGCAACTGCTCCATTGAAAATAATAACACTTGCAATTTGTCTAATTTATCTAATTTTTTGTTTACCAGTGATGAACAAATTATCATTAAAATAAAACGTAAACGGACGAATTTAATTCCAGTGGCGCCATGAATCTTCATTATTTGTCATCCAATTAAAAACATTAAACATATTAAAGTCATTTCATGTAATTGTTTAATTTATCTACTTAATTAAAAACTCGTTTTATGACACTGATGATGGCTGTAGGAAACGCGACGACTCAATCTATTCACCTTTGCAAGCAAAAATTTTCATCATATCAAAAGCGGTACGAATAAACTAGCAGCACACTACTCCAAAGAGAAACTACATTACCATGAATATTTATCACAACGAATATTCAAGGTATGTTTAGAGGAACAAGTTATACAAGTTTTTGCAGTTTCCAGTCAAAAATATTATTGGACAGTGCGATAAAAACGGGAAAGGCTACGATAAGAATTATTAAGTAGCGGAAGAATGGAGCACTTATTGGTTTCACAATGTCCGTCTGTCCCTTTCATACTTTCTATATTTTTTCACATGGAAAGTTGAAATTCCGAAAGTAGCTTATCATGAGCATATCCTCCTTCGCCATTTAATTTGGTTTTGATTAGCTCATTGGGGTCGGAGTTAACGGGGCTGGGAGTTAGAGGACTACGTGATATTTAGGCATGTAAAAGAGTGAAATTCGGTAAGCAAATTTCTCTAGGCAAGATCTACATTATTATGAAGTTTGGGCCAAATTGTCCCAGTGGGTTGGAGTTATGGGGCTGGTAGTCTCTTGGTCTTTAGAACCATGACAACGTACAGGGAGTATCAGGTTCGATGGTCTTAAAGTACCTAGCGTGATCCTTTGCATGATTACAAATTTAAAGTTCCTTATCAAAAATGTCGAAAACTCAAAATTTAAATTGCGTCGTTACGTCATTTATGAACTTTCCGCACCAGCGGTTCATTAAATTCAAAGGGGCGATTACAATTAAATCGGCGGCAATTGTTGAGATTAAATGAGTTTTCGACAGGTTTTCAGTAAACTTCGCGTGATGTTTAGACCCTTAACATTTGAGTTTTGAACATTTTGCATAAGGAACTTTAAGTTTGTAATCATGCAAAGGATCACGCTAGGTACTTTATGATCATCGAACCTGATACACCCTGTATAACATGTGATATGTCATTCGATCGGAAATGATGAACAACGAAAGAAGATAGAGCCCTTTCACATTTCTAAATACTACGTGCGAGAAAATAAATTTTTTGATTAAAAAACTGAGGGGGGGGAGAGTTAAAAAGCCCAGATAAAGGGGTAAAACTCGAGATCTAATTATAGGGTTACGTATAGCGGGTTTTTATGTCGTATTACAGCAGAAACTGAACGGGAAGCAACAACCGTTAATCGAATTTGGAGACTGTAGTCTGAAGATTGAAATATGAATCGTAATAGGGGTATGGAATACGTAGACGAACAAGACCGTGTAAAAATCGATACACGAGAGATCAAGTGGTAAAAACAATCCAGAGCTTTAATTATTTTCCAATATCGTCGTAGAATGGCTGAGGCTTACTTGCGGGCAAAGCTACCTGCGAACACAGCCCTTAAAACTAAACCGTAATAGAGCTATTTGGCATGACTACTGATATTCAGAGACAAATCTCACTTCTATTTCAGCAATAACGATTATAGAATGTTTCCAGGACGATCGTGTTGTCATGGTTTGGGTTGCTCTCAGGTACAACAGGCGGTCACCTTTAATGCACATAACGGACACATTGAAACTGTAGTGAATTTGACGAACTCTGCATATGCCCTCTAACGAACGTATTTGCTCAATATCGTAAGCTTATACTTGCATTTCTCCTGTATTGTATATTCACAAAATGGGCAATTGTTTGAAATTAAATTTTTTCAGGACGTATTTCTCTATTTGCCAGTTTTTTTTTTCTCATTTGAAGCATTATCTCTATGGAATAGTGCAGATTTCTCAACATACGTTTTTAGAATCGGGGTATACATCCGCCGCAGTTCGTTGCTTTTCTAGAGCTATGCTGTAGTGTTAATCACCCTGTACAACAGGCAGAAGTAACGTGCGAAAAAATCTGAATACGTAACATACTGTAATTCCGATATGGTATAGTATGAATTGTCCATACATTTGCTAAGCTCATTTACAGCATTAGCCTAACTTCGTTTGAATTTTAAGTGTTTATGCGTAGTTGATGACACCATCCCTACAGTTTTTAAACACGCTTCTGGAATAGAAGAGAATTGCTCGATGATGAATTTCAGCTCTAGATTGCCTGATTCTGGCTAATGAATGGTGAGTAAATTAAAATGGAATGACATCAAAACGTATCTTTCAAATAGAGCAATCGCAGTTTGATTAGTTAATTTCGTAAAACCAACGACGAGAATATCTTTTATCATTAAATATAATCTGCACTGATAAACATTCACTTGGTATCAACTGATGCATTGGTACTTAAAAGATTATTGAGAGGCATTCCAACAATGATAACGTTATCAAGTCAACCCTCGGACATGTTTATGAACTTTGGAACAACCATAAGAACAGCCAGCCATAGGAACAACCTGCAATTCGTTATTTTATTGGGCTTTTTTTTATCACAAACTTTGCATTAATTGGTTAAAACATCGAATAAGTCTGAAGAGATTCTTAAAATAAGCAAATGAATTTCATTTCACAAAAAAGAAGTGATAAAACACTGCAATATTATCTATTCTTTTCCTTACCATTATTGATTACAAAATATCGATTGAAATAAAGCGAAAAAAGGATGCTACCTGGTTTACGAATTCCCTTAAAGAATGTCACGCTTATGTTAATTAAAATATCAGATTAATTTTGTAGAGTTCAACTCGCCAGAAATGCTTTTGCAGTAATTTATCCCTTCAGTCTAATTCTCTAGCAAATTGAAGTGTGTTAGTAATTATTTTTGCCCTGGAACTCTTTCGTTGTCCTCTCGTCGAGGCTAGTACAACAACGTCGCTCGGAATAATTACCAGTGGGAATGGAACGGGTTCACCAGCCCGTGTTGATCAATCTCTTAATTATTTCTGCTAAATTTCATTTCTTCGGCAGTAATTCCTTTATTAGGCAACCGTATGTTCCCTAGGTGCTCCAATGTAACCGGCAGCCAATCAAGAAAGGCAGCTTGCAGTGAAACTTGATGAGAGATTTTTCCCAAGGTATTTTCAATGCCTGGTTAAGGGGGGAAATTGATTATGGTACATTCATGATATTCTTCACAAATGAAACCTTAATTTCCGACATATAATTACGTTTGAATGCGCCGAAACAGAATTGAAAGACGCAATAAATATGGTTGCTCTGGGTCTTAATGAGTTTTCATAACGTTCATCCACATTCCTGTACTAAATTTATTTTAGGAATCTTTCATTTAAATTTCACTCATTTCTTAAATCTCGTTTTCTAAGCCGTTCTTTATTGGCTACTATGAACAACAAGAGCGTATTTTTATGTTGTCGTCTTTCTCACTGACTTAACATGGAGGAATTCAATCAATTCAATTGAATGAATGTTCCCCGGTTGTTGACGTTGTTATTCTCTTTTGGCCTACTATTGATAAAGCTTTATTACGCGAACATTGTGTTCTACTGTACATAATATCCTACAGTGACAGATATTTAGTTTGAAGATTTTAGGCTTTAAAACTGGCTGAGAAATGCTCAGATTCCGAATTTTGTCATGTTACAAGCATATTAGCATTTATATCGGGCTCGGTGGCACAGTGGTTGCGTGATCGCCTCTGATGCCCGAGAACGCGGGTTCGACCCCGGCCGAGGGCGACGAGGATTTTTTTTCAGGGGGAAAAATCCTCAGATCACGCACTTCCTTCGGAAGGAAGTATAGCCGTTGGTCCCGTGTAGTCGTTTGCCGGCTGACGTTAAAGAACCCTTGCGAGGCAAAATTTGTGACCCCTATAACGCCGTCCTGAAATGACCATGGCAGTTGAAAAGGACGTCAATACCAAACAAACCAACCAACCAACATTAGCATTTATGAGAATTCATTGACTGTTTAGAATTTATTGTAAGTTAGAGAAAAAAAAATGCGCTAGCGTGTCCAACAAAAGAAAGAATGGGCGTATCCAATTAAATTCCAATCTAAACTGTTAATTTTACTTTGCAACACAGGCCAACGATTTTTGTGGTTTTTAGCGTGCTGAATCCGAATCTGCTTTTAGATTTTTTTTATCACGTCGCATTTCCAAGTCTGCACATAGAGACTGCGATGTTAAAGTATCCATATTTTTGGGCCACAAGAAAATTTATCAGGCCCCAAACTCTGAATATTTTAAGCGTTTCATTGAAAAAATTTGTGAATGATAGGATAAAACTGAGCTTAGATATGGATTCAGCACAAAAAAATAAGAATTAGCTCTTAACGTTAAAGATGACTTTAAAAAGTTATTTTTTGTTGAGCTGTGTAATTGAAATCGGAAGATTAACCGGATACACACACTTCAACTTTCGTTCGATAGATTATAATTTAAAATTAAAAGCTGACTGTCTAATGAAAATGTTAGTTACAAAAGAAAATATTTTTTATACCACATTTCAACATGTCAAAAGCAAACTTCAATTTTAAGATCCTTGGCTTCATTCCAGATTTTTAGATTAATATTAAAAGCAATTTTTCCACTACTAACATTCAATCGCAAATGAAGACCTCCCTGAATTGTTCTCCTACAAAATATGCTGTCAAAAGAATATGCAGATCATTCCGGCAACAATCGACATTTTAATTTTTTATAAAAATATTCATTAAGACTGAGATCGAGACTCAATGCGAAAATGGATAATCTAGGACCGAGAACCACTCGGAAACATTAACGAAAAATAATGAGTCTATAACAAAATACTAATCACCTATTCCAATCATCTGTATGCTTCACTATAAATCACCTCCTAGACTTCAATTAATGTTGGTTCAATGCAGCAAAGCATCAAACGTCCTCAACCGCCACATCCACGTTCGTCCATCGTGTCGCGTGACTTGTCTCCGAAGAACACCTCTGTTTACCGCATTATGAACCAGTCTCGTTGCTTACTGCATCACGGAAAGGCTGTCGATTTCCCTAGTGATGTGTGGCATGTAATTTTGTCGCCAAGAGTAGCCGTGATCGGTTCATAGCGTGTTCATGCAAGACAAATTCGCCAACTCTTGGAATGTGCGATAGGATTAACGGACTTCTTCCCATTATAATGTTAAGATTATGTCAAAAAAATCCTAATGAGAATTTATTATTAACTTAATCTATTAAAGCAGAGTTTTGCGTGGCAATATCAGTGTCTCTGTTATAAAAAATTCTTCATGATATGCATTTAGAGTTTGGTGGCCTATCGATACCAATTTGTTGATCTTTAACGCTAATCATTGCACAGAAATTTCTGACAATTTTAATCTTTGCCGATTACTTTTTAATCAGTGTAAATGAATGAGACGTGCGTTGAATTCTTTGGAAATGTTTCCCTTCATGAGGATTACCATCTTCTTTTCACTCTAGAAATAAAAAATAAACTTGTTTGGATCCTCAGTGACCCTGTGACATCTACTAAATTAGAACGCTGAAAAAAAAAATTAAAGACCCAGATACGCGTAGCCACCATGTGTGCAGATGGGCAACGTTAATTACTCCCTCAGAGGCTCTCTTCGAAAGGGTTTTAGCCTTCGTCTTCTGGAATGGCCTCGCTGCCAATGAGCGTACGACCACATAATAAAAGCGTCGCGAGAACTTTCCTAGGCGGTATGAGAGGGGGGGTCTACACGGAGAGAACCAAACGCGCCTATTAGCTCGACACCTACTCATTACTGATACTGCAGCCAGGCGAAAACAGCGATCGTCAATTCCCCAAGGAGAGACCGCCTCGGTATTTAAAAAATCTTTATCATCATCAAGGTTTATTTGAACTGCGGAGTTTTTTTTCAAACACGATAATATTATTTTTGCACCTTTATCGTTGGTAATAAGAAAGTAATGTCTAAAGGTAACGTAGATAAAGCTCTCGCTCGCAGACGTCGAAAAGAAACGCGTAAAGGTGACGCTTTCGGAAATCGTGTTAAGAGGGAGATTTGTAAGCAAATGACTCCAGTGCGTGCGCCTCCATAACCCTTTGCTTATCGAATTCCAGTTTCCCTTTTTTCAGCTTTTTAAAAGGTATTATGTTTATTACAACCGACTGGTCTCGGTAAGCAAATTCACCTGCACCGTCCATTGATGCAACGAATAAATGCATAACCGGAAAATATAGAGTGAGGATAAGGTCTATCCCTGATTAGGAACATCACACCGTGTGAAGAATGCTTAAAATAGGCCGTACGATTAAGGACTTACTATTATCTTACGTCGTAGCTTGAGAAATGAAATTCTTTTTGTTATTGGAGAAATCTCCTCAAACTATTCAATATTTAACTGTAGAGTTAATACTTAATGTGGCTACGAAAATTAACAATAACAAAAGGACTGAAAACATTCATAAGAAAATTGTAATTAAAGTTGGCATGAAATTTCACATTACGGAAAGATTGCAATACGTCTGGTTGGATCTTCTTGAACCCTATTTAGCATCGTCTCACAGAATTTGTCATCGATCTTCACCCTATCCAAAACTGGCAGTGATGGAGTCTCACAATTTGTAGAGATCTTAAGATCTGGTAGCTTATTTTGAGTTCACAATGTTTGCCGCAGCAAAGTAAAAATTGTTTGTCAGCATTGTCTCAGTTGTTGACCTTTTCCGATTGCCAAGTGAATGGCCTCTTTAAAGTTATTGCAATACTCAGAATTATTGCGGTCTTGGTTTAGAAAGCTTGTAAATGTTCCTATCTTCAGCGACTTTGTATCCCACTTATTTTAAAATCTATACCAGACTCACATACAATTTTAATATAACATAGGTCTTAATGCATAAGAAAATCCTCAGATTTTTTTTTATACCGAGCCTACCATTTGAGCAAAAAATTTACTGGGCAAAGGAGTTTCATGATGCGCACGCACGAGCAGTCCTTTAACAAAACGGACATTACCATACTAGAGTTTTATGAGTAATTTATCATCAGTTCTTAAATACAAGCTTTCCAAACTGATGAATTTGAAGATATGGTCCAATCCCGTGGCCATCATATTCACCGCACATTACTCCTCCTGCCTTTTTTTATGGAGGTTTCCTGTTCTCCAATTCCTGAAATTGAAACCTTGAAAGCACGGACAAGGGATGTTATATCGACAGCGACTGAAGAGGTATTGGAAAACACGTGGCGAGAAATCTAGTATTGCTTAGACGATCTCCAGGCAACAAAGAGGACACGTTAAACTGGCCGAATAAAGTAAAACTCTACTGAACTCGAGATAAAATCTACAAGAAAAATAAATCCTGTCTATAGCTAGCATAGTTTTTATGTAAGAAACGTCTGAAATCGGAGATTTTATTCCCGCCTAAACTTTTGTTTCCCAACATGAAATAAATAATAAATAACTTTTCCCATATTCACTCCATTGTTTTGAGATTTTGAAGTCACCCTTTCAATTTAATTATGGATTTTCTTTTATTGCATATGTCAATCGTAACAAAACTCACTCACCCTTTTTTTTTTTTTAAGAACTGGCATTTTTATTCGGTTTAACTTGTTGTTTTCAAGAAAAACTTAAGAGAACCGGAAGGAGGAAGACTTATTTAAAATGCATCGATTTTCTGGATGGAGGAATTTTGCTTCCCCGAGTTTTTCATCCTCAAACAAAAAAAACTTATTTTAAACAAGAACTTTTGTCGTTTTGCCCCCCAAGGCGCCATATTTATTTCCCATAAGTATTTCTTTTAAGTATTTTCCTTAAGCATTTACTTTTTTGTCCTCAATCCTTTTAACATTGTTTATATCTTGGCTCTCTTCAGTTTCTCCTCCTCCTTTTTTAAAGAAGCTTTCATATTCTGAAGAATTCCACTCAAGTGAAAAATTTCTTTCAGCCGTCTTATCGGTTCCATTTCTCTTCGTGGTGTAGCATATCTAAAAGCCTCAATGAAGATGGAATCATGAGAAATTTTCAAAATGTTAATTTATATTAACTCCTAATCAGGATTGAATTTAATTCAAACTTTCGGTTATTTAGAAGTAAAGCAAAAATCTGTGTACATTTGTATTAGTACCTTTTATAGAGGAACAGGTCCATTTAGTAAAGCAACCGATTCACTGAATTTTGTTTAAATAATTGTATTTCTTTAAAACCCTTTATCTTTTTACCGAACTTTTCTTAATGATAATCCTGGAAAGAATTGATAAAAATAGTTATTAAAAAAGGAAGAACTATGGATGAAGGCGAAAATTAAATACATTCACCGGTCTTCATCCAGTACGGACATTAAAAACCCATTCGCGAAGCAACCAAGAACCAAGCAAGAGAACACGGTCGGTTTTACTAGCTTTATTAGCTTAGGCCTGTTGGATAATGTCATTACCAAAAGCTTAATAAAAAAGTCTCGACCCGATAAAAAGATTAAAGGAGAACTGTTGGGAGAAAATTTTGGAAATAAATGCAATTTGCATTAAATTGTCATGAAAAATGTCAGGGAGTTCGTTTTCTCCTCCTTTGTAATTGAAAATGACTTTAAAAAATCATTTTGTAGCCATGACAGGCTTCTCGCTATTTCCACTATCCATCTTCGGAAAAAGATAAGTCTATCCCTCTTTCGGGAGAAATTGCCGAAATTCCATTGCTTTGTTCGTCAATCGCCTTATATAAGAGAAGCAGATTCCTCGATTACAAGAACAAGGAACATTCCAAGACTTCATCAGTTAGAAATGAAGCTGTGAGAGACAATAATCGAGAAAAAAAGAGAGGAAAGGAACAAGAAATCTCCAAAAATCAATTTGGATTTATGCCAGTGAAATCTAGATAGATTATTGGCTAGGTAGGTAATAAAGAAATGTACGGAAACGAGGAGAACTTGGATATGATGCTCATAAATCTTGAGAATTGCGTGATAACGGGCTCCGCGTGAGATATAAGTTGATGATCGCTGTAAGAGTTGCCAAATCAAAAGTTTAAGAAATTTGATTATAAAAAAAGATTTTTACTTATTTCCGTTATCTCCTTTAAAGAGTCATCACTGATTTCAGGTTTTTTCCCCCTACGAATCCAAGAATTCCTGGGAATCTTTAGCTGAGTGTGTTCACTAGTGCCTGCGATTCTGTCAATATCTCTTTAATGGTCTCAAAATACGATGTCCTTTTTGTCGCATTTATGTCTAGGCACGAATTTTGCTGAAATTCACTGCATGTTCCAACTGTCTGACAAAATGCGCTGAATTGTCGTTTACGACAATCCTATCTCCTTACAAACATCTTGGATAGTTTTCCTACAATCTTCATGAATAGCATCTCGTTCTTTTTCCACGCGGTTATAGAGGTCCGTCAGCGCTTTGAACCGATTGTGCCAAGGTTTTTGCTTTGAACCATGGCATTATCCTTTATAAACTTTCTGCGAGTCTCTGCAATAGTTATTTTCAATTATGAGGAAATCGAAAGAGAAGATTTATGAGTTGGAGAAGAAAAATACGCCAAACATCAAAGCATTACGCGATAAACACGCCAATAACCCCGGAACGCAATTCCGCCTCATCCTGGTTCTTTTGCGTACAGCTTCACAAAGCTTACTGCTCGCTCCAATTAGCGCATAACCCATACAAATGGTTCGAGCGCACATTCTGCGAATGTTTAATTAGTATCTCATATAAAAAGGCGTTCCTTTAAGGATATTTCAGCAATTCAAGTATGTTTACAATTAATATAGAAAACTTACAGGAATATAGAAAACTTACAGCAGGAGTCAGCTTTAAGACTTTATTTGCTTTACTTTAAGAAGAAATCACAAAGGCCATTATGTAAGAATGTAGTTCAGACATTACTGAAAGTTTAGAGAAGGCATTAGAGTGTAAAAATTTAAGATATGCTGGGCAAATATACAATAAACGATATGCAAATTCAACAAATAATAAATACTACAGCAGGACAAGCTTAAACTACTCTAAATAGCGACAAGGAGATACTGGGGGACGACTGTTACACTGATACGGAATTTATTGCGTCTTTGGAGCATTTAAGAAGACTGCATGGAAGACTTTAATATAAAATGTGCCCAGTTAAAATATAGAAAATAGATAGGAAGATGATTATTTAAAAAGAATTGAGAGTGACATTCCTATCGGGATTAAAATTAATTATTTTCTAAGTTTGTTATAACATAAGCTTATGATATAAATCGTAAATTATTGCCTGCTAATGCGATAGTTTATACATTCGATTTGTCTCTTTAATCACTGAGATTATAAATTGCATCAATTAGTGGTTTCCTACAACAGAATTTAACATTGGAGACTTTTCAGTTTAGTGCATCTACGTTTACTCTATCCACTGAACTTTTCTGTGTAAGGAAAATCATTTGGGAATGACGACATCTGCTATGACACACTAACAAAAGCTTCGCTATTTCTTTGTTTAGTTATTTTTCTTTCTATTCGTGCGCGATATTGACATTTCTAACGTTCTTTCAGGAAAAAATGTCAGACGATTGAAAATTAAACTTTTCGTCAAAGGTAAGTTGGTAAAATAAATATTTTTTAATATTGTTTTTCCATCATCAATGCTGAAGAAGCTTTACTATTCAAGTCGAAACATTTTCAAGATATTTGAGACGAAATGAAAGAAGAACGAAAATTTTATAAAGATCAGATCTTCGTCTGGGATGGGACAAAAGTGCGGATGAATCTCCTCCCTCCTCCTCAAGACATGAATTGCTAAAAAAAATTTAAATTTAAAACGAGTCTCAAGGCTGTTAACAACAGTTCATTATGATTATCGTTCAGCTTTATCTGAACTTCAGCAACAGAGTTTGCGAATGGCTTTTTTTCCCAACTAATTCAAATTCTTACTGGCTTCTTCGTTTACCTTGTTCGTTGGAGTAAACGATTTCCGATCAATAATTCTTTTGGAGTGGTTTTCAATGCAGAGAATTTCAATTATGAGCCACATCAGAGACTTGGTGTCGTTTATCGCTACTAAAAAGTAAGACTTTGCAAAACGAAAATTGAATATGTTTTAGCGTTTAGCATAAAAGGAAATTGAATTTGGAGTTAATAGGTATTGATTTTTTTTAAGTTTACATCCTCTTCTCTCCTTGAACATCTCTGTTACTATGAACTTGCAACGAGAGATTTTTTAATTAAGAAGAGCGCAAGTTCCATCGACTTCTTTTACTTAGTAAACAAGCCGACCTTTCAAGATGAAATAAACTGCATTCAACATCCATCCCACTTTTTCTTTCCTACCATTTTATTAATTCATCAAGTGGTAAAGAGCTTAAGCCTCCCTTCACTAATATCAAGAAGCACTTAAAAGAATTTTTTTGTTTTGTTTTTTACACGAGGTCATCCCCCCCCCCCCCCTCTCGTTTACCTAAGCCTACATATAGACGTAAGCTTTGCTGTCCACTTTAATTTGCTCTTCACCAAACCTTTTTAAACGCAAACGTATAGAGAATATTCCAGAGGATATTGAGTTCAGAGCATACGCTTTTCAAACTGCAGTGAAGAAACAAATCGAATTATTTAGCTATAGAATTACATTCAATTCGATTGCGAATGAGTTTTCTTTTATTTTTTGAGCATTTTTCTTGTGTGCTTTTCAGTATTGGCATTCTTCTGTAGAACTCTATCGAACTGATAAAAATGCCATTAGTTCTTTTTATCGCAAAGAGGGCTAAGACACGAAATGTATCTCTAATTAAATCTTAGCAAATCATAAATCTAATTAAGTCTTAGATAATTCATTATAGTGCTTAATTGAATCTATTCGAGCTTTCAATCCCAGAATTAGCTAGACAAGCAAATCATTGTAATTCATATTACATTTCTAAATTACATTCATCGAAGTCTATTATTATATCATTAAATAGTAAAATTAATAATCGTTAATTATGCCCTTTATTATTAATAATTAACCTTTTAACTATAGATTCACTGGGGATATTATAAACACTTTTTCAAGTTTATTTATTTGTTTTTGTTGGGTTATTTTAAATATATTTTTTGCATTAGCGTTGGTGGGCTAATCAGGCAGTGTGGCACAGGGGGCGCTTTCGAGAAAATTTCTATTGGTTAAATTAAGAAAATTTAAACAAATTTAGTAAATTTCCTGAACTGCGCTTGGCTTCCTTTAATTTATTTGAATTATCCTGAAAATATAATCTCCGGTCGTAAATCCACTCCGATTTACCTGAAGCCGAACCTAAATGTGAAAGTTCATAGAAATTTAATTTGAAGACCGCATCCTTAAGCAGAAAATGCTTTTTTTTCCCTCTCTCTCTCTCTCTCTCTCTCTGAGTTTCACAATACGAAAGTAACTGTATTCTTCCACTCCGTTGTCTTTGTCTTTTTATTTTCACTGAGGTGTAGAAAGTTTTGGGTTTGGATAGATAGTGCGAGGTTTGCTTGGAGCATCGGTAGAGCGGAAATTACGGTGATAATTCACCGACAACGGTCATCGGAGAATTCTTCTGCCGCCGCTCTTTACCTATACTGGAAACTGAAAATCGCCATGAGAAGAGAAAAGGAAAGTAATATAATGAAATAGAAGGAAAAGAATTTTCTCGCGTTCCCCTTTCTTCCTATCGATAAAATCTACCAAGAACGACGGCTAACTAGGCCGAAAAGCATCGTCGAATTCAAAATTTTTCAACCCTATCCATTGGCTGACTCGTTTATTCACGAACAAAGCGAATCTGCAAATGGAAGAATTTGCCTTCAGCTATTGAAAGCTGGCTAATAACAAAAAGCCTAAAAAAACCTAAAGTTTAAAAGAAAAATAATAATAAAAAAAAGACCACCCCTTTACTTATTATTGTAGTTTAAAAAATTCATATAAATATGAACTTATTATTATTCATTTGTTTACAGCAATGATAATTTAACAAGTTCTTTGCTATGTTCTTTCTTATGCTGTCATCCTTATCATATTCTTTATCTGTGATTTTCCTTTGCAATTTGAATGCTTAGAAATATAGTTCGAATCCATGATCCACAAGTGAATCGTAAGTTCAATTCATGAACTGAAATCTTTGCAGGTAAGTCGATTTTCAGTTCAATAAATATAAATATTTTTATCGTGTTTCTCCTTCACCTTGAATCATTTATTTTTATTCGTTCTGTAATTTCCTCAATTTTCATTGTTTCTTTAATGTGCTGATTCACTAAACCAGATACACAATATTGCCAAAAATGACCAGACACAATCGATTTTAGACGTTTTGTCACATACTATCCTATCAAAAGTCATGGGACACCATCACTTTAATAGAAACATATTTTAGTATCTTGTTGGTCCACCTTTTGCCGCTATCACAGCTTCTACTCTCTGGGGCATACTGTCCACAAGTTTTTGATACCTTTCGACAGGTAATTTTCGCCATTCTGCCATAAGTGTCTTGGACAGTTCGGTCACGGATTTCGGGCGTTTCGCACAAGCGCGCAATCGACGTTCCAACACGTTTTGATCGGGGCTCTGGGCAGGCCAGTCAAGTTCTTGAAACCCCCCTTTTCATCAAGCCATGTGCCTACAGCCCTTGCCTCATGGCAAGGTGCGTTATCGTGCTGAAACAGAAAAGGGCCATTGCCAAAGTGCTACCAGAGAGATGGGAGTGCTGCGTTGTCCAGAATGTCTTGGTAACGCTCTGCGTTTAGATGTCCGTCCACAGAAACGATTGCACCCAACCCATACCATGAAAAGCATGCCCACAATATCACTGACCCTCCGCCCAACTTCACCGTGGGCACAACACAGTTTGGCAGATAACGTTTGCCGGGTGTTCGCCATACCCAAACCCGCCATCCGATTGCCAGATGGTATAGCGGGACTCATCACTCCAATCAACCATTCGCCATTGATCCAGAGTCCAATGTCGTCGCTCTAACAGTTTTGCCTGCGAGATGGCACCCAAAAATTGTACCTCTTTGGAAGTCTGAAAGCTCTTTTCTTTGAGGCATTCTTACAGCATTCACGCAATAATAGCATACTCTGTTATGTAGTGCTGCGAAAAATGGGGGGGGGGGTTCTAGAAATTAAGGCGTGGACTACTTAGGTCATTTTGCGCCTTTTACATAACATCCATGCCCACGGCGGGATTCGAACCCACAGCCAGGCGGACTCGAGAACTAGAAAGCCTACGCCCTAGCCCTCTCGGCTGGCCTGGGAAGAGTGCGCAACAGTGAAATTGCAAAGGAATGTCTTATTTTCATTCAAATAAGAGTAGTCCCATGACTTTTGATAGGGTAGTGTATCTAGAAAAATACTTGACGGATTATTCTGAAACTTGAGGGGTGAAAAGAGTATGTTACACCTCATATACCGCAGTGAAGATTTGGACCCGAAGGCAAATAGGGGACCAGCAAAAAAGTGAACCAAAAAAATAATGTTTGGGATCACCCTGTAAAAAATAATGCTTGAAATATTTGATGAAATATGAGTTTTTTTACTAAATAATGTTTAACTGCCCATGCGCAAGCGTTACCAAAATATCTTTTGAATAATTTATTAGCCAAACGTATAGAGCTATTCTTATAAAAAGCCCAAGCAAATATCGTGATAATTCAGAAAGATATCGTTAATGAGATGAATTTCAGTTGCTCTCAAAAATAAACAAAAAGACAAGAAGTTTTTCTCCAAATTTTTATTTCTGGACTGGACACAAGTATAAACGTCTTCTCCTTACGCCGATATGAAGTCAATATACCTTCATATCAATGTGAGGAGAAGTCGTTACTGGCATATTTTTCTATTCTGATTGCAGGGTATTGTCTCTACTGTAATTTTTCACCATTCCTCAAATGGCATTGCATTGGGTTGAAAACCCTGCATGTTATAAACAAAAAACTTACGAAATCATTTCGATTTTTTTTAAAGACATCTTTATATCTCCATGATTATCGTACAATTTCTCATATAAATGAACACAGATTAGTAAAAGAAGCCTCTTAATCATATGCTACAGCTACAATGCATTTCAAGCATTATTTTTTACAGGGTGATCCCAAACATTATTTTTTGGTTCACTTTGTTGCTGGTCCTCTATTTGCCTTCAGGTCAAAACCTTCACTGAAATATATGAGGTATAACATGCTCTTTACACCACTCAAGTTTCAGATAATTCGCCAAGTATTTTTCTAGCTATTCGACAAAACGTCTTAAATCGATAGTGTCCGGCCATTTTTGGCAATATAGTGTATATTATAGGCAATAAAATATCCTTTTTAAAATAGACTTCTATATCCATGAAAATCCCACGTGAAAAGTTTGGTAAATTTTAGCTTTTAGCAAAGCATCAACAAAAAATACTTTCTTTTTTGAAAGTATATTTTCAAGAAATTAAAATGTCATCGCCTCCAGTCCCCCAAAAAAAACAAAGTAATGAGAGTTGAAGATTAACAGAGCTACCTAAGTCAATTGAGTTTTAAGATAAATAGGTCGAATAAATCTTTTTTTCCATCCAATTTTTTTAATATTTTCCCCTTCAGTTCGCAACATAGCGCCTGTAGGCGATGGCGGGATATTTTAGAGTTTCCTCGAATGAAGCACCTGCCTGTCTAATTCCAATGAAAATGAATGGATGCGCGTTAATCCTTTATAAAGCAGAAGAATTCTTGTACGAATTAGGAAAAAAAACCTCTCGTTATTCACTTTAAATTATTATTGATGACAATAAATGTCTACGAAAATAATTTTTTCACTGCAAACCAATTTATCAGAAATTCTTGACATTCGCTGAATTCCATCTGAATTTTTCAAATCTACTCCGGAAATCGATTTTGTAAGTCGAAATCTATTTAAGTTTCTCATGGTTCCCGTATTCACCTGAATGCCAAGAGGAAGAAAAAATCGATTTTTTTTTTGTATACCTTAATGCAATAAATTATTAAATTTACACGACGATTCTCTTATTTTGTTTCGAAAATAAAGGCTTATTAAATTTTTGCGCTTAATCTTGCTTCAAATTTGATTTTAAACTATCTTCTTCTATTAAAACATATTAGATTTAAGATAGGTTTTAAAATTCTAAACACGATAAAATAAAATGCGAGTTTTCACTTCTGAATTATGACATTTTGACACTTGAGCTTGTATTTCACGCTTAAATTCTCTCGTATCTTTCTAGCGGATCTGGGTCGTTGTAAAATCCCGAGTGCCCACGCTTTAACCCTTTACACGAAAAGAACAGCCAGTACTCATTGCATGTTCCTGTCGCTTGGTTTGAGATACAACCTTCAGGAATTCCCGCTATAAAAGCGAGGCGAGAAGCTGCAAGACGGTATTGAACCCATGCAGACATCTGTAAAACGTGCAAGAAATATTTTAACAATAATGAAAGCTGAAGTAACTTCATGCTGGGTTGATATGGAGATGGTTCCTCATAAAACAGGATCAGCGAATTTTTAAATATGAAGAGCGGCTTCAATTCCCAGTAGCGGAAAATGCATGAATCCTAAGATTTTTCACCAGAGAAGCTTCCGGCTCCATCTTTTGCGATAGAAATTTATGACGAGATTTTCTTCGTTCTTATGATTTATATCCGAAAGAAAGAAAAAAAAAATCGAGATGAATCCTTTTGGATTGATTATTTTTCATCTTCCTGACGCTTTTTTTTTCGTCTCTAAATAACATCATTTGCAATCCCTTGAAGGAAAGGCCGGAAGAAATGCCTCAAATATATTGTCATGGTGATTTATTGTCTTTTATCAAAATAGAAATAAAAGACGGAAACTCTTCACTCCCCCCCCCCACGCCCGCGGGGGGCGTCGTATTAACTAAAGTTTTGTTCTTTTTTTTTTTTTTTTATTCACGCGTCTTGCACCCTGAATGAAATTTCCCATTTTGCTTTCCTTTCTTTCAATGGCTGTAGTTCCGCCTCGATTGCATAATTAAAATGTTGCAGAACTACTTCTCCACACAGAACAGCTAGTAGAATTTTATTATTAAATTTGCTTCCTGGAAATTAAATTTTTACAAGATTAATTAATTAATAAGTTTTGCTCACACTTTTTTAATCGTATTTTTCGAGGACGAATTGTGTGGCAGATGTTCTATTCTATTAAAAAAATAAAAAAGAAAAGGGGAAACTAAATTTTAAAAACTTTTTATTCGTATTAGTCCTCTATTCATTTAAAGTTAATGAATTTTTCTCTGTAAATTTTACAAATGGAAACGTTGAATGCGAACCAAAAAATATAGATCCATAGGTTTCTTTGAAAACCTAAACTTAAATTTAAAAATGGATTTTTTGTTATGTATGCTGCTTCTTTAAAAATATAATACTACGTCTCTCATAAGGTAATTTCAAAACTGTTTTTAAAGCCTAAGGGAATGTAATTATAATCTTTAAAAGTTTGGATGTCTCCCGAGGGCCTTAGGATTTTCACGGTCTACTTGAAGACGTTTTAATGATTTAGGGGGCCAGAGAAATTAAACAGCTCGGTTCTGCTAACATTTCAGGTCACGCATTTCTCAAACGAACTCGCGAGTCCTTTACTAAATGTGTCTAATTTTCTTTTTTTTTAATTAACTATTAAAGCTTACCTATTCAATAACTGAATTAAATTCCTATCGAGATCACATTCAAGATCAATTCTATGGTAAAAACAACAATATTTAAAGATGAGAGAACAAACACAATTCAGTATATTCATAATCGATTAAAAATTTTCAATCCGATCTCTAAAAATTAGCGAAAATAACGAACATCGACTAACAGGACCTTCATGACATTTGAGGCCATGACGTCATAAACGCTTGCGTGCTTCAATGGTCGTTAAAGTTTAAAGACAAAAGCATTTCGATTCTGAAAACATCGATGTTAACAGTATTTAAAATTTGATTCGGAATCTGAAAATAATTTAGCATCTCTACTGAAAGATTTATTCAGATCAGAGCATAGATCCCCTATACTTCTATCCTTCCATATCCCTGCTGCCAATGTGCATCTTCTTGGGCCCCTCCCTTATGATGGGAAACGAGGGGGCTAAAGTTATTTTTCACATGGATGTGATGGAGGGGCCCGAGAAGATGCACACTGGCATCAGGGATATGGAAGGATAGAAGCATAGGGGATCTATGATAACAATGAGAACTTGATTTCTGTCACTCTCAGTTTGGCTCCGATTCCATAGCTAATACTATTTCTACTTTCAAGAGCAACTAATTATAAGTATCAAATTATGTGTTAACGAGAAAGCTAAATATTTCAAAGCCTTTGCAAGTCATGTGTTCATGAATACTGCAAGCTTTCTTGATGGCCATGCACTTTATCATGCCACCTGTACTATCAGAAGCTATTTTACCATGATAGGAGAAAAGATAAATGTCATTTCTACAACTTTTTTTTTATAAATTAGATGTCATTAGAAAAATAGCGATATATATATATATACAAAGACAAATATGGATACTTAAAATATTGACGGCAAGTGATTAGGGACACAACATCCTTATAGATATTTTATTGGCACGGATGCACATTTCGACTGTTATACAGCCTTTTTTCAGGCGTCAATTACAAATCTGTTTAATAGAGAATATGTACAAAAGGAGAGGACCACTGAAAAATCAGTTAAACGTGAATGATCAATGGAGTTCTCGTATAACCAAAAAAGAACCAAAACATGTAATTTATGTGTTAAACAATATTCGTGCAATGTGAGAATCTCTGTCAGCTGGTTTTTAATAATATAAAAAGATTCCAAAAATATTCAGTTCAAAGGGTCCATTGATGACCCTGAGAACTTGAAATTATCTTGCATTGTTATATATCAAGTATTTAGATGATTTACAAAAATTTGATGATGATTTCTATTCTATGAAAAATGTTCATCGATTCTGATAGATATTTTCCATTGACTCAGACCTAGAATTTGAGTTCACAAAATTTAATTAATAGATTCCAGAACTCGATTCTAGTGAGAGCCTGTTCTTTGTGCTGCCTAATTAAACGTGTAATTAATTCCAATATACAACCTTTCACGAACAAACGATAAAAGGGTGTGCAAGGGTGGTTTCAGCTTTCTCGATATAGTTTCAAGGGTCTGTCTGCAAACAGCAAATCAAAAATACCCGTATATCTCGACATATACGGATACTTCCATAGTTTCAAGTCTAAATGTAGATTTCGAGCTGTTGTTGCCGTTTAAAATGACTTATAAGTGATGCTAATTGAATGAATGAAACATCAAAAATGAAATTTTAAAATTTGATTGGCAAGTGATTTAATCTTTCATCTAACATCTTAAGTCCACCGGTAAGGAAATCGTCATACGAATCTATCACAAGTAGTCAGCCTCCGTTCCATCCATACTTTCTGAAAGACTTTATTATTATACAGGATGTATCTAAACCACTGTCACAAACTTCTGGTGGCGATTTCCCACAGCGAGATAAAAACAAAAGTTCATATAAACATGGTTCAAATAACGAACCGTTTGAGATTTCCGCAGTTAAAATTGAAGTTTCAGCAGCTGGTTTTTCTACTCTGTGGATGGCAAGTGATATGCGGAGAAGCTACAACAAATTCTGGACATAACGTCCCATTTATTGGTTATTAACAGGTGCGCCTGCTAATAACTTCAGGTGTAGCTAAACAACCATTCAGGAGGGGGGGGGGGCATTCAATGCGTGCGTTGCATCCCACGGTCATTTTGAACATTGTTCTAGCTTCTCTGCAAGTTACCTGCCATCCACAGAATTCAAAACCAGCTGCTGAAATCCCATAAACGGTTCGTTATCCGAACCATGTTTATATGAACTTTTGTTTTCATCTCGCTGTGGGGAATCACCATCAGAAGTTTGTGACAGGGATTTAGATACAATCTGCATACAGTATACGCTTAAATCACTCCAGGCTTTTATGATGAAGTTACATAAGATATCTAATACTGGAGCATGCATATTGCCATCTTTTTTGAATGATTTTTCACCAGTGCTCATGCACTCGTTTCACTGTTCTCATATGCAATCTTTAAGCTTAGTAAGATTAAAATTTTTATAAATTATTTTTTATTTCATAAGCAATGTGCGATTAAAGTTTTAACTATCTTAAGTAAAATTCTGTTTTAAAAATGAAAGTACTGGCCGATTCAAAAGTTCGATTTCAAATTGCTATAACCACGTACTGAACGATCCGTCTATTATTGGAAGAAAGGAAGTATACGAGTTTGTTGAGGTTGCCATATAGTAGAGCTCTCCCCGGTCTCTGCTTTTTTCGATATGGCGATCCAGCAACAAACTGTTTCGTGTCCTCCGCTTCAACAAATGCGAATCAGCGATAACCGTCCATACTTCTTTTAAAATTCGAAAAGAAAGGCCCTACTGCAAAGAGTATTAGAAAGTGACATTAAAGGTTCCAAAAAACGGTTTATTTGTATAAGCGGAAACGCACAGGTTGGTCCCGTACCTCTCGTGAAAACATCGAACAAAAGAGGGAATATTTGCCGTACAACCACACGCACAGGCATTTGAACACCTGTAAAATCATCTTTTCGAAAATTGATGATACGACGACAAAATATTTTGTTTATTTTAAACAATGAATAGGGCATTTTGAAATTTTGGTTTATAGATTCACTTGCACCACATGTGAAAATTTTTATATCGGATCGACAAAAAAAGGTTCTTCAGGGAGCGCTTTAACGAACATCGAAGGGCGTGGGTCAATAACGATGGAAATTCGTAAAAGACCCCAAGAGAATATTGACGTATGAGACACTAGAGATCAGGAAGACCGACATCGACAAACTCCTGAATAATCAGACAAACTTTGAAAGAAACCCTATCCTGGACGCCATGAATAACTTCATTAACAAGAAAAGGCGAACACACCACCACTCAATCGAACCGAATTCCAGTGATCGAATATAGGCAATCCGCTTAAAAACGTCAATCGTTAAAAAAACCTTTTCTCTGATTGGTGGGCATATACCATATATTCGGTGGCGGGGACTGACTTAGTCTTGCGATGTTAATGCTGGTGTACCCCAAGGCTCTGTCTTGGGGCCAGCCTTATTCAACTTTTTTATCCATGACTTTCCCAAGTTTGCAAAGTGTAATCTTTACTTTTTTGCTGATGACGGGTCCATCATGACCTGGGCACGAAACCCAGCCCATGTCATCACTCGACTCCAAAAAGCTTTACATCAGTGCGAGAGCTGGTTCACTAAGTGGCGATTAAAACTGAACGTCAAAAAGTGCAAAGTCATGTTTATCACTCGCAAACGCAAAAACCCTCCAAAGCTCCTCTTCTTATTTGGCAAGAAACTTGAATGGGTAAAAAGCTATAAATATATAGTTATTATGACCGACTCCAAACTAAACTGGAACGACCAAGTCCAATACGCACTCAACAACGCAAAGAAAGCGAAGTTCAGTTTGATTGCACTTCTGGGGCGAAACAGCGCTCTTGGTGTGGATAACAAACTCTTGATATACAAGGTTGTGATTCGTACTATTTTACTCCATGGAATGCCTGCTTGGGCTTCTATTTGCAAATCTAGGTGGAAGGATCTCCAGACCTTCCAAAATATTGCTTTCCGATCCATTGCCCAACTTGCCAACAACCACTATCTATGACAATTTGGAGATGACCCACATAGGGCACCCTTGTCCAGACACTTATGAAGAACATGCTACCCAAGATGGAAAATCATGAAAATACTCTGGTTTATGGTATTCTGGACCATCCATTCGTTGTTAAGGGTCCCCTCAGGTTTCGAAAATCCCGCCATACCCTGGATGTCTGCTTTAATGACGTTAACAAGGCCGTCTTCCCCAACTACTGTATCTTTTAGATCCTGCTGATTTTTGGGTTCTCTATTCGTCAATCTACAATCTGACTCTCGTCCCTTCTGGGGACTTCTTCTCTGGAAGACTAAAGAGGTTCATCAGGCTTCTCTCCCAGTTCAGTGTACCTCCTCTGGTTTACTCTCTGGGCGAGCGTGCAAAGTGAGCTTGGCTCCTGGACCACTCGCGTCTTTCTTTTAACTTCGCTGTTCGATTGTCGATTGTCGTCTGACTTAGTCGTAGTCGTTCCCTGCCCTGATGATGAAATGTTATTTCGAAAGTTAAGTTCCTTTATTAAAAACACTACCATTTTGCTATTCTAAGATTCTTTTTTACTCTTGTACTCAAGCAAAATAGACCAAGATGCAATTATTGGAAATACGTACGACTGCTCGTATTTAGCAGGAGAAATTATCCTCGTAATCTATTGCCAACAAATTATAATATTTCGGAAAGCTTGAACAACTTTTTGTCGAAGAAATGCTCTGCCAAAAACGGATCAATGTAATAAGATGCTGAATTTTTCAAACGAGGCATTAACAACCTGGTCGTTCATTGGCAACATTGTAGTGATACTGCTGGAGATTATTTCGATTAAACAGGCTTGTTGCTTTCTTTTCCTTTTTGGTTCTCCCACTTTTGTATAATGCACAAAATTTGCAACAACTGAAACATATATGCTTTACAGGGAAGCTTGAATGCGTGAAGAAAAAGATATCTACAATAATCTGTTTCAGGGCTTTAAAACAATCGGATAGATGAAATTTATTAAAATTCCTGTTTAGGAGATATTTAAATGTAAATTAGAGTGATGAGAGTGTTACTAAGATAATATAAGCAGTAAGGCTTCTTTTGAAAGTCTCCTTTAACTTGGCCGTTCTCCAAAAGGTCATATATATACTGTACATACGCTTGAATTCCCAGTTAACATGAGCGCCAATGGGCACGACAGTTGGAACAATACAGAAGAAATTCATTATTTTAGCATTAATTAGTCCTGTTCACGTCTCTTCAAATTCTCTTTGTCCGGTGTGTTGCCTCCAGCGCTCCAAGCCGCTTCTCTCTTACCCAACACTCGTCCTTAACTCCCCACCACCATAAAAGAGTAAAGCAACCTCCTAGGCTGTTCACTCCCATTCTCTTGCAAAAGATTGCCCATGATTTTTTTATAGAGCAGATGCGATCAGTTTTAAATTAATCAAATTTATCAGAAAAAAGACATTCGGAGCAACTGTTTTCGATTAAAATATTTAAAAGCACTTAGGCATCACCTTCTATTTTCTTCGTTCTAACTTATTAATTTTTCAAGTTTTCTTTTTATAGTAGCTGGAAAGAAGGTAAAATCTAAGTCGGGTATTAACGCGGCGAAGGATGGAATATTTTGGTAAGGGAAGGAAAAAGTTATGAAAAATTTAACGTTCCTCTGAATTCTTCCAATTTCTTTGGCATCTTATGCATCGTCTGGTAAATAAAAATTGGTAGCTCCGTGTTTGGTGCTTCCGCCTGTTAAGAGAGATGACGCGGATTAATCTCGAAATCGCTTCCTTCGACCAATTTCCCAATCCCTTCTTCCCCTCCCTCCTCAAAATACCAAGCGAAATAGAGCAGTCTAATTTTTCCCCCAGTTTTTTAATAATGTCCATAGCAACGTTTAAAGATCGATCGATTTTTCTGAAGAAAAAAAATTGCATTAAACTCATTTTTCCGACAAAGTTTAAAAAAATTCCCAGGATATATAAAAAGTAAATTAAAAATTGGGTTTTCATTCCAAGTATTGGAAAAGATTGTTTCTAGGAAACTTTTATAGCAATTAGATTAAAGAATAGAGATAGAAGAACTCAGAGGTTTAATGCCCCACATTTATATTCCTCGCCCAATATTAAGACAGGCAAGTGAATTTTTTGCAGATTGCAGATATGAAATTTCCCGCGTTTGTGTGAGCAATTGCACGCTATTCCGTCGGATAGAGCGGCTGTATCAATTTGTCAAAATGACATCTGTGAAGGATTCGCGTTACAAGTAATGATCGCTAACAATTGAAGAACTTTTGGTTACGGAGAAAGTAATGTAAGAAACATTCACAAACATGGAAAACTCAGCATCACAAAGTTTCTGTGCAGTTGAAACTAATGGTCGGTGGACTCAGCGTGAAATTTCCAGAAGTGAAGAAACGGAGTTGCATTATCTTATCATGACCAAGGCACATGTTGAACGCGCTAATAGCAAAGTCGACAAAACCTTATATTTTAAAGTCACAACAAGTCCAAAAACATGGGAATAATGTCTAAATTATGTTGGACTGTACGTCCTCATCCCCCATATTCAGTCCGATTTTCATTTCGGTCCAATTAAATCTACATTGTGGAGAACAAGGCTTGACAATCGCTAGGGCGACATTTATACGATGTGAACATGTCTAGGCAAACAGAACAAGGGCTGATAAAAGAAAATCTCTTGTCTCTTCAATGCAGTTGTTTCGTGCTGACATAAAACCGTACAAGTCGATGGGGATTATGTCGGCAAATGGTATGTATAACGGAGTCATTAATAATGCGAGTCATTTTCACACATTTTGAATAGTTTGATGGGGGAAAATGTGGGGCATCACTATCTGAGCAACCCTCGTAGCTTTTTTTTTCGTTTAATTTTTAATTCCTGTTTTATAGCGCATAATAAACAAAGTTCACAAAATTCAAAAGAAAAAGAGCTTATATGATGTCGACTTTGACGTTCAAAAACTTGTTTTGCATTTATTTAAATAAGATTATAAAATACTGCTCATTCATTTTAATAATCTTATTACTTTTTATTACTTATAAAAAATTCTTTAAAATTACGCCTCTCAAAAGCATGAAATTCAGATATGGAGCGATGCTGTTGAACATCATTATTGATGTTTTTCACAAGATCTAATGGATGGTGAATTCTGAATGTAAATTGAACTAGAAATAATGCATTGCACGAGGCAGTATTGTTTGGAGTTTCGAACTTTCTGTATTATGTCTTTATTATGGGTGCGCAAATATATAATAATCATTATTATCAGTTACCTTTTATGTAGTGCCATTTCATATCTAATTTGTTACATATTGAAATTAGAGACTTAATTCCATTTGCCAAGTTGAAGAGCATCGTCTACTTAGTCTTAATGTATCCATAAAATTTAATAAAGTATTGCTTTTGTGGATACATAAAGTATATTAGTCCAAATTGAAAGAATAATTGATTATCAATCGCGCACACTGTCGCTTTGAATTATGAATGGTATTGCAGAGAAACCACCCTGCTCCTTTTTTTTCCAAATTAAAGTAAATTTAATGTATTTAAATAAGAATCGTGCTAATGTCGTGCTATGTCGGCTTCTAAAGGACAACATATCGAGCACCTCTTTGATTACTTCTGCAAATAGAGTATTTCTTGATTAGGGCATTAGTATTTCTTAATATATAAAATGAAAAAAAGCAATAGAAATTACATAACCTTTTTTTATTCAGGAAACATTTTCTGTCAACTAGAATTTAAGCTTCGCAAATGAATGTTTAGCTGTAAGCATAGCTGCATTTTTTAACTTATTCAGTCTAAACAGACTCTGGATCAACTTGGCCGCTATTAAAATTAAAATGAGACGGATTTTAAGATCGCTACAGTTGAAGAATTACTTGCTATGTTAATACTGAATTAAATTTATGATGTTGAAGATTTGGTTCAAGTATTACAAATGAAAAAAAAAATTGCCGACGCGTTCCGAAATTTCATGTTATATCATGGGCAGTTTAATATATGTGAAAGAATTTTAAAGTTTATACTGCGGAGAAAATGAAAGTAAATTTCGAAATGGGCTTTCATTCGTATTCCGTATTCGTTTTGGTTTATCTAGACCTACTGCTTTCTTCTATTTCTAGCAATACTAGACCTAGCCTGGATAACTCTTAAATTAACGATGCTCTCTCACTTATTTAATGCACTTGCAATATGAGCCATCTTCTGTCCTTATTCCTCTTTTCAAAGAAGATACTTAATTTATCCCAATCGTTAATATTTAATAGGGATCTGTAGTTACGCTTTGAATAAACTTCTTGAAATGTGTGCAGAAAAGTTAGCAATGGCGTGTCAAGTGAACGAGAAGGGGCATGCAAATCGGCTCGCTTTTCTATTATAATGGCGGAACGAAGCTGCGATGACAGTGACGAGATTACAGGAGTGCCAAAAGCAAGAGGTTCCTGATTAAGAGGATTAGGTTTTTATTGGCAGGAGGAAAATACAGCCTCGTGAAGGCACTATGTGAAATCGATGCCTCAACCTTACTTTTTCCGATATTATTGGCGTTAAGTTCGTCCGAGAAACTTCCCTAGGAAGCGCTTTCAATTATGTTAGCACTTTTATCCTTTAATATAAGTAGTTTCTGTCGATATTATTATATAAAACATGTTTTCAATTTAAATTTCTATGCAAAACTTATATAAATTTGCAAAATATGTGAAGTACTTTTGCACTCAAAAATCCTCCTTTGAAAAAATGACAGTCAAATTTTCTAACAACATTTGTTCCTAACTAGTGTTATTTTATAATTGCTTATACGAAAAATGGATAGAAAATAGATATCACTCCCCTCAGACGTTGCTTTTGTGCCTGAGACAGGTATACTTTGAATTTGCTTATTTCACTTCTTTTCCAGCAAATAAATTGTAAAAAAGATTTTATGAAACAAAATTATTGAGTTGTTTCATTAAGTATTGGCCTAATTCGCTTAGGCTACTTTGCATGAGCCATAAGGTGCACAACATTACAACAGGAACTACGAAGTAAAGCTCAGTGGCTGAATAAAGGGGAAATAACGAAACAAGACCCAAAACCCGAGTTGCATCCAAACAAACTTCTCATCTCCATGTGCGGGACCTTTAGAGGTGTGGTGTTTTTTGAATTTGTGCCACGAGGACAAACAATCAACAGCGATGTGTACTGTCATCAGTTGGACGAACGCCATCAGAAATTGCGAACTAAACAGCCATCACTGGCGAATCGTGCAGATCCAATACTCCTCCAACATGCTGCTCGTCCACCTGTGTCTGTTGCAACTCTGCAAAAAATGAATGCTTTGGATACGATGTGCTCCCTCATTCTGCGTATTTAGCAGACTTGGTCCCAACCGATTCCCACATGCTTCCTCATTTGTCTAATTTCTTGCGGGCAAACGGTTCACTGATCGAGATGCTGTCATTACTGATGTCACCAATTATTTGGAACATTGTAATGTCGACTTTTATCACCGTGGCAATTTTTCATTGCTAATACTTTGAGCAAAATGTATAGCTGCTGAGGGCAGATATTTCACTAATAAGATTTATTCTTTTCCCTGTTTCTGTTTTTTTTTCTTTCTATCAAATTCGACCAATACTTATGAAACAACCCAATAACATATGCACGATGTTTACAAATGATTACGGTGTTTCGTGAATTCCTTCCAGTTTTCCTATTAGCTTTGTGGTGGTGAAATTAAGTTTTATTTGCCCGCCATTTAAAAATTCAAAATTTATAACCCGCTTTACAGAAGAAATTAATACAGGATACACCTTTATGAATATGCTTGAAAATTGGCTCATGCCACAACTGAGATCGACATGACGAACTCTTTATTTTTTATATATTAAATAAGATAAATGTAACTTTTCATCACTAGATCTTCGTTTCACCTGTGTTTCTTCTGTATTTCATCTGAGTTTCTCCACAAGACCTTTGTTTCTTTATGTTTCGTCCTTCAACATTTACTTTATGAATTGGATGACTTTTTTCAATGTTTTCTATTATTTATTTTAATTTATTTGTTTTCTTTTAATTAAAGGAGTTTTATTTATCTTATTTAATATATATTTTATCACAACTCCTACGTTTATAATCTTTATTTTTTAACAGGATAGTTCTCCGCCGTCAAATCCGTGACTTCAAGATCTTCCTGCCAAACGCACTGCAAATTTTTGTCAAACCTCTGAAATTATTTGTAAGTATCCTGTATTTACAATGAAGTTATAAAAAATGACCACGAATTATTTTGAAATATGGTTATTCTTTAGTCACTTTAACAAACCACTCCCCAACAGTTTCGTCCTAGGTATCTTCATGATGAATTTCTTCACTCCAGGATCTCCTTTAACAGAGGTCCGCCTTTGATCTTTCAGAAAGCTTAAGGAAGAGATATTTAGGCCTCTCGAAGGCCTCTACGTCCTAATCAGAAATGTGATAAATAGTTTCATGAGCCCCAGAAAGATATGGTGGCATCAACACTTCGGGGTGGCTCCCAAATGACGATCTTTCCTACAAAGAGCAAGGTTCTCTATGATTGGTCCGCATATGGAATACCTTAGTGCTCCTGCTTTAGCAAATGCAAATAGAGAAGGGAACTTTAACAATACCCCCTTCGATTCCCATCAGGAATGACAGACTTTTGAAGACTCCAATGATTGGTGACGAGGTCTTGTGGGCTACTTTACCAAAAGAAATAGTTTTTCGCTTTTACCTAATAAATAAGCAGCCACTTATAAGCACCTGTGTTTATACAACCATCTATTTTACTGGAAAGTTCTAGAAGGTTCCAAGTTTACTGAATTGATCTGGAATGTTTTGGAAAATACGTAATACATTTTAAAAACATCATTGTCCTGGTCATAAAAGCAAAGTTTGTACGAATTATACCATATGTTTTAGTTTTGAGAATTAAGGAATTAGGAAATAACACATAGGACTAAGCAAAATATTTTTTTACAAGGCATTATTGATTTCCTTTAATCGAAACTGCTAAGATCTACAAAAAATTCGTTTACGCTCCTTTCCATTGATTACTCTTTACGTTTTTCTTTTTAGCTAAACGGCACGGACAATTTTAAATTTTGGAATCGAAAATTTTTGTGCTGATGCACTGTAGATAACGTTGAATTCAATTTAAAGGATGATGCAGATGTTGATTGTTAACGAATGAAATGTCCAATCATAGAGAATCGTTTTTCTTTATCTGATATTTTTCCGAATTCTTATCAGAGAAACAGATCTTAAGCACTAATTTAATTGTAGGATTTCGAGAATGAGTATTTAGCCAGTTTTAGAATTTAGAATTTATTAACGTTAATTATGCAAATTTAATAATTTATTCACGTTAGGATTGTTTATGGATCGTAAGTTTAGCATTTTTTGAAAGAATTAGAACGGATTTAGAGATTGTAAAGAATTAAATAATAAATAATATTTTAAATGTTTTTTCTCTGCTCGATTTTAAGAAGCCCTTAAACGGTGCCAGAATTGCTGTCAACAGCAAGGGGATTGTCAAGGATTCAGTTTACACCTTATAGAATAGGATTGTTTTGACTTTTGTTCAAGGACCCAAGAGTATTGGCAGAGTTGGAAAGGTGGTTAGGATCGAATTCGAGACGGGATGAAGGAGTGTAACATGTTTTTAAGAACAAGAGTGAACCTTGAACGATGAAGATGGCCAGATGTGACTAATTGTCACGTGAGTGATAAATTTCAAATAAGTTGAGAAATGTTACCAAGTTCTTGATTGGTTGAAGAATCACCTTTTGGTGATTGTCTAGCGTGTATTCGAACGTTTGATTGGTTAAGGAAACTGGATCTGTTTTGTCAGTAGTTCCAGAGAAAGAATCTTCAGTAGTAGAAGTTTTGATTTTAAGAGAACCGGGTGTGCGGTTCACCTACTCGCAATTTTATTTTCCAATTCGGCCTCTATCTGAAATTCAAATGAATTCAGATGGGAAATTTTAAATTAGTATTTTTAACTCCTGTTTAAGTTTAGTTTTTCCATTACGTTTCACACCACGTAATTCTTGAGTTAGCTCGATGCCGAGGATTCTTTAAGTATATTCCATCTAGCTGCGCACCAGCTCAATCAATTCAATAGCTAAGAAAGTTAATGTTAGTTTGAGAAAGAAAAGCCAGCCCAGAACGGTATAAAAAGTTCATCATGGAAGAAGGAGCCTAGCAGAGAAACCTACCAGCCATTTCTGAAGAGGAGTCCACCCCCCCACCAGACGTTTCGACGGAGCCAGAGAGCGAGTGCCATCCAAGAGCGGACAGATTCGAGAAGAGACGGTAAAGCCCAGTTCCAATTTAATGTCTCAATGGCCATTCTATTCATATTATTCATGTTTTCTTTATTTCAATTTCTATTCATTTAAAATGGGAACGGAACATTCTTATTCATAAAATTCTAGTGGGAAAGACAATTACATTTTAGAGTCAAGTTACAACTCAGTTTAATTCTATCACCCTTTTAAGTTTAATTGCATCAGTCCGATCATTTTGTTATCTTACATAAAGTCTTGCCTTTAGTTATATTATTGCCCGAAATTTGAATATCTAAGTTAAGCTCTGTCAGAAGAACCTATTTCTTTACTGTTAAACCATTTGATACAAAATTCCACAGAACAGTGATTCTATATTTTATATTTTAATTAACATTATTAAACAGTTAAGACTTACAAGTCGTTGAGAATGCTTTTAGTCTTAGAAAATTGATTGTTAGAATTTCCAAATTCTATTCTTGTCTTAAAGATTTATAATTACATTTATTACCATTATCATAAGTCAATTCTGATATTCTATCATTTATTTCTGAGATACAAATTATTGGTTCATTACAATTAAATACGAAGTTTTTCCTTTTTACAAATTGAATCATTCTAGAGATACATTGGTTTACAGATCATTGATTAAATTTCATTTCTTATTATCTCAAATTCTGTTTTATACAATTGTTGAATGTTCCTAATAAATATTCTATTTTATATGTTAAACACTGCCTCGAGTACTTTGATTTTCTCCTCACTTGGCCGGGCCTGTTTAAGCGGGAAGAAACTAGTTTGTGTGAATGGGATAAACTTTAAATTATCATAAACATTTTGTGGAAAGTATAATCCACTGGCGCAGTCCTTTTTAAATAATTAACTATTCATTCGACCACTCATTTCAATAATTATCCCCAGGAACCTCACATAATTTACGTACTTTTATCTATTATGCCTCGATCCTCGCTTTGATTCGCTAAAAAAGAATGGAACCCAATAAGTAAAATTCTGAAGACTTGAATTCTAATTAAAATTTCGAGAATTTGAAAGCTAAAGTTTTAAGTTTTCCTCTCTTCTAAACGTCTTCTTATTTAAATTTTTAAGAGGAAACTTCAGTTCTAAAAGCACGTTATTATTAAAAGAGGAAGGTTGCGGAATTAATTATAATTTTAAGACATTTCTTTTTTTAAAAAAATTCTTGTATTTTCAATATACTCTGGAGAGCGTACTTTATTTGACTAAATAAAAAAGCAAGCTCAAATCAACATTTAATTTAATAAAAGACCTGTTATTGTTGATGGCTTAAATTATTCTCTAGACAAAAACCTCGAAGGGCCATCGAAATTGCAACGTTGCGCCAAAAAGAAAAGAAGATCGCAAATAAAAAAATAAGGACGACTTGACAAGCGCTAAAAGCAATTTTAAAGTCATTTTAAACAACGAAAGCGTTCTTCGTACTTGTGAGTGAACTAAATTAAATTAGCCAAGTAATGTCTTATATTCCCAGTAGGTAGATGCTGCTGCAAGGAAGAAATCGCTACTTAAAATACCTAGTCTTTGAAAAAGAAAAAAAAAATAATAAAAATTCTTGTCTTTAAATAAAGAATTAAATTAATGGGATGCTAATAATTATTTAAAGATTTATAACCCACTGCAAAGTTGAGGGCAGCAATGAAATTATGCAATTTAAGGCGGAACTGACGAATCTAAAATAATTTCCATTTGGAAAGAAAAGTATTGCCTGTAAATAATTCATTTGTGCCATTGAAGCTTATCGCTCTGTTCTCTTAAATTTTCATATTCAGAAAAAATTCGAAATCAATGCCCATCATAAAATAAAATAACTTGAGATAATCAAATAAATTAGAAATAGGATACAAAATAAAACAAGATTGCAATGAAAAAGAAAACCGTTTAATTACAAAACAGCAATTTGATCCTAAAACTATAAAATTTAGTAGGGGACACCGGGGCCGATTTGCACAATGTTTATTGTATGTTACCACACATTTAACATAATGAAATATGTTAGGTTTATTAGATATAAAATTCAAATAATTTGCAATATTTTTTACATCGTTTAATTCAGTGAGTACAAGTGAGTCAGGATACGCACATTTCAAATACAGGATACAAATACAAATATTACCAATAAAAATTGAGAGTGATCATGTGCCCACCTCTTACACTCTGTGCATGGTACGCATTGTTCTCCAGGTTTTGACTTTTTATATGGCCTCAAAGAGGGTGTAAATCTGCCCCATGCTTCCTGTGTAAACTTGCCCCATCGCCGTGTTTGGGTTACAACTAAGCCTCTAAGCTTTGTTCTTAAGGTTAACAATTAACTCAATAGCTTAAAATAACCGAAGAAGAACGATCTAACAGGATAACCAATACTGAGTTACGATGATCTAATTGTACAAATCCGATAATTGCCAATACATTAGTGGGAAAACTTACTTATCAGAAGAAAAGTTAGAAAAAGTTGTCTATTTCACTGTTCTCACACGCGACTGATTCCAAACTGTTGTGAGGGTACATGGCGGGGTAACGTTCCTCCTGACTCAAAGGCGGTGCGCTCCGATCAACGGTAGTGAACTATAGCGAATGTGTAAACCACCCCTATACCAAACCTGCCCCGGTCTCCCCTAAGTGTGGATAATAAGTCCTAAGTAAGCAAATGCCTGGACATGTAGTCGTAATTTATCATTAATGTTGTTATTGTTGTGGTTAAAGAGCTTTTCTATTTGGTTTCCTTAGAAAAATTTTGTGTCTGAATTGGTAGTAACTATCTTTCATTTTTATCACTTATCCTTTTATTCCTCTGTAAAAGTGATTCTGACAACCATGGTGGCAGCTATCGGAGAAGCAGATAAACAGGGAATACGGATAAATAAGAAAGATAAATAAAATCTTGTAAACATTCCAAGGAGGAGCTTTAGTAGTGAAGTAAACGTTTATTAAAAAGAAATTAACCCCCCCCCCCTCCAGTAGGGTAGGCAAGTACCAGATCCTGCAGTCATCTATTTTTACCCCTTTATCTGCACTTTTTACCTTTCCCCAAGTTTTTTAATCAAAAAATTAATTTTCTCAAACGTAATATGTAGAAAATGTAAAAACGCTCGTATTTTCTTTCTTTTCTCATCATTTCCGAAGAATCAACTTTTATTAATCTTCAGTCGCTAAAGCCATGAATCCATACTATGAATCCATTAGACTGGTTTTATTCTAGTGAATAATAAAGTTGGGAACAAAGTTGATATAATAACTTAATTTTAATTTATTTTTGGTTTATAATTTTAAAATTTTATTGGTGTTGTCTTAAATTTTTGGGCAATTAAATTACTGTGTAGTTTGGGCTTTTATTTTTTAATTAATAACTTCTAATGTAACTAAAAATTACAAATCCACTATGCTTGTAACACTAGTTCTCAGCGGCTGGCAGAGACGCCCAGTGATGACGTGATCGGATGGAAATTCAAGAAGAATGCTAGGCTGAAACATAGTATTAGAAGGTGAAACACTGATATGACGTCATCACGGAGAAAAAAAACAAAATAATTTCACACAAAGATTATTATTTATTGTTACTTTATCAAAACGAATAAGAAAATCGAGAACGGATGAAGCAGAAACATCTTTAAAATCGAGTAGCTGTCCACACTAAGCATGTTCACCCATCAAGTAGTTAACCGCGCAAAACGTTACTTAACTTCACTGGCTGTTGCTAGTCAGCTTGCGCACTACCCTACGATCCTACCCGCCCTCCTTAGGTTATTTTAATCATTAAAAAGCCCAATGACTTTCTGTTTGGGGAGCAAACTTTCGGCGGCGATAATATGGCTTTGAGCAAGAGCCGGCCAATGGACAAGATTTAGAGAAAAGGTTAAATCGACCTGAAGAAAAAATGAACCTGTTGACTATCGAGGACCTCAAAGATAAATTCGACACAACATTGTCAAAATTTCCCAGTAATTATGTCAACATGTTATTGAAAATTTTCTCTAATTTGTCAGATGTTCAGATGTTTTGTATCACACAATCTCCACGTTTTTACTTTCTAATAAAATCTTGTAAACATTCCAAGAAGAAGCTTTAGCAGTGAAGGAGAAATACATTTATTAAAAAAATTAATCCCCCCTCCCCCTCTCCCCAAGTAGGGTAAGGCAAGTAGCAGATCCTGAAGTCATCTATTTTTTTAAAAGCTTTTATTAACCTTGCAATGTTAGTTTGTTTAGGTCAAATCTTGTAATCAATATTAAACCAACTTCCCGAAAAGCTAGGGAGCTGAAACTTGACACACATACACAGGATCGATGACAATTTATGATAAAGAAAAAATCTTTCAAATCGGTTTATTGGTTCGTGTTCTAATGGTACTAATTCATTACTACGAATTGTTTGTTGCGACAATTGAACAATTCGTTATGGCGAGAGTTAAATGTAGCTATTATTTATTGTTGTAAAATTAAGCTTGATTGTTGCCACTAAATAAAACATTATAAAAGCTTGTTTTGATAAAACCCTTTTCCTCTTATCTTGTTAAAAACTTTTATTAACCTTGCAATGTTAGTTTGTTTAGGTCAAATCTTGTAATCAATATTAATCCAACTTCCCGACAAGCTAGGGAGCTGAAACTTGACACACATACACAGGATCGATGACAATTTATGGTAAAGAAACAATTTTTCAAATCGGTTCACTGGATCGTGTTCTAATGGTACAAATTCATTACCACGAATTGATTGTTGTGACAATTGTACAATTCGTTATGGCGAGAGATAAATGTATCTATTGTTTATAGTTGCAAAATTAAGCTTTATTGTTGCCACTAAATAAAGCATTATAAAAGCTTGGTTTGATAAAACCCTTTTCCTCTAATCTTGTTGCCCCTTTATCTACACTTTTTACCTCTCCCCGAGTTTTTTTTAATAAAAAATTAATTTTCTCGTACGTAATATGTAGAAAATGTAAAAAAGCTCGTATTTCCTTTCCTTTCTCATCATTTCCGAATGTATGATATATCACAAGCCATACGTTGGCATAATTCAAAAGACCACTGACTACCACCCCCGCAAATCTGACCCCAATGGAACACCTGGGCCTAAACTTCATAGTAATGTAGATCTTGCCTAGAGGAATCTGGATACTGAATTTCACGCCTATACGTACCTAAATAGCACATAGATATGTTGTCCTCTCTGAATTCCACCCCCGTAATTCCGACCCCAGTGTACCAATCAAAACCAAATTAAATAGTGCAGATGGATAGACCCATAGGAAGCTACATTCCGAATTTCAACCTTCTACCTCAAAAAATGTAGAAATTATGAAGGGATACACAGTTAAGACATAAAACCAAATTTTAAAAACCATTATAAAAACTCCATTCTTTCGCTACTGAATAATATAGATACTGAGCACTTGAGCGTGCGTAGACAAAGCGATTTCACGTGCGCGCGCCGATGTCAGTAATGCTTAAAAGATGAACAGAAAGTAACAATGTATTCCTTCTTGATAAATCGATTGTTATATGACATGCTATTATCTTGGTATTCTTTACACTCACTGTTTTAGCACGTGAATTCGACTTGAAGGGGTCCACGAAAAATTTTGAATAGTTGATACGGCCAAGCTAAGACTTTTATAGTCATATTTCTGAAAACAGAATTTGAAAAAGTTAATCCGTTTTCAAGTTATCGTGCAACCGGCGGACGCCCGGACGGACGGATAAACGTACAGACCAAGGGCGCATTCTTATAAGTAGCTTTTATGCTAAAGCTCCTAATAACGAAAGAAAAATATAAATAAAAATGCGTATCTAAAATTTCTTATCTTGTTGTTCTTTGTAGAGTTCCCCTCGTATTCAGAACTAAATTAGAATGTAGACAAATCGAATGGAAAATTGTCTCAAAAATCTACTTTCAAAACCTACAAGAACTCAATATTTTTCTCTCGTCTTCTGGACTTAGGCTTTCTCTCAGTGGTTTAGTAATTGAGTTCCATCCTCAGTCGTTTCAGTATTTCAATCATCGTTTTAATGATTATGCAAACGAACAAGAGTTGAACTTTAAAATTCGAAAAATGCGATTGGTTTAAATATTCAGTTATGCAATTAAACTAAGCACAAGAACAAATTCTATTATAGCCTGCTAAAGCAATTCTTATTAACAACATTTCGAATTAGCACCAAAGGAAATTATATTAGCGCTCAAACGCCAACCCCAAATAAATTCTCTTTCCCATGAAATTTTTGACATGCTTAACGCCAATTCAGGTTTAAACCACTAGGCTATACCCACAATTAAGAAACCTCAAAACTTCCCTCTCTGAATTTACTTTCTGAAAAATTCATTGCGATTACAAAAATATCAACAGAGCAGCGCTTATTTCATCAAAGAGATGTTGAGCCGTTAGTTATCTTCTCTAGTTTCCCCAATGGATTTTGCTACTAGGGTTTATGGCAACCATATTATTTCAATTAGAATTCCGAGGATAGAGAGCGGTGAATTAGGGAGCTTCCAGGAACTAATCAACTTCACACAACTACAAATGTCAGTTAGCAACGAAACTATTTCGCCACCACGAAAACCGAAGCTACTCCCGAAGCATCCATTTAAAACGAGAGAGTGGCCGTGGATTCTATTCAAGTCTCTTCTACCGAGAAGATAAGCTGTCTCAAAATAAAAACAAGACTGTTTAGATTACCATTATTAGATATTATAACAAAACACTGGACCAAATCGCAAATTTTGCTTCACCACACATTGAAATCATTTTGATTCAATGGAATAATAATAATTCAAAATGAGCAAATCAATCTTAGAAAATTCATGCTCAGAAATACCGGTACTGGTTCAATTGCTTCTTTAAGACGCGCCAGTGTCCTTTGCTACCATTTGCTGTCTTTTTATAAATTTATAAAATTAAAAAAAATCATAATAGAAAAAATGTTTTAAGTATTACTCAGTAACGAGTAGAAATTAATTTTTATGTTAAAATTTACATTAACTTAAAATGCTTGCCTTGCTATAATTTAATGCATTTTCTACGATTCTCAAAATCTAATTTAAAGTAATAAAACTTGCAATAAACGTTTTCTTACTTAACGCTTCTACGCAGTCGCATTAGCGTTAATTCTACTGAAAATTTCAAGTATAATTTAGACTTGATGATTTTATCTATAAAAATTAATTACTTTCCTCCTTAAATTGTCTATTTTAATGATGTCATGTTGCCTGTGTTTTTGACACTACGCTTTTGTTGAAGGAAAAAAAAATGCTTCCTGTCAGTTGTCGACAACAATGCCAGAAGCCTTAATCTGCAAGAGAAAAAAACTTCTCATCCTTTATAAATTCGAATTTTCTGATACCTGTCAAATTTTTCTGCGAAAACCTTTCAAAATTGTCTTCCCCCTGTTGAAATATAGAAGTCGCGATCGGTGGCCACGGAAATGCATTTCCTCTATTTCAATGTCTGTTTTTTTTTTTTTCATTACATTACTGTCATTTCAACTCATTATTGGTAGAAATCTTCAAAGAATGTTGAAGAACAAAAAATAATCCGAATTTGCCGCAAGCCAACACTTACACCTTCATCATTTCAAATTTCTGAAAAGCAAACAACAAAGGCTTAGAAACCTTCGCAAAAAGTTGTTTGATTAATGGCTTTATTAAGTTTAACGAACCCGTCAAGGAAATGTTTGCCTACATGAATCTGACAAAGCTCTTCCGAGGTTCACAGGCTTAATGTTTTCCAGTAGATAAATGGAACAAGGATCTATTCCTATGAGAGAAGGTTTGCAAAAAATATAAACCAAAACAAAACGATCGAACATAGACGCATTCAGCTTTTATTATTATCATCCTTAAATAATGCCAGTAAGCGCATTGGCATTATTAAACGTCAGGCGAATTTTTTTAAAAGACAAAAGACGTTTTTCAATTTGTATAAATTAATTATTATACCGAAAATTTTTTACGCTTCCTGGATTTGGTTCGCCGGTAACACTCAGCAGTTTGACCTATTGCAAGCGAAATTATACAGCTATCAATGCTTTCTTTCTCATTTGAAACAAACAACCGACTCTGCCTCCCTGGCTCCATCATTTCATTTGCAGTCTATTCTTAGTAAAGTTTTTTTAAATACTTTGCTAAGGATCATGGGTGGTAGACTTTCAGTGCCTCGAACCCTTACCTTAATTGAGTTCCGGATCCCCATTTCTAGTAGGTCTCATCGGCCCTTGTTTTTTCTGGGCCCTAGACGGACCAAAGCGATGGACCATGATCCTGCCTATAAATTGATCAATATTGTTAACAAGAATTTTTTAATGACAAACGCAGTGGCCTCTTTGGGTAATAGCGGACTACGATTTCTATGTTGTTTTTTTTTTATATGTATTAATTTTTTACTTCTCCTTTTGGTTTTTGGTTTTTTCGGTCGTTGTTATCGTTTTACTGTTACTTATTATTAGATTGGGTATTGTTAATTTTGTCGTTATCTTTGTGTCCTTTTCTTGGGTTTAATATAATTTTATTTGTTGTTAGGTTTCTCTGTTTATTGGTAATCATTAACCCCGATTTTGGGCTTCGGCCTGTAGGGGGACAACACTGGGCTTTGCTTTCCAACTGTCTCGCTGGTCGGTTTTTTCCCAGTTGTTGTTACAGTTATTATTATTATTATTATTATTATTATTATTATTATTATTATTATT